>BJKM01000350.1:0-535000 GCA_015082035.1 Chaenogobius annularis | reverse complement strand
TACCAATGACTCAACGGTTGTTAAAGGCTTTCATGCTGATAGAAGAATGGAGCCATCAAGTAGGGGTGAATACTATCAAACTCAAAAAGCAGGAGAAGAATTCAAGCATTGGCAAATCTTTTTTTATTAAAAAGGTCTGTTCTTTTTCTTGCCGCTTTTCAGAGTAATGTAATCGATGATCATTTCGTTATTTCAGTATTTTTTAGGGTAGATGTTCACAATTTCCACATGACGAGACATGATTAGGTTTATGAGGACGAGACAGACGAAATTTTGGCATAATTTACAAAAAATAAATTATGCTAACCAGTTCACAAGTTTGGCCTAACAATTGTTAATCTATTTTATATAATATTTTTGGGGTCATTGTAGCACTATGTTGTCGAAGGGCTTCATAGGATCATTCAGGCACTCAAACCTCTTCACCACGGTAAGGTGGCGGTTCTGCAGTGCTACAATGACCCCAAAAATTATTACATAAAATAGATGAACAATTGTTAGGTCCTAGGTGACCAAGAGCGAAAGAAGCGCTTTATGATGAATACAAAAACAAGGCCAGTTATGTCACCCGGCCTGGGGGTGTCTGGTGGCTGGGTCTTTCCCCATAGGGCCCGGCAAGAGAGATCTGGGCAGCAGTCAACGGTGGGGGCCTCGACGACTGGATCTCCGGACATAGAAATTGGTTCCAGGGACATTGTACGTCACCTCTCTGGGAGCGAAAGAGCCTGAGCTTGTGCGGGAGGTTGAGCGGTACCGACTAGATATAGTCGGCCTCACCTCCAGGCACACTTTGGGCTCTGGAACCCATCTCCTCGAGAGGGGCTGGACACTTCACTTATCTGGTGTTGCCCGCGGGGAGAGGCGATGGGCGATTGTGTGTCTGCCTACGGGTTGAACAGCTGTGCAGAGTACAGGGAGGGGTACTGGACAGAGCACCGACCGCGGACTGCGTTGTTCTACTGGGGGACTTAAACACCCAAATGGGCAATGACAGTGACAACTCGAGAGGGGTGATTGGGAAGAACGGCTTCCCTGATCTGCACCAGAGCGGTGTTCAGTTATTGGACTTCTGTGCTAGCCACGGATTGTCCAATAACAAACACCATGTTCAAGCACAAGGTTGTCCATCAGTGCACGTGGCACCAGGACACCCTAGGCCAGAGGTCAATGATCGACTTTGTTGTTGTGTCATCTGACCTTCGGTCGCGTGTCTCAGACACTCAGGTGAAGAGAGGGGCAGAGCTGTCAACCGATCACCACCTGGTGGTGAGTTAGATTTGCTGGCGGAGGAGGAAGCCGGACAGACTTAGCAGGACCAAGCACATTGTGAAGGTCTGTTGGGAACGCCTCTGTCAGCAGGGTCTTCAACTCACACCTCTGAGATACCTTATCCCAGATCCCGGGGGAGGCTGGGGACATTGAGTCCGATTGAGACCATGTTTTTAACCTCCATTGTCAATGCAGCCGCTCAGAGCTGTGGTCGCAAGGTCTCAGGTGCCTTTCGTGGCTGCAACTCCCGAACCTGGTGGTGGACACTAGAAGTAAGGGATGACGTCAGGCTGTGGGACTCTTGAGGCAGTTGACAGGTATCGGCAGGCCAAGCACACCACAACTTGTGCTTGAGGCAAAAACTCAGGGTTGGGAAGAGTACAGGTAGGCCATGGAGGTGGACTACCGTTCGGTGCCTCAGGAGGGGGAAGCAGTGCCGTTGCTGTTGTCAGACGGTGGACGGAATACTTTGAGGACCTCCTCAATCCCAGTCACGTCTTCCGAAGAGATATGAGAGACTGAGGACTCGGTGGCTGACTGTCCATCACCCAAGCTGAAGTCCAACCAAATGCAAACACACACACACGAAAAATCTCACAAGATCACTCTTCACGCATGCAGAATCTCTTGGCAATTTCCTCTTGCAAGATGTTGTGGCGAGAGACAAAATTCTCAAAGATAATATTTTATTCATTTTCACTGACACTTTTGTTATCATATGTCTTATTTTGTCATGAAATGTTTTCTATAAGACTGGCTGCACTATAACTCATTAAACAGGCCTTTTTTTTTAGCATTTTTGTGTCCCGCAGAACATTTTACATGGTCAGAAAAAAATCTGATAACCCAATAATTAGCTGCCAGATTATTTAATTGTCATGTAAACAAATTGCTGTAGTCCCTCATTCGACCAGGAGTTATCTGTAATCCGTTACATCAAGTGAGTAATTGGATTTATTTCTGTTCATTTGACAAGGAACATTATGCAAAGAGGAAAAAAATTATGTGGTAAAGAGAAAATGTTAAAGATTGAAAGCTGTATTTTTAAATAAATCAGGTGATCATGTGATGATCACATTTCTTTTGTGTATGTAAACATACAATACAAATTTGATGTAATTATTGGGTTAATTGACTTTTGCTGGCCATGTAAATGTACCGGAATGTGAACTGAAATGTGAACTGAAAAGCGGGTGGCTACTGTAGTGTTTTTTTTAGGGTTGTTTCCTCTTGATGTAAACATTTCTGTCTTTTGCTCCAGAACACAACAATGCTGAAAAACAGTTTTTAAATGT
This sequence comes from Chaenogobius annularis, assembly GCA_015082035.1. NCBI lineage: Eukaryota > Metazoa > Chordata > Actinopteri > Gobiiformes > Gobiidae > Chaenogobius > Chaenogobius annularis. The sequence continues at coordinate 532,436 of BJKM01000350.1, read as the reverse complement.
CAGGCCTGATTAATGATTTATAGTCAGTGACCACAAGAGCAGCCAGTCTTATCGAAAACACTTCATGACAAAATAAGATGTCAGGACTGATTAATGATAATATTTTCCTATCTCTCTTATCTGCGTTAAAATTAAATTAAATTAAATTAAGACCGTTTGCAACCTTGGGGCCCACAATCTGTCACATGTCTATTATCTTGGTAGATTTGACTTAAATATAGGATCACGTTTCAAAAGGAGAAGCCAGTCAACAAACCTCTGGCTGTTTGATGTCCGGAGCATGGTCCATCCTCTCTACAGAAGTGTAGTAATCGATGCGATGAGACGGTGAGGAGCAAAAAAGCTTCTCTGCTCTGAGCATGTCCTCCACACTGGGGTGAAAGAGGCGAAAGTCCGACCTGTCCACTGACCTGCAATTAGAAAAAATGTAAAAATTTTAAAAAAGAGTTGCAAATAGATGTTTTAAAAGAACTGTATGCTACAAATACTCACCGGTCGAGGTAAGGCTCCATATAGCTGAAAGGGTATAAGAAGCTCTGAGCCTTCTTTTGAGGTAGCGAGGTCACATTTTTGAGCGAGGCGAGTTTGTGGACGCTCTTACAGGCAAAAGTCCAGACTTCTGGGAGAGCCCTATGGCGTAAATGATGACAAAACATCTTCTCGTGTTTATTTCCTACAATTGGGCCCCATTCAAATCTTACTTCATTTCAAACACCTAAAAAATAAGAGATAACAAGAGAATTATGTCATATGTATATAGAGTAAGAAATAACTGTACACGGTTGAAGTTTTTAGCACAACTACAGTAAAGAAAAGCAATAAAAACAGTGATAAAAAACTGGAAAAGACTGTTTTATAAATATTTTGCCATTTGTTATGTGTACTGCGCTTACTCCATGATGGCATTATTACAACTATTGTGCCAATTAAAGATTAATACATATTTTTTAAAAATGGGAGAAAAAAAAATCAAACATAAAGTCTTAAGTTACCCAGACAATTACTGTCTAATAAGTTGTTTTGCTTATAACAATGACATAATTTATCATCTTTATTTAATTTCTCATATAGAGTAACCACCTCAAATGACTAAATACTAATTTAAGAATTTAAAAAAATAAAAATCTCAAACAGGACAAAATTTAACATTTCCTGAACAGTTTTTGAATTTCCTTGATCTTTAGCAGAAGACAAAGTAACATTTTTTTTAAAAATCATTTTGGTATCGAAATTAGTATCACGTTAGTATCAAAATTCCATTTAAAATTTCATTATCGTGACAACACAGCCTCACATAATTGTAAAAGTAGGACATGTTGTGTATTGTGGTGGGATAACTGTCATGATTTTGCAATGTTATCTCCAAAACTTAATAAAAGTGATTAGAATTGCAGTAAGTCACACCATGAAAGTTAGAAAAACGTGTAAATGTAATGCAAGGAATTAAATGTATGTCAGTGTGTTTTGTATTTTATATACACTGCTTGTGACACATGAAAAGGGGGGATATTCTCTACCATGGGCCTAAATGGTTGTGCAGGGCAACCAAAAGCAAGACAAGTGGTCACCCTGTTCTCATAACCAATCATATAGGCTTTCTCCACTTGTTTAGAAATTATGTAACTTATAACTTATCCTAGAGTGAAATATTTCCAGTTACTTCATAACACTTTGCAGTATTATATTGCATGACCAGCATTATTCATTATTTACAACAATACTGGCTAAGAATGTAACTCTATCCTTTACAGTGCAGTCTGTCACAACAGCAACTGGGCTAGTACTAAAAATGCTAGCAAATATTAGCATTGGCGAGAATAAACATATTCTTTCACACAAACATTGCATGCAAAAAAAATGGTGTTATATCTCACCTTAATGTTGTGAATTTCACTTAAAAATAACCAAAGCAGGATGCTTAATTGCGCTTGGTGAGAGGTTTAAATTTTTTGGGGGGGGACGATATTATTCAAAAGTTCACAGTTGTCCTCCATGTTTGGTGCAGCGTTTAAATATGTCCGTCCAAAACACCGAGCTTTAATGATTCCGCTTGTTTATTGCGATTTCTCGGGGTTGTTTTAAACGGACTCTCTAAATGTTCCCTAAATTCCAAAGCCCTAAACATAACTAAATCAACTGTTCATAAACATAACCGTAATCTTAACCCTAGTCTTACCGTAACTGTGAACACTTGCAAGGGTAATGCGAAAAAAATTAGATTTTGTATTTGTATACAGCTGAATTTTGCATGTTGTAAGCATATGTAAGACTAATTATGGACCACCTTTCGTCCATTTTGCAAGAATACAATTATATATGACAAATATTCAACATTCAACACATCATGGTTTCCTGGTTTATTAGAATAAAGAATAAATTATGTAAGCCTATTGGAAACAGTAAATACATTGTTTTTCCAAGCATAAATATATCAAATGTCATAAAAATAAGTACATATTGTATGATAAAATATAATTACAGTGAACTGCAGGCGGCAAACAACCAAACAGGTCTATACAAAAATAAAGAGCATTAAATATTTTGAATGCATTTTATATGATGTCTTACTCACAAAGTAAACAGCAGATGATGAATAAGATGTGCATGGAGTCCACTGACAGACCATTTGGACACAACACAAAGAGAAAAGTAAAGTAGTAAGTAAGAGTATAGATGTATTTACTTCTGTGTATAAGACTTGGTCATTTCAAAGTTATTACATTTAAAGAGAAATAAAAAAAACAGCTAAATACATCTGGACTTAACATAAATCTAAGGGTGTCTCAAACAATAACCCAATGTCTAAAATGTGGAGTGATTCGTTTTGCTGTCCTGTAGAAATGGGAATAACATTTGTAACGCTGTAGGTTATTTTAGTTAGAATTTAAGTCAATCATTTTCAATACTTTTTTTTAATTGCCCAAAGCCAATACCTTTTTGCAGGATGTCACCATAAACTACTACTAAAAAATAACCCGTCAAAACATACAGAAAGTGCTCTCAATATGTAGTGAAGTAAAAGTTAAAAGGATTATCTGTAAAAGTAAAGATACCCTAGAACTGAAACTTAAGTAAATAAATGTACCCTGAAAAGAAATAGAGAGGTTCCATCTGAAATCTTTGTCGTAGAGCTAAGGCCGACTCTACAATTTAGACAGTATAACCAGAAACCTTCCGTAAACATCCCACAGTTCCATTACATAAGCAGTACATCCTTGTGATCAGCAGGTGGCAGTGTTTGGCTCCCAGTTTAGAGTTGAAGGTAATATGTTGTCTCAAAAACTGAGGGTTTTTATCATGGTCCTTCTCCACACTGTCCACACTCAGCTCAAAGCCACCGTTTTGTTGACCAGTCTCTGCTCCACCATTTTCCAGAGAAGCAGCCACTTTCGATCGACAACAAAGACATTTCCTATTATAAAACTGGTACCTGTAAAGAAAGAAAGAAAAACTGTGACATATGCCTTGTTTCGACTGGTACTGATCCCCCAGACTGTTTCTGGTGGTGGCCTGGTGTCTCCATGCTAAGGTCATGGCTCCAGTAAAGTATATCTTACTTCTATAGGTATTCATGTACATAGCCGACACGATGTGTTAGACTGGCTCATTGCACGCACACGCCAGCACTTTCATTGCTTGTTTAAATATTTGTGACCTAACACCTTGAAAAGGCATGAGGGTAACTGAGAAAAGCAGAACAAACGAAGTTGCAACATGTGTAGGGAGTATGTTTTGTGTGCAGGGTGAACCCAGATGACTACGTGGGATGGTACAGTAAAGGTCAAGAGATAACAGAACATAACTTTGAAGAAGAACACCCCTGCGCAACGCAATTGATGTTTTCAGGTTTTAGATCTCATCACAGCACTGAGACTGCTCTTGTCAAGGTGACAAATGACATCCACCTGAACACTTTGACGCGGGCAAAGCCTCAGTCTTAATTTTGTTAGATCTGAGTGCTGTTTTTGACACTGTCAATCATGGGGTCCTCTTACAGAGACTAGAGGACTGGGTGGGCAGCACTGCCCTAATTTGGTTATGATTCTATCTGGAAGACAGGAAGTACTTTGTTGAAATTGGTCACTGTGTCTCAGACCAGATGCCCCTGACCTGTGGGGTGCCCCAAGGGTCAATCCTGGGACCCCTTCTGTTCAACCTCTACATGCTGCCTTTTGGTCAGTAGATACGCAGCGAAAATGTGTCCTATCACAATTATGCAGACGACACTCAGATCTATGTTTCACTGACGGCAGGTGAATATGGACCAGTGGATTCACTCTGTCACTGCATCCAACAGATCAGTGTGTGGATGCAAAACAACTTTCTCTATCTGACCTCAGACAAGACTGAAATCATCGTCTTTGGCCCACAGAAACAAAGAGAAACTGACGTTGAGCGACTGAGTCTCGCTCTAAAACCTACAAATCAAGTTAGAAATTGGGGGTGATAATGGACAACTTTAACAACCATGTCAAATCAATAACATCAGCAGGTTTTTTACCATCCAAAATCAAAAGTATAGTGTCTAAACCAGACTTGGAGAGACTTATCCATGCGTTTGTCTCCTGTAGATTAGACTACTGTAACAGCCTGCTCACTGGCCTCTCCAAACGAGCTGTAAAACAGCTGCAGTACATCCAGAACGCTGCTGCTCGGGTCCTGACTACAACCAGGAAGTATGATCACATTAGTCCTGTGCTCAGGTCTCTGCACTGGCTCCCTGTGGCTCAGCGAATAGTCTTCAAAGCAGCTCTGCTTGTATACAAGTCTCTCCATGGCCTAGCACCAAAGTACATCTCGGACATGTTAGTCAGTGCCTATGAACCATCTCGGACTCTGAGGACCTCAGGGACCAGCCTCCTGCTGGTGCCCAGAGTCAGGACTAAACATGGGGAATCTGCGTTTCAGTTTAATGCACCTAAAATTTTGAATTGTCTTCCTGAAGATGTGAGACAGGCCTCTACGCAATGTTAAAATCTAAGATAAAAAACGGTTTTGCTTAGCTGTGCATATGACTTTTATGTCCTAAACTGCTTTGTGATTCCTGTCGTCTTTGTGATTTTAATCTTTTTTTTCTTGTTGTGTGAAGCATTGTGTGTAAGGATTGTGCTCAACAAATAAACTTGCCTTACCTTGCCTTTTCCCTCAACTCTGGCAATGGTACGATACCTGAGCAGAGACAAACGTGAGTAAGTTTAACATTTGACTAACTTTTATGGTGGAAAGTATTGCTTTGATGGGAATGTTCCATAGTATGGAGTACAATGTGTTCGATTGAACAATACTTTATCAGAATTTAAGACAATAACATGCTGGAGACCACAAGGTTCTGTGATTGGTCCAAAATGTTTTTATTATGTTCATAAATTATACTAGTACGAGCTCAAAGTTTTTTAAACTTCATTATGTTAGGGTTTGGGTTGCAGATGACACAACTATATTTTGCTCTAGACAAAAATTGATTGATCAATTAGGATTAAAAGTGAATCAAAATGGCTTAAAATCTGTTTCGATTTGAATAAGTTATCACTCAATATATCTAAAAGAAAATGTATGATTTTTTAAAACAAAAAAAGTGATAGACAAAAGCATAAAACCTAAAATAAATGGAATTGATTGTTTTTTATACAAAATTGTGTTGAGCTGTGGGGTTTTACTTTCAAGACCTTAATCAATGATATAGTTTTATTACAGAAACAAGCCTGATAAATAAAGTTGGATAGTCTGAACATATAATTCCATTATTTGTCAAATCAAATCTTATGAACTTTAAAGACCTTGCCAATTATATACTACTTCAAATAATGTTTAAAGCTAAAATAAATACTCTCCAAGAAGGTGTTAAAAATACTTTAAACTTCAAAAACAAGTGTCATTTAAGGGAGTAAATGAGTAAATTTATGTTGCCAAAAGTTAAAAAGACTATTGAAACAAAGATGTTTGTCTTTCTTGGGGCTCAGTTATGGAATAAAGAGATGAAAGCAAGTAATTCTTTATTTGTGTTTAAAAATAAATTGTATCAGGCCCTTAAAGATATCACCTAAATGAATAAATAGGTCTATGTTATTAAGGTTAAAGCTAGAACACTTATTCTCATAAATTCTTAGTTAATGGATGCATATTGGGCACATAAATCTAAAAATAGTCAACTGGACTGAACTTCAGGTTAATTCAAACTGATATTTTATGTGCAGAATGATTTGACGGATAACTGGCATTCAAAAGCACCACCTGTGTGGGTGATGTTTGGACTTTTATAGGTACTTACATGGAGTTATTATAATCAAGAAATTAAACAAAGCACCAGCAATTATAACCCTCTGACTGAAATCTTTATCAAAGCATATCAATTATTTTTTTAAACCGAGGGCTTTATTAGACAGGAAAGGACACATCAGAGAGAAGGGAGGACATGCAGCATATTGTCGGAGTCGGGATTCAAACTCAAGACACTGCGGCCAGTTGCACTTCGAGCCTGGCATACGTGTCCATAACCACTCGACCACTGGACAGCACATACATTGGAACTTTCAAAGGGAATAATATCTAAAGTATATGGCTGTATCAATGACATGGACTGCCAAACTAAAATCATATAAATCATTAAGACTGGTCCGTACTTATAAAATATATTGTTGAAATGATTTTATATTTCACAGTTGTAAAATCATTGTTGTTTACATTATGTGACCTGCGGGTGCCCAGCTTAAAGTGTAGGACACCGAAAACAAGTCAAAATGTCTCTGCATGACTTTTGGTTGTAATTTTCAGAAGAAAGGAAGTAAGCTATGGGAAGAATATGGGTAAATGAGTGCGGAAAAGTACAGCTTTCCAAAGTCTGTGGTTGTGTCCTCGACATTTTAGCCCTGATTCAGTGGAGCCTTTCCATCGACCACAGCTCCTAAAATGTGTGTCTACAATTATCAACATAAAGTGCCTAAACCCCAGCGAGTGTCGTGGCTCTGGACTTTGACCCGGACACACCCTCTGGACACACATTTTGCTTCTACAGCAGCAGCGACCCTCTGGACAACAGCAGGACATCCGTTAGTGTTCAGTGTTACTACACAATCGACCAATACATCCACACCGACACAAACACAGACGTCTCAAGCAGCGGAGTGACCTACTGTGATATCAACCAGAGTCCTCGTTTCTGCTCTTCCCGATTCTTTTGATTCCTATGGTGGCTTCTCCGAAATAATGATTGAACTCAGATCTTTTTCTGTATTTAATAAAGTACTAGGTAGTTTACAAGGTGCATTCCAAGGAGAGAGAGGGCAATGAGTCCGTTCGTCACCCACGCAATCTCACCTCTCCCCTTTTACATTTCAAAAGTCCCACCAAAAACCTCCATCCTGAGTAAATCAGTCTGCTATGTGTGTGTAATCTGATACTCGCCAGACCTATCTGTTTTTACAGCCATTGTTTCAATCCCTAAATGTTGGGTGTCCGCAGGTGTGTGTGTGTGTGTGTGTGTGTGTGGTGTGTGTGTGTGTGGTGCGATATAACTTCATCAAACAATATAATTGTAGACAATAGTGCGGGAAAATTAAGTTGAATAGCCCTGTTCTACACAAACTAAAAAGCCGTATTTAGGCCGCCCAGGGAATCTGGGAATTATTGACTTGGTGCAAATGAACATTGGACATTTTACACAAATTTTTAATATCCATCCATCGATCTATCTTCTTCCGCTTATCTGGGGCCGGGTCGCGGGGGCAGCAGTCCAAGCAGGGATTCCCAGACTTCACACTCCCCAGACACTTCCTCCACCTCCTCCGGGGGGATCCCGAGGCGTTCCCGAGCCACCTGAGCGTCGTTCCAGCGTGTCCTGGGTCTTCCCGAGGGCCTCTTCCCGGTGGTGCCCGAAACAGGCGCCCAGGCGCCCAGGAGGCATCCGTATCAGGTGCCCGAGCCACCTCAGCTGGCTCCTCTCAACGTGGAGGAGCAGCGGCTCTACTCCGAGCTCCTCCCATATGACTGAGCTCCTCACCCTATCTCTAAGGGAGCGCCCAGCCACCCTGCGGAGGAAACTCATTTCGGACCGCTTGTATCCGTGATCTTGTCTTTTTCGGTCACTACCCAAAGCTCAATGACCATAGGTGAGGGTAGGAACGTAGATTGACCGGTAAATAGAGAGCTTTGTCTTTCGACTCAGCTCCTTCTTTACCACAACAGTCCGATGCAGATGCTGCACTGATCCGCCTGTCAATCTCATATTCCATCCTTCCCTCACTCATGAACAAGACCCTGAGATACTTGAACTCCTCCACTTGGGGCAAGAACTCCCACCCACTCAGAGAGGGCAAGCCACCTTTTCATGGTTGAGAACCAAGGCCTCAGATTTGGAGGTGCTGATTCTCATCCCAGCTGCTTCACACTCGGCTGCAAACCGTCCCAGTGCATGTTGCAGGTCCAGGTTTGATGGAGCCATCAGGACAACATCGTCTGCAAACAGCAGAAATGAGAGCCTGTGGTCCCCACACCGGAGACCCTCCGACCCCTGACGGCGCCTAGAAATTCTGTCCATGAAAACAATGAACAGAACCGGTGGGCAAACTATAATTCAATTGTGCATTCAAAACACAATTAAACAAAATTATGCTAGCGGACCTTTTCCATAAACTTCAGTCACCATGTCACGATCCCATTTGTATATTTTTAATACTTAATTCAATAATTAGGCCTATATGAGATTTTCCTTTTAGTCTTTTTTTCCACATGCTCTGCATTAATAATAAATGGCTAAAAGGAATTCAAGTGTCTTATTCTGTGTGGAATCCAGTTTAAGTACTCAAGAGTGAGCCCATCCACTTCACATGCCGGAACTGCATGAACAAATCCAGAAAAAGGGGACAGTTTAGTGTATTTCAACTCTGAGTCCGTGCCGCGCCCATTGATTTTCCTCTTTGCTTTCTGGCATCAAAGTGCCAAGCGTAACTCAAAACAACCTTTGTATACTCTATTCATCCAAAGCAAAGTACTTAGCCTGGCCCCCGACCAGGTTTGTACCTGTGTTATCTATCTATATAGCCCTTTCCACTAGCCCTGGTCCCCCCAGAACGATTCACACTGGGGTCTGCTACATGAGCAGCTGATGTGTCATCCAAATACAACCAATGTTTTCTTACAAATAATATCAAGATCGTTCCTGAATTATACACTTTCTTCATGAGGCAGATCTCAGTGATTCATAATTTTTTCCAAGCATATAGAACTTTGAGACATGGCTGAAGCTAGAGTAAACAAGAAACAACTTCAGTTTTTCTGCCAGCTTTATACAAGTCTCTTCATGGCCTAGCACCAAAGTACATCTCGGACATGTTAGTGCCATATGAACCATCTCGGACTCTGAGGACATTAGGGACCGGCCTCCTGCTGGTGCCCAGAGTCAGGACTAAACATGGGGAATGTGCGTTTCAGTTTTATGCAGCTAAAATCTGGAACAGTCTTCCTGAGGATGTGAGACAGGCCGCTACTCTGGCAATGTTCAAATCTAAACTTAAAAACTGTTTTGTTTGGCTGTGCATATGACTGAAATGCTTTTCTTTGCACTCTTCTCTTTTATGTCTTGAACTATTATTTTGTGATTTCTGCTATGTCTTTATGATTTTAATGCATTTTTTCCTGTTGTATGAAGCACTTTGAATTGCCTTGTGTACGAATTGTGCTCTACAAATAAACTTGCCTTGCCTTGCCAATTGTCTGAATTGATATCCCTTCTCTGTATCTCTATGCTACATTTTCATGTATATTTCTTATGTAATACGTTGGGTTTGTTATAATGTTTGATGCACATTATACACTGGAAATATAATATTTTGAAATATTATTTGTCTTGACGTGAGTGCTGTGTATCTGGTAACAGGAAACAGCTGATGTTAATGTGCACTCGCTTTGTTTATCTGTCGGCTCAAAAAATAAAAGTCACTGGAAATAAGATGGATTGTCCACGAGATCAACTCAGCGTTTGGTGAGGAATAATCATTTTGCATTTCTATCTGCTATCTATCTATTCTATCTTTGATGATTCGTTTCTCACCTGAGTCTGCGTTTTTTTTGTTCTCCCTTGTCTAATCAACTTGCGGTAAACCGAGCCGCGTCGGTCCGCAAGCGAGCCAGCAGCCTGTGGGAGCTAATTCAATTCAATTCAATTTATGCTAAGTGTGGATTTAGCAAAGAGGTTTCTCGTGCGAGATCACAGTACAATACGCGTCTGAAGCAGCAGTTCTCTGACAACAACCCCGCCTCCGTGTGGAGGGGGCTCTGGCTTCTCACCAATCATAAGCCCCGAGCCCCCCCTGCTGCAGACAATTGAAAACTGTCTGAGCAACTTAACACCTTCTACTCCAGGTTTGATGTGACCACCCCCTCCCCCACGGTGGCCACCTCCGCCAACCCAAACCTGGTCCCCCCACCTCCCCAACCACTCTCTCAGTTCAGGAACAGGATGTTCACAGGCTATTTCGGAAATCCAACCGCTGAAAAGCTGTTGGACCAGACGGCGTCTCTCCCGCCACATTAAGACACTGCGCAACCCCCGTCTTCACAGACATTTTTAACACCTCCCTGGGGTCATGCCATGTCCCAGCCTGCTTCAAGTCTGCCATCATTGTCCCTGTCTCCAAGAAGCCCCGGATCACTGGACTTAATGACTACAGGCCTGTGGCGCTGACGTCTGTAGTCATGAAGTCATTTGAACGCCTGGTCTTGCCCCACCTCAAGTCCCTCACCTCCTCCCTGCTGGACCCCCTGCAGTTTGCTTACAGAGCCAACAGGTCTGTAGACGACGCCATCAACCTGGCACTCCACTTCATCCTGCAGCATCTGGGACTCCCCGGGAAAATACGCCAGGATCCTGTTTGTGGAGTTCAGCTCTGCATTCAACACCATCCTTCCCTGCTCTGCTCCGGGACAAGCTCTCCCAGCTCAACGTGCCTGACTCCATCTGCAGGGCTGTGTACTCTCTCCTCTGCTCTCTTCTCCCTGTACACAAACTGCTGCACCTCCAGCCACAACTCCGTAAAACTGATCAAGTTTTGCGGGCGACGACACCACCCTCATCGGGCTCATCTCGGACGGGTATGAGTCTGTCTACAGGAGGGAGGTGGACCGGCTGGTGTCCTGGTGCAGCTGCAGCTGCAACAACCTGGTAGTTCAACGCCCAGAAGACAGTGGAGATGATCGTGGACTTCAGGAAAGTCACGGCCCCCCAGCCCCCCCTCATCATGACAGACTCCCTCATCACCACCGTGGACTCCTTCCGCTTCCTGGGCACCACCATCACCCAGGACCTCAAGTGGGAGCCCTCCATCAGCTCCCTCATCAAGAAGGCCCAGCAGAGGATGTACTTCCTGCGGCAGCTGAGGAAAGCCAAGCTGCCAGTGCAGATGATGGTGCTGTTCTACACGGCCATCATTGAGTCCATCCTGACCTCCTCCATCACCGTGTGGTACGCTGGAGCCACAGCCAGGGACAAACAGAGACTACAGCGCATTGTGCGTTCTGCTGAGAAGGTGATCGGCTGCAGACTTCCATCTCTGCAGGACCTGTACGTCTCCAGGGCTCTGGAACGAGCAGGTCGGATCACAGCTGACCCTTCTCACCCTGGACATGGTCTGTTTGAACCACTCCACTCAGGCAGGAGGCTAAGGTCCATCCGGACCAGAACCTCCTGCCACAAGAATAGTTTCTTTCCCTCATGAACACTTCTTAAACACCTGCCACTTTAACTGCAACTTTTCAATCACTCACTGCACTGTCACTTTCTGCACTACATATGTAAATTTAACTGTAATTCTTGTGAATATAGTAATGCCTATTTTTCATTTTTATTTTATACTATAGTAATTTTAAATGGTTTCTTAATGCATGCCCTTTTGATATATATATTGCTTTATTATTGCTCAATGTTTTATGTTGCACCTTAAGGCCGAGACAAGTTCCTATGTTTGTGAATTTTGTTCATTGACAATGGCAATAAACCCTTTCTGATTCTGATTCAGATTTATTTTTGTAATGCCCAAAATCACAACAGTAGTTGCCTCGAGGGGCTACAGTGTAAAAAAACAGAATAAAAATAGAATCAACAATGTTCATAGAGACTTGGAAATGTCCCAGCATCCCGTGTCCTTAGACAGATGTCCCAAGCTCCTCTGTCCTTAGACCCTCCTTCTCGGCCTGGAAAAACGACCAAACCTCTTTGGGAAAAAGTAGAAACCTGTAGAAGTTCCACAGTGAAGGAGAGATCCGTTTCTCTAATACCTCTCAAAGCCCCCTTTGGACTCCTCAAATGGTCTGTGGTGTTTCCACTGCGCAAAAGTGAACCGTACTGAAACAGAACTGGGTGTCTGTTACTAAGGCAACTCAGAGCCAAATTTGGGAAGCCACGCTGGTCGAACAGAATTGAGGATTTGATGAGCTTGGATTGACCAAATAAGCCTCAAGCTTCATGGAATACCGCCATTAACTTTTTTTCTCATGTAAAAATGTACATAAAAACTGGCCACACTGACTGAATGCATTTGGGCTGGTGCAGAGCTTCTCAAACTTTTGTTTGGTGCGCCCCCCTTGGGAGATAAAAAAAATGCAACCACGCCCTTCACAGCCTCGAGAAATTGGCAAAGTATAAACATTTAAACACAACTAGATTACTGCATAATAGCCTGAAATAACTAAGAATTTGAGTTTAAATTGGCTAAATTATGTTTGAGTCATTCACAGACTATGACTGTCTTTCTTTGGTTTGTGCTTTGAAGCTATGAAGAAATGGCACAACAGAGAGCCTCATCACTCTCTGAGTTCTCTCCTCTCCCTCTGTCTCTTCTTAGCTGCACAAACTGGGCAGGTCAGTCACCAGAATTGGCTGCGTTCCAAGGAGAAGATGCACTCCCGTTACTTCGTCACTGTGGATCACTTTTACCACTGCAGGAACACGACGTCACGCACAGACTGCTTTCTGGGCAGTGCCAAGTCGTACCGCTGCCTTTATGTTTCACATTTAACACAAAAAGCGCATGGGATCAACGCGGAAAGGAAACGAATGCACACATATTCTTCAGATATGCTTTATATCGCCAAATGAGCACTCAGAAGCGGAGCAAGTTTAAAACTAAGACTCGAAAAGGGCAGAGGCGCGCGGAGACAGAGGAAGGGCAGAGGTGCGCGGAAGGACAGAGGAAGGGCAGAGGCGCGCGGAGACAGAGGAAGGGCAGAGGCGCGCGGAAGGTAGTATGACAGAGTAAGGGCAGCGGCGCGCGGAGACAGAGGAAGGGCAGCGGCGCGCGGAAGGACAGAGTAAGGGCAGCGGCGCGCGGAGACAGAGGAAGGGCAGAGGCGCGCGGAAGGACCGAGCGCATATAGAAGCCAAAGCCATGAGCTCCGGCAAACGGGCGTGAGGGGCACAGAGGCAGGCAGACCCACTCCTCCGCTGCTCTTATATTTAGAGATGAACCCTGTGTTGGCGCTGTTGCTCAGAACACGTCTGTCACGCGGAATGTACGCACATTTCCACAAACGTCTCGTGCCTCCCTTGGCACGGCTCTGCATCCCCCAAACGGGTGCGTCCCACACTTTGAAAAGCTCTGGGCGAGTATTAATAGCGACACTGGCGAGCCCCGGCAAATACATAAGTTTCGATTTCACAGATTCTTGGCACTTGAAACTTGACACTCTGTTTGCCTGCCACACCCGCCAATAAGACCTCCACTGCGCAGCAGAGCCAGCAGTGGAGGTCCTTTCCTTTCAACCAGGAAGTCACTACGAGCAGCCAGCAAGAGCAGGTTTGAAATGAATCAAATGACTGTGATTTATTGGTTGTTTGTGTTTGTTTAAGTGAAGAGGATGAAGTGCATTTCAGAAGCAGTTTATGACCAAGTTATACCATAGAGAAGTAGGAAACTGTTTAGTGTAAAGGAAGTGATCTGGCTCTAACTCATGCAGATAGAAATGTAAGTTAATAGCCTTATTGTTGTCTATACATCCTGGAATTAATCAAATATTACTCGTTGAACACATCCTTTAGGCCTATTAATCTTTACAACCCTGCAAAGATTTAAAAATATAAATACATTATTTATTATTTTTTGTTTCTTTGGTTAATGAACATACATGATATAAATTCTATAAACATGCTGGATTGTTGCTTAAACCATCAATACCAATATTATAATAGATCTGTGCTAAAGTGAATCTGGGCCACACCCAGGGTTTCTCTGCTTTGTCTTGTTGTGGATAAGAAGGGATCATTACTGATTGAAAGTTTTTCCTCTGTCCTGATAAGCAAGCAAGTTTTCTTCTCCCAGGTTTACTCCGGTTACACCATTGATTCTGTAGCATTCCTGATTTTTGGAAAATCTTGGAATTTTCATCTTTAAATGAACGTTTTGGGTAAGTAGTGAGCGGAGAACAAAATAGCCTAATTAACAATTTAAAAGCAGATTTCCCCCCGTTTGTTAACAAATCTTTCTTTGACAGGCACTCTGGTTATGAAATGGAGGAGAGTTGCTCAGTAGGTAAGTAAATCTTACTGTGTATGTTGAAAGGAATAGCACAGTGCATGTATGATAGCATCCAGCACTCCACTGGTGGATGAATAGACCTATTTCATGTGACGCCACGATCGAGAATTCACTGTCTTTGCTGTTTAAGCCTATGGAGGATTCAGCCTCTTTCACAAACACATAAAAACAAGATCAAGGTCACGCGATGGACAGCAGCTGGCTTGTAAATATTTACTGAGGGCTTCAAATTATGTTTCAAAGATGTATCTGCCTTTATATATGAACAGAAGAGGCACATAGCCTGTTTCCCATAACTGTGATTGTCCTGAAAGAGGAGAGAGGAGAAGAGAGGAGAAGAGAGGAGAAGAGAGGAGGCGATAGGAGGCGATAGGAGGAGAAAGGACAAGCGAGGAGGAGAGAGGACAAGAGAGAAGGGGAGAGAACAAGAGAGGAGAAGAGAGGAGGAGAGAGGACAAGAGAGGAGGAGAGAGGAGGAGAAGAGAGGAGAAGAGAGAAGGAGAGAGGAGAAGAGAGGAAAAGAGAGGAGAGAGGAGGAGAGAGGAGGGGAGAGGAGAAGAGAGGAGGAGAGAGGAGTGGAGAGAGAAGAGAGGAAGAGGAGGAGAGAGGAGAGGAGGAGAGAGGAGGAGGGGAAGAGAGAAGAGAGGAGAAGAGAGGAGGAGAGAGGAGAGAGAGAGAAGAGAGAGGAGAGGAGAGAAGGAGAGGAGAAGGAAGTGAGAAGAGAGAGGAGAGAGGAGGGAGAGGAGAAAAGAGAGGAGGAGAGGAGGAGAGAGAAGAGAGGAAAGAGAGGATGGAGACAGAGAGAGGAGGAGAGAGGAGGAGAGAGAGAGGAGAGAGGAGGAGAGAGAGAGGAGAGAGGAAGAGAGGAAAGAGAGGAGGAGAAGGAGAGAGAGAGAGGAGAGAGAGAGAGAGAGGAAGAGAGGAGAGAGAGAGAGAGAGAGGAGAGAGAGAGAGAGGAGGAGAGGAGAAGAGAGGAGGAGAGAGGAGAAGAGAGAGAGAGTGGAGAGAGAGAGAGAGAGAGGAGGAGAGGAGAGAGAGGAGAGAGAGAGAGAGAGAGGAGGAGAGAGGAGAGGAGAGAGGAGAGAGAGAGGAGGAGAGAGAGGAGGAGCAGACACAGAGGCCAGTCCTTCTACTTTCCACTTTGATCAGCATTTAGCAACACAGATACTCTTTTTAGGTGTTACGGATTCGGTTTAGTCAGGGTTTTGTCAATATATTTTCAAATCATTGCCAAATTATAGGTTGGTTGGCAACCTTCTAAACTGGTAGATTATAAATAATGACACAAAACAGAAATTGCCTCAATTAAATTCCGTATTTGTGATTTACAACTTACACAAGATAAAAATGTATTTCAAATGAACTGGGCTAGTTTAATGTTCAGGCAGGAGGCCAAAAAGAAATGCTAGAACGCGAAATAACTTTCATGCCTGCTTTATAAAATATATTTTATCACACAAGGTCAACCTTAAAAGGGGAGACTATAAGGTGAAATATAACATTAAACATAGGGATGCCTCGACTTAGGAAACGTATATAAAAGGTGCCCAAGTGCTGAAAAATGAAAGAACCACTGATCTAGAAAACACTACAGGCTGCAAATTATATTGATGCTTTATTTTGCATTTATGAACGCATGGTTTCAGTATTTGGAACTGTGCTCTCACATACGCCTCTCCAAAGCACGCAAAATGCTTCCACATGGGCAACCCATGTAGGTTTATGAATGGTGAGGCACAGCATTATTTTAGCATTAATAACCAAATGTTTGGTTCAAATTCTCACCTCTGTATGAATAGCAACTCCGAAAATGTATATCCGAATGGAATTATGCATTAAACAAAACAAGGGCAATATATAATTATAGCAAGAGCATGCAAATGAGTTAAATAAATGTTTTTTTTTTTTATTTTGCTTACAATTTCTGATTGAACATTTGAGGTTGTACCTGGCTGTTGCGGTACGACGCACGCACACCTTTGTGCGTAAAAAGAAGACACAAACTACACAACTTTTTTCTTTCTTTCTTGTAATCTTTAGTAGCGCTCAGTCGCTCTCAGTCGTCTCTAGTGTAAGTCAGTCGCTGCTGCTTCAGTCTCGTAGTGTGGACCAGTTACGACTGAACTGGCATTCGAATCACAAAGTGTGGACAGCGGAAAAGACTCGCCTAGACTCCAGTCAGTTCAACATGTTTGAATTAAAAGCCTGGCTAGCTCATGCTAGCTCATGCTGGCTAAACATGCTATATGTGGTGATGTACTACGCAGCCAAGAGGCCAAACGTGAGCCAGCCTCAGAGCGGCTCAATTTAATCCCCCACTATGGAAATTTAGCTAATTTGATTCTAGAACGACTAAAAACACATAATGACAGCCTTTAAAACACAGAAATAATAAACAAAAGAAAAATATTACTTGTATTTATTATCATATTACAATTTATTTTAATTTTTTTCATTGCATGACTGGTGAGGCCTGGCCCCCCTGACTGCATGTCACTGCTCTGGCTCCCAAACACTCGTAGGTGACACATCACCCAAGCAAGCGAGTAGATGTGGATCTAGGTTCTAAAGGAGGAATGAAGGTGTAATAAATTGGGATCACAGTTAAGTAGTAAAAAAGTAAACAAAGCCAGCATTTATTGAACACATGAATGTGAATTATTTACCCCCATCAGTCATTTTGTTCAAATCAAAAGAAAGCAAATATTCCCAAATAAATTGTCTCTTATGAAAAAAAAGTTCAGAGCGCTGAAAATAGTTCTGAATCTACTCTTGTAGTGTGATTTTTGTGGTTAGATCTAAGCTTAGTTGAGTTGTTTGTGATGAAGACCAGACCTGGATGAGATGGTAAGGCGAACAAGAACAAACAAAAACTGGAATAGTCTTCTACTCCAGTATCTTTGCAATATGTTATAGCACTGTGCTGGTCAAGATGGCGGTGTGTTTACAGCTGAGCCTGAAGCACTCTCTACTGGGCGCAAATGGTACTGCTCAGTTAAAACAAAAGAAAGGAACACACTCCCAAAATGAGTAAAACTTAGATGAGATACATATATATGATATGAATGTATAAAATTAAAGCCTGTTAAATGTAAATTTTGAATTATGATTTATTTTAATGTTGAAGAGAGAACTAATTGATTAGCTCACAAAAAGTATATTTCATTTATATACTGCATTTAATACAACACACAAAAATAAAAAAATAAATACATAAATAAATACATAAATATATATATATATATATATATATATATATATATATATATATATATATATATATATATATTTATTTATTTATTTATTTATTATTATTTTTTTCATTAGAACATAGGACAACAGAAACTAAACAACATAACAAAAGACGGGGAATAAAATAAAACAAATAAGCAAACAACTAAAGACTAAAAAACAATACAAAAAAATACACACTGGACAAGTTGGGCCTTGGAGTTTCTCCCTGTGTGATTTTGTGAATGGCTGAATGTGCACGCGCCTTGATTCGAGCATGACACATCAGTGCCACCCCTGGTGTGTGGGAGTGGCACTGGGGGTGTGGTGTTGCTATTCGGCACGCTGACCTGTGCTGTGTGTGTAGCTTGGACCATGGCAGCGGGATGAGCATGGAGAGAAACTTTCTGGACCGTCTCAGATCCCCATCATCTTATGACATAAATAACAATAACAAATGAACAATGAACTACATAAAGTGCAATAACCCTGTTCCGCATGATGCGTCTAGCTCAGTATTTCAGAATACCTCTATGTACAACTCAGGTCAAAGCCTACTGCGTCTTACTCCTCCAGTGGATTTTTGGATATTTTTGTAAAACTACACTCACCCGATCTGCGTTCTGAGACAACCTGTGCCGTATCGTGAACTTTTATTTCTGTCCGTTTCTGTGGCGTCAATGAATCATGACGAAAACATTTAGCATTTGAAACAGTTTTAAGGGTGCACTCAGTAATACTTTATCCACAAGCCGGTTGCGTGTCCATCGAGTGATCTTAATATTTTTTATTGGTTTGTGAAAAAGGCTGAATCCTCCATAGGCTTAAAACTGCAGCAGCAGTTCCCCCAGAATTTAAGAATAATTGCATATTGTGGCGTTCGATACAGTCAGCATCGGAGGGAACGCCCACTTCCGGACTTCCTTCAGGAAGGGAAATTTGGATAGTTTTCCAAGAAAGCTATCTTAAGCGAATAGCCGAAATGCTACTGCAAAGCTAGCGCCGCCAGCTGTATTTTTACATCTACAGAAGAATCTGCTTACTTTTCTGAGGTAATGCCAGAGCAACAACCTTTAAGATTCGCGTTGTGACTAGCTAGGAATTAGTTGTGCTTAACCCTTAAAAATGGTCACATTCAGGACCTATAAAAACATAATTGATTAGTATTGTTTCATACTTTTTTGACCAAAGATCTTTTCCTTGCCCTCATCAAAAATATAATTGGACTAATTTGTACTTTGTGCCTAACTGAGCATGTGCAGAGGAGAAGCAGCACCAAGTTTCAACAGACTTAAGAATATTTTAGAGACAAGACTTTGTTTGTAGCTAAGTTTCTGTTCATGTTTCAATGATTAGACGTGAGTTAGAAATACCAGAAAAGTCACCGCACGCTGCTGTTCTATTCATTCAATATACTGGCATGCCCTTCAATAGACTCTGAGCTGTGCACTGTATTTCTGCATGAGCACAGCACCTGGGACAAATTTGGAGACGGGATTGACTAAGGGAATGATGTGACATATTGAGTATAGGCTATATCTGAGCAGTAACTAGCATTATATTGTAAATATCTAAATATAATTTCTTAGTTTGGTCTGCTCTCCTTTAAAGTTTAATTGCCTTTCTGTGGAGCGAGTTAATTTAATCCAAATTATTTAGTCCAGAATCAGAAAGTTTATTGTCAGTGAACAGAATTCACAAAACTAGTTAGGAACTTGCTTTGGCATTAAGGTGCACATAGAACAATGAATAATAATAGGTGAATATGGACCAGTGGATTCACTTTGTCACTGCATCCAACAGATCAGTGTGTGGATGCAAAAACAACTTCAGATGAGCTCAGACAAGACTGAAATCATCGTC
Organism: Chaenogobius annularis; assembly: GCA_015082035.1. Taxonomy (NCBI): domain Eukaryota; kingdom Metazoa; phylum Chordata; class Actinopteri; order Gobiiformes; family Gobiidae; genus Chaenogobius; species Chaenogobius annularis. The sequence goes on along the minus strand of BJKM01000350.1, from coordinate 512,820 downwards.
TTTGGCCCACAGAAACAAAGAAATCAGAAAAGTTTTATTGCCATTGTCAATTGTGAACACAGTTCGCAAACAGGAACTTGTTTTGGCGTTAAGGTGCAACATAAAACAATGAATAATAGAATAATAATAATAGCAACGTCTAAGAATCAAATATGGCATGCATAAATTAAGAATTTTACTAATAAATTCAGGTAAAAATAAAACTTGGTCTCGGTATGTACATAGTATATACACAGACATTTACACAAACAGTTACAGATGGTCGGAATTAATCAGAAAGTGAACAGTGTGTGAATAGTATTGGTTGAGTATTGTTAAAGTGGTAGGTGTTAAGTGTTCATTGAGTCCAACGGCAGAGGGAAAGAAACTGTTCTTGTGGCGGGAGGTTCTGGTCCGGATGGACCGTAGCCTCCTGCCTGAGGGGAGTGGCCTCCTGCCTGAGGGGAGTGGTTCAAATAGTCCGTGTCCAGGGTGAGAAGGGTCCGCTGTGATCCAACCTGCTCGTCTCAGAGCCCTGGAGACGTACAGGTCCTGCAGAGATGGAAGTCTGCATCAGGTGCATCAGACTTTCAATTGTTGTCTTGTTCGATCCACAGTTACGGTCAGAGCCCTTCACAAATCTACAGCTTTGGCTCTGCCTGTGCTCTGTGATCTGGTTGCAAGACATGAAGCTCGCTGGTGGGTGGACACCTGCCACGGGGATTCAGGGTTGCTCCATGAGGATAACGTGAACAAATAGCAAATATAGCCTATTTGGATTTGTCTCTGTGAACTCCGGTGCTTTCACTCAGCTCTTTAGAGTGGGGTAGTTTAGGCATTTGATGTCTAAACTGTGCGATTAGATCAGCTTCATTGCATGGACTCAAGCACCATTTAAATCTGCATTCCCTTAAAGAATCTTTTTGTTTCCTCGCAAAACGTTTGCATTCCCTCGCAATTGTGTACTAAAAAAATCTCACTACGTCCCTTGGGGCATAGACTTTGGATAGAGCTGAAAAAAGTATGAAAAAATATGAATGTATGCTGTTTCTACAGAGGTTTTTGTCACACTCCCATGTTTGTGCACACTTGCAACAAACATGGTAACGGTTGATTTTTGATGTTCCCCCGCAAGCTTTATTGTAAAATGTATAATGTATATAATAATAAGAAAAATTCAAAATAAATACAAATAACTCACCAGCTAGTCTTGAACGTAGGTTGCCAGTGTCATACATGAAACTGCTTCACCCCAAGTCCTTGCGCCCTTGTCCCCTTGTTTTCATACGTATTACAAGCATAGGGGCTTTCCTCTTGTCTGGTAAAGAAAATCTTCCATTGTCTATACAGAAAAACTGTGCCTGAAATTGTGTGATACTTTTCACTTGACTCTGATTTTGTATCTGTTATGTCATTTTGTGTAGGAATGCAGAACAAAATGCTCCTTGACAAATGGACAGAAGATGATGTTAGCTCCTGGCTAAGGCGTGTTGGAATAAAAGAATGCTATATAAATAAACTTAAGGATGAGGAGGTTACCGGACCAGTCCTTCGCAGTCTACGTGATGACTTTCTCAGAAAGAAAATTGGAATGAAAAGTGGCCAAATTGAACTTCTGCTTAGTAACAGAGAACAGCTTCTAAAAACTCAGAAGGAAGAAAGAAATGTTACTGAGGAAGATGTACATGAAGAGCCCACTGCAGAAGAGGTTCTGGTTTGTGACTCCCAAGCAAAAAATTTCATAAATCAGCAGCAAATTATTCCCGAACAGAGCAGTGAGGATCCAACTCCAACAGAAACACTGAGTTGGAGTGTATACCGTAAATTTGACCAAGACGGACTTGACTTCAGATACATCAAACACAGTTTACTTGAACCAGAGACAGGAATTGAAAATATGTTGATGCCATGCCATGAGTACAAGTCACTTGAGATAGCACAAAACCTTGACTCAAAAAGGTTACAAATAAAAGTGGCAAGTGAAGTTTTGAGATTTGCCTGCGCGTGCATGAACATGAGAGCCAATGGAACCATTCACTTTGGCGTTATGGATAAAGTGAAAGGGCCTTACAAGCATGGGGAAATAATTGGAATAACTTTGCAAAACCGTGAAGACTTTGTGGATGCATTAGATTATATTGAAAAATGTTTCAATGGATCAGATGAACAATGTGATGCTAGGAAATGCATAAGAAACCCAAGGTTCATTGAAGTTATTGAAAAAACAACAACAAAGAAAACATATGTGGTTGAGTATGATGTTGTCCCAAAAGCCAGTATTGTAAAAGAAAAATATTACTCTGTTGGTTTACCTAAATTTTTTGAAAAAGGAAACAAAATTAAGTTTGAAGCCAAAACTCCTTATTGCAGAGTTGGGGCAAATACACCTCAAATTGACCATGACAAAATGTTTTCTTTCATTAAAAGCCTAATTGAGAGAGACCAGCAGAGAGAGGAGGCAGAGTCCACAAAACACCACACGACTGGTGAACATAGAGAGGATCAGAAGAGAAAGCTTTCAATCCTTTTGACATCTGGAAAGAAACACATGGACAATTCTTTGTTCTACATCATTGTAACTAACAAGTTTCATCCACAACATCTAGAAGACATAACCTTTCTGGTTAACATGAACACTCTTTGTGTTTTTGACTTTGACCCTGACTCTTTAGAAACAGGTTTATGTGCTGCATTTAGAAAACAGAAAGCTGTGACTCCACACTTTCTTAATGATTATTTAAATGAAGAACAATCCAATTTATTTGATTTTTATAACAAATTAGGCCTTTTTGAAAAACCCAGCTGGATTTTCTGCAATGGCAGAAATGACTTTCATGACAAAGAAAAACCCTGCGATGACAAAACTTGGATTAAGACAAGAAAAAAGAAATTGAAAAAAGCAGTGTCATTTATCTGCAATGAACTTTTGCCAAGGAAATCTTTCACTGTGCTCTTTATGTTGATGTCTGATGTTGAACAACCACTTGTTGAGACTTTTTCAGAATTTTATGAGGAAATGAATGGACATGAATCTATAGTGATATTATCTGAGTCAAAGGAAATCTACAAAAAATGGTCAAGTTTGGCTCAAGTTTTTTGTCACCTGTCTACACTCAATGAGATCACTGTCACTGGAATGCCTCTCAGCCACATGGATGCCACTGTTCAAAGTATCCAGCTGTCAAAAAATCAAACCACCAGGAGATTACCGGCCTCTAGTGGTGGAGTTTGCTCTCTCAAATCAGCTGATGAAGCAATGCTTCATTCTTTAGAAATGATCAGTGTTGACCAGTGTGAAAACACTAATCTGGAAATAATGGACGAAGATGAAATCAACAAAAGAGAGAAACATTTCTATCATGGTGGTAAGATTGACTGGATAAACTTTTGGCTTTCTGACAAACACAAGTGTGGAGATATCATCAAAAGAGATGCGTTCCATGAAACAAACAACATTTTGGAGACGATTACGTCATCAAGTCCCAAGTCCTCACGCCCAATTGAGAGTGTGACCATATCCCATCATCCTGGCAGTGGCGGTAGTACAGTGGCACGACAACTCCTCTGGAGCTGGAAGAATAAAGTGCGATGTGCAGTTGTAAAACAATGTAAAGAAATCGCCACTGTGTCTGAACATGCAGTAAAACTAAGACAGCATGAGGAGAGAGACCAGAACAACTGTCTACCTGTGCTTCTGCTCTTAGAAGACCAAAAAACTGATGACATAGATCATCTCAGACGGGAACTCAGAAATTCCATTACGATCAAAAACATAACTTCATCTGCTCTGTGCTTCATTCTTCTAATTTGCAACAGATCAAATGATCCAGAAAGGGCTTGTAGAATATCACCATCTAGAACAGTGGCTATCACCCATGAACTGTCAGAAGATGAAAAGCCAATGTTCCACAAGAAACGTAAAGAACTGGAGCGTCAGTTGGAATTGCCACACCCTGATTACCTCCTCACATTTGTGCTGCTGAGTAAAGGGTTTGACAAAGGTTACATTGTTGATTTTGTCCGAAATACACTTGCTAAAATTGATAATTCTTCGACAGTCACTCACCTCATTAGATTTGTTGCTCTACTGAATAGCTATGTGGAAAATTCTCACCTGTCTGTGTCACATTGTGAGGCCTTTATTGGACTTGCCCCTTACATAAAACTTCAGTACCATGCGTTTGTAGAGGCACTCAGTGAGGAAGCTAAACTACTTTTTGTAGATCTCAGAGATAATACAACACAGTTATCATCCATACGTATTATCCATAAAAGGGTGGCTGAAGAACTTTTGGAGCAACTGTCCAACGAGAAGCCACAAAGTGCTATTGCAAAGGACCTCATCACAAACAACCTACTGATCAATCACAGGTTTGGTAGGGATGAGTTTCTAAAGTTCATTAAAGCTCTAGTCATCAGAAGAAATAAAAAGAGCAGAGGAGATCCTGATGATACTGCTTTTTCACCTCTTATTGAGCACATCACACAAACAGAAGGGCTCCCAAAAGCCATTGAGCTCATGACAGATGCTTATAATTCCCTAGGAAAAGATGGCATTGTGGCGCAACAGCTTGCCCGTTTGCTTTACACAAACCATTATTTTAAGGAGGCTCTTGAATGGGCTGAGAAGGCAAAGTCCTCTCTTCCATATGATACTTTTGTTCTAGACACATTGGGACAAGTTTACAAGCGATGGTTCTACCACTTGTTTGACAATCTTGAAGAAGAACCGTCACCTGAGGGAGGAGTTGAAAGTATAAGCACTGCGTTAAAAGCGATTTCTGCCTTCAGAGACTCTGAAAAGACTCCCAAAAAGGAGAATGTGAGTCTTAATAGCTCGTATTATGGTGAAGTGGAAGTCGGCTGCAGGTTGTTAAAATTCCTTTCAAAAGTTGATGTTTTTGCAAACAAAACAGGGAAAGTACAGCTGATGGACTACCTACTAACAGATCACGTCCCACAAATGGTCGAAAAACCCTGGCAGAAGTTTCATTCAATGTTAAAAGGATTACAGAAGAGTTTGTTAAGTGCACTTGAACTAATTTCAGAAGATCTGTGTTACTTTCAAACTGACATTAGTGCGGAAGATGAGGAGCTTGATGCAAGTGATCCTGAACAATTATACAGGCCACGAGAGTGGCTCACAAGGAAAAGTAAAGTTTATGCTGACTTTTTCTGCAATCAATTGGATGACAACAATATCCAAATCGAAAGTGTGATTGCTGCAGCTTCTCCCCCTCAAATCTCCCAATTTCACAGACAGATGATGACATATAAACTTGGAGGTGGAAATGTGACGTCAATCATGTCATTGATCTACAACAAAGACACAAAGGCATCTGGAGACAAACTGGAGAGAATATTTGACATGTACAATCCTTTACTGTTGAAAGATCTGGATCCAGAGGAACTCGAACATTTTATCTTTTGTCAAATTGCTCTTAACTGTATCAAGCCAGGATCCACAAAGCTTGTGTCTCTCAAGCAACTTAAGGATCATTTCAAGTTCTGTTCTAAGAAAGTAAAGTTCTGTTTATCAGTAACTGGTCTCTACCTTGCCTCCCTACTCTTCTGGCCTGAAACGGACACGGAACTCAATCCTGCCGATAGTAAGATCTTGTTAACAGCTATTGATGATCTCCACAAAATCTCAGAGAGGAAAATGGAAAGAAAACGCAGAACTGTGGACCATTTCTACTTTGGAAAGGCTAAGGGCCTTAATAAGATAGTTCACAAAAGTGTGATTGAAAAACAGACTGGAGGTCCTGAGAGAAAAGAAAAATGGTTGGGAGGGGAAGTTTGGAAAACGCCTCAAGTAACCCAATTGTTGAAGCGTGTTGATGGATGGACTGAAAATGGAAGGTTATTTGTCAAGTGTGGAGACAAAAATATCAAAGTATCCCCTAGATATTTTGCCTCCATGCCACTTGGCAATGAGAATGTAACATTCTATTTGGGCTTCTCATTTGGTGGAGTGGTTGCTTCAGACATTCAAATTAAGGAGTAAAAGCTATAAGATGATAGTTGCAATGTTTTAAAGTTTAACATTTTACTGCAAAAGACCCACAGACCCTGAGAATTGTCTACCACCGTTGCATCATTGGTGGTATGCCTTATCCTATGAGCATTTTTATATATTTTTAGTATTTGATTTTGTCAGAATCTCAGATGTAACTCTATACTGGTTTTGACTGTTTTTGAAAGAAAATAGAAATACACAAAAAACTTAAACTCCTTTCACCTGAAAACAATCACAACTTTGAATAATTCCACCACCTTCTGAGGCTATTACGATTTAAAATTAAAATTTAAAAATAAATTATGGATATATATATATATATATATATATATATATATATATATATATATATATATATATATATAAATATATTTACACATCAAATTCTACCATAGAATTCTAACCTGTCCTCTAGCTCAATCTTAAATCTTAAACTTAAACTGTTGCTATAGAAACATAGAATGTTTCTATAGCAACCTATAGGCCATTCTCAACCCTTGTCATTGATTCCATGACTTGCATGTAACTGACGTTCACGGGTTGCTAAAAGGATAGAGTGCACAGCCACAACAGTGTCTGGTCGATTGATACAGGTCGCTTTTCCCCTGAAACTCATCTTCTCTGCCCCTGTGAAGTGCCACACATGAGGTCCATTTTTGAGGACTTTTCATTGGTAAAACAGTGTCATGTGATCACTTGCTGAGCAAAGCAGAGAGTTGCTGTGCTAGGCTAGCTGTGATGCTAACTCACCCAGAAATCTCTAAAATAGACATAAACTGTGGACAGAGGTGAAGAAGTTGGACACACTTCCCATGGATTTATCAGAGGAAAACCTGTGTCCAAACAGATGAGGAGGGAAAATTTACACAGTGAGTGCCATAATTTATGTGTGATGCGCTTTAACTTTGGTTGTAAGTGTAAAAGTAATTTTTCACATTATACGTGTCTCCATTCATTTTCATTGGCCGCTGGGCTCTGTGTTTGCGCATGTTTCAGTAAACTAGAGATGATTTGCCTCTGATTTTCAGCCGTACCTAGTCAGTCCCAGTTAAAATTCAGGCACAAACTACTTTTTTAAAACTACTACAGATTAATGATGGCACTCACTGTGTAAATCAGACCTCCTCCTCTTTTCCTCTGTGTCTTACATCCTCAACTGATTGTACACAGCTCCAAATCCATGGGAAGTGTGTCCAACTTCTTCATTTCTGTCCACACTTTAATATCTATTTTAGACTTCTGGGTGAGCTAACGTCACAGATGAATGAGTTGGCATTACAGCTAGCCTAGCGCTGCAACTCTGTTTTGGTCGGCAGGGGATCGAGTGACGCTGTTTAACAAATGAATAGTCAGTAAACACTGCCCCAGCCTCATGTGTTTGCTCTTTTTTATCAAAAGTCACAGGAATGATGAGTTTCAGGAGAAAAAGTGTCCTACAGCAGCCGAGCGGACACTGTTGTAGCTGTGTACACTTACATGCAAGTCATGGAATCAGCGACGACGGTTGAGAATGGTAAGGGAATTGCTCGTCAATCTATGCTCAGTAGAATTAAACAATTAAGCATCTTTATCTTTTATGATAAAAAGCATGTACATTTTTTTAAAAACAGAATGCATTGTTGGACTAATTTACTGAAATGTTAATAAAGTTCAAGACTGTTCATTCCTTGTTCATTCATTAAAATGTATATCTATTTTTATTGTATTTATTTGTTTACCATTAGGGTTATTACAAGGGGCTACTCTTCTTGTAGGCTACAAGTCAGGTTAGTCTCCCTTTCTGTACCAAGTTGCTTGAAAAGGAACACCAACAAGTACGAATTTAACAGTTTAATGATCAATAGCAGGTGTATTGCAATAAAAACAACTCAAAACTCAGATGTAAAACAATTCTCTCTGAATAAATTAGTTAAAATACTAAACGTTCCCCCCAGAGTTTGTAATTATTGCTAAACAGGACCAGTTATGGCTCTGCGATGCCCTGAATGACCAGCTGTGGTGCTGCGATAACAATGGGAAACAACCTTACTGATAAAACTTAATTAGGCTGTTTTTCCCATTCATGGCTGCTCACAGGATTATGTAACTTCACTTAGCTCATTTTAGTGTTGTATCTCCTCAGTACGCGCGGCACAACTGCGTCCATGGGTCCAGAACTTCACAGCGCCTTTTATTCCACTTTTATAATATAATGAAAAGAGTATTAAAATAGGCCTAGCTATTTTTCACAATTCATCAATTGATTATATTTTATATCAAAAAGCCTAGTTATCTTTTTTTAAAATTAGTACAAACATTTTAATTTGAGGTAGAATATAAAGTTGACATGTTGTGGATCAGGATTCCGTACACTAGACTGACAGACATTCCTCGGCTCAAAACTTCACTGAATACAGCGATCTGATTGGAATTACATGCACCTAGCTGCCTGCAGCAGTGCACACATACAGCGGCATATGTTAGCTTGTTCCCCATTAAAGCAACGAGAGGGACCTCCTGATAAAGGGTATCAGTAATGGGTCAACATCCTGGATGTTGATAGCGCATTACAGGGAAGAAAACAAAGAAGAGTAGTCTCAAGTGAAACCGTAAACTCCCTTTATCAGGAGGTACCGCCCGTGGGCAGGGACTACCCAGTTCCCAGACTTGATTCGCAGATTGAGAATTACTATTGAATATCGAATTCAGAGAGAGTTGCAGTCATCTGCAACTGAATCTTTTTCTATAAGGTGAATACTCGCTACAAAGACAAAGTGTTTGCAACAGTTCTAGCGTGTCTTACTTTTCTGCCCAAAGTTTTGTCTTACAGGCTTGACTACCCCTTCAAATATAATTAATTTGCTGGTGTTGGTGTATTAAGACATAGATGCCTGATTCTGTTTGGGCTGCATTAATGAAGTCTGATTACAGTTAGGACAACTTTGAGCATGTTTGTGGCAAACATACTTGACCATCAGCCCACAACCGCTGTCAATCAGTCCACCGTGCACCCGGGACACTTGACGGCTTTAACAGGCTTTAACGGACTGTATCAGCTCAGTGCCGCTGGATGTGAGCTTACAGACATCACCGACTCAACGACTCAAGCACAAACAGTGTGATTTCTGCCAGTCTTTCTCCAAACGGTAAGCAGGCAACTTTGCTAACTCTTTCGTTTTTCTTTCTATACTTTTCTTGTAATTAACTCTCAATCATAGCCTAAATGTAATTAAATAATTATGCTAATGCAAATGTCCTGATTATGTTGGCGTTATATGTTAGTTTGGCGTTCGCTGGCTGGATAATTTAAAATAGGCTACACTGGTTCCATTTAAGTTAATTTTTTCAATTTTGTGTTTTTCTTTTCATGTCCCAATGGAGGAGGAGTTGCAGAGCCTTAGGAACCTATTAGCTCAGCTAACTGCGGATAACGAAAGGCTTTGCTCAGATCAGGTGTTTTTCACGCCTGACATCAGTGCAGGTCCTACAGCTTTTTTAGGTCAAGCTACTGCTCAAACAGGTTAGTGTTTATACCGCAGGAGAAAGGAGATTTCCAATGTTTAGGGGGCACACCGGTATGAGTTTGGGTGAATGGGTTGAGGAGGTCTAGGCTTGCATGAGGACATAATACCTGTCAAGGGCAGACCAGGCTTTTTCCTGTTGGACCATGTAGGAAGAGAGGCTTGCAATAAGATCAAGTTCTGATAAGGCAAGGAACAGAGCAACTCGGACAAAGTTCCATTCTCGAGGACTCGTATGGGTGCTCCAAATCGTACGTGGTCTTGCAAGAACAATTTTTTCCCCCGGAAACAGCAAGAGGGAGAGACATTGCAATAGTTCTCCCTCGCCTTGTTAAGCCTCATGGACAAGGCCAAGGCATGTGCTCCTGCGCTCTTGAGAAATTCTGAGTTTTTGTTTGTGTGACCATCAAGAGTCGCTCGCACCACCCCGACTAAGGTAAGTGAGATGGAAGCGCTTTCAAAGAAGCAGCAAGTGCAACTCAACCTCCTGACATAGAGCATTTGCCACTTCACGGCCCCATCATGTGATCGTTGCCAGAAGCCTGGCAATATTTTCAGGAACTGCAATGGCCCTTGCTTTCCTATTTGCAGGGAGAACCTGCCTCCTCGGCGTCATCTCGGATGGCAGTCGTAAAACTAGCACCCATCGTGCTGCAGAGCCAATGCTCAGCTGGGGAATCCATTGGCTCAACTACCGTGTTTGCAGGATTAGCTGACGTAACCAAGCTGATAGCGTCTTGCCCTCATATTAATGTGACAATGTTTTATTGACACCAGCACAATGGTCGTAATTAGTCAAAAGTCAAAGCTCCAGGCTCAAAAAGAGATTTACAGAGAGAAGCAGTACATGTACAACCTCATTTTATGTAGAACTAGGGAAGGAAAAATATCCTTCCCCTGAAATACTTGGAAGCTGCAGTAACAGGAAACAGATTAACAAACCCTCCAGCTCAAATACCAATGGAACTAATTCCCATATCTAAGTGTAATGACTTTGCATTATTTTTTAATGACAACGTTCACGGCATTAAAAATGCTATAAATTCCACAATGCAAATAACAACCCAAAAACCACCTAGTCACTCAGAACTGACTCACTTTGCACCTGTAACTGACAAAACTGTCCATGAGATCATCACCAGTCTGAGTTCATCTACATACTGCCTCGATGTGTTACCAACCAGATTTTTTCAGTCTGCTGAACAGTTTGTTAGCAGCACTCACTCACATAGTTAACATGTCGCTTCAATTTGTAACATTCCCAAGGGCTTTGAAAACTGCGTTCATAAAGCCTCTACTAAAGAAGAGCAGTCTTGATGCCGCAGTACTGAGTAATTACCGGCCCATCTCTAATCTGCCATTTTGGGGCAAAGTCCCTGAAAAGGTTGTTCATCTATAGCTCACTGATTTTCTCTTCATAAACATTTTCCAGTCAGGTTTTAGATCACAGCACTGGGACTGCTCTTGTCAAGGTGACAAATGACATCCACCTGAACACTGACGCAGGCAAAGCCTCAGTCTTAATCTTGTTAGATCTGAGTGCTGCTTTTGACACTGGCGATCATGGGATCCTCTTACAGAGACTCGAGGACTGGGTGGGCATCACTAGCACTGTCCTAAATTGGTTAAAGTCCTTTATGTAACAAATCATTCTTAATTAATAATTGTATTTCTTCTTATAATCTTGATTTTATGTTTTTAACTGAAATGTGGCTTGACAAAAACACAGGAAATTTTGTTTTAATAGAATCTGGTTAAAGGACTGGGCGTTATCTTTTTGCAGGGGATATGAATCAAATTTCTCCGATTGGGCAGCCTGACTCGCATTTTGTTTTCCCGTCTTTGTGATGTGACTACAGAAATAGCACTAGGGGATGCTGTTTTTACACAGGGCCCCGGGTTGGTTTGATTTTTATTATGACTATAAGTCCCGGGCAACGCTGAGACCCAGTGCAGCCTAGCTATGGGAGATACCAGATGAAAGGCGAGGGGGATAGGTGGGGGGGCTTTTGTGGTGCAGCGGGAGCCGGTGAGAGTTTGGGACCAGGGGAAAGGCTGGGCGGTTTAGGTGGGGTGGTTTTTTTATCTGTTATAGTAGCAGTCAGGGGAGAGTTCATCATCGTTAGAACTCTTGATCTTATTATATTGGGTGTGAGTGGAGCCATCTTAATGCCTGATTTGATCAGATATTCAAGATGGCTGGGAAGGCCCCTGGGTGAGAGTGGAGATGGAAAGGAGTGAGGAAACTGTAGTGGGAGTAGATGTTGCTGGGGGATCCAGGGCTGGTTTGAGGGCAGGGGCGATGGCAGGGATGCTGCCAGGCCTGTCACAGTTGGCCTTTTGATGAGGACCGTGCAGGAAAGAACTGAAATGACTCCTGCGCTAGCCGTGGTGAAGATTGTTGTGGTGCTGCTGCTGATGAGTCCTTCGCTGGAGGTGGTGGAGGTGATCGTAAAGCAGCTGCAGTTGAATCCTTTGCTGCTGGTGGTGGAGCGGCTGCAAATAAATCTTTTGGTGGAGGTTGTGGATGTGTGATGTGGTGTTGCTGATGTTGAAAAATTGGCTCTGTCTCTGGCTGATGGAGCAGGAATTCTTCTCTCATTGCTTTCTTCTCTAACTATCTGCTCTGGACCCTGTCCAGGCCCAGTCCAATGCCTCAGAGCATGGAGGAGGTTCTCTGTCAGCACCCTCACTCCACCTCTACAGAGGTGTGGGCCATTTCTCTTAAACAGGTCCTCGTTTCCAGAATAGATAGAAGTTCTCAATGTAGTGCAATCCTCTTAGGTGCACACTCTTTGGACATGTGTTCAGCTGAAGCAGCCGGCTAAACTTTATCTTCCTGTTCATGTTTGGAAGAGGTCCACTTATGAATGTTTGATTTCCATTTTATTAAGCTCGTCGAATTGCTCCAAGAAGTCTCTTTTCAAAACTTCAGTTCTCTTTGCGTCAAATGTCCACTGCTCCACGTGCACAATCAGATGTTTAGCTCCTTGATATGTGGCCAAAACATCAGAAATGCTAACCCTCTTACCCTAATTGCAAAATAATATACATATAACATTGCTGTGGAAAAAAATTGAAAAAAAAAATAGAAGACTAAGCTCCGCCTCCGAAACAAAATTGTCTAACTTTTAGGGAGTACCGTTTGTGTCTGCCCTGATTTTATAAATCCTGCCTTTTTATCCATTTGTATTTTGTAAGCAGCAGTTGAATATTGTACTTTGTAAACATATGAAAGTCTTTGTAAAAAAAAAAAAAAAAGAAAAAAATACAAGGGGCCATCTTCCACTGAACATGCATTTTCCCTCAGCCTGAAGACTAATTTTGGTGTGTCTTAGTGTCCCTTTTGCAAGAATATATATCCTGTCCAGCACATCATGGTTTCCTGGTTCATTAGAATAAAGTGTAAATGATGTAAGTGCATAGAATTATGCATTTTATTTGATGTCTACCTCACAAAGTAAACAGCAGATGAAATAAGACCATTTGGACAAAACACAAAAAGAAAAGTAAGTAGTAAGTGAGGGTATAGTAAAGATATCCTAGAACAGTAACTTAAGTAAATATATGTACCCAGAATAGAAATACAGAGGTTCCATCTTAAATCTTCTCTAGTATAGCCAAGGCTGACTCTACAATAGATAGATAGACCATGTTTAGACTGGTACTGATCCCCCAGACCGGTTCACTTTAGAGTACTTTGGAACATTTAATTTAATGGTGGCCTGTGTCTCCATGCTAAGGTCATGGCTCCAGGTCCAGAAGTAGTCTGTAAACAACTGACGTCACCCAAACATAAGTCATGTTTCTCTTTATAAATTGTACCAGAATTATACGTTTTAATCATAAGGCCGATCACAGCAATCTACAAAAAGAATTTAAAAGAAGTTTAGTGATTCCAATTTTGCGTTGCTGCGAGACATGGCTAAAGCTAGAGAAAATACTTATGGTTTAATGGTGCATTTCAGGTGACTGGTAACTGGAATTTTTCACAGCTTCGGCTGTGAACCTCTTGAACTATTAAACCCTACTTGTGAACTAGGAGCTGGGCGAGAAACTCCAACGTCACATAAAAGTGATATATCACAATCATGATAATAACCACAGATAGTAGAATAGTAGTGATTTACAACCACATAAACAATGTAAACACTTAAATAGACCGGTGCAGTTCACTTACAACAGTGGAGACACATTCAGACCATACCCATCTAAGTGAACCAATGGAAACATGGCAATGATTTCCATCTTTTTATGACATGCCTGTACTTAGTGATGGGTCATCTGAAGCTGAGGCATCGAATCTTGTACTGAGTAAAAGGGGGCGTGTCAGATGAAGACCTTCGAGTCACGCTTCGATTGGCTAAAAACCATGTGATCGGTGAAAAGTGAGGCCTCATTTTATGGAAATGACGTCATTGTTTCATTTATGGTGTTGCTTCACTCACGCTCGTTCTATTCCGAATTCAACTTCTGACGTGTCCCCAGGCCATTTTCTGTCTTTAATAAAAATTTGGCCAACTACATTTCATCAAGAAAATCTGCATTTTATTTAGCTCCAGCAAGAAAAAATGTTTTTTTCTGATTCATATGTTTTCTTATTATGATTTTAATTTACTTTAATTTGGGATGTGTTGCCTATTAGAGACACACTGGGCAACACTACTGATCAAGAGAAGGACTGCTGGACTATGGTATTCCACAGGCTGATGTTCTGGAGGCCTGTCTCCATTGCAATGATACGACGTTTGAGAAGAGATGACAGTGACTATGTTGTAAACATTTGATAAACTTTTATGGTGGAAAGTAATTGCTTTGCTGGGAATGTTCCACAGTATGGAGTTCAGTGTGTTCAATGTGTTCAATTGCACAATACAGTATCAGAATATTTAAGACAATAACATGCAGGAGACCACAAGGTTCTGATTGGTCCAAACCTTTTTATTTTATTGAATTAAAATCTGGTTCGCTATTAATAAGTATCACTCAATATATCTTAAACAATATTTATTATTTATGAAAACAAAAATGTGATTGACAAAGATATAAAACCTAAAATAGATGGAATTTAATGTTTTTTATACAAAATGTACACAATTCATAACCACATACACTTTATAAAAAAACAAAAAATCAAATTATCTTTTCTATTCTGTACAAAACTAAAGAGTTATGATGCATTATTTATTATTTACTCTACCTTAATACTTCTGTACATGACCTATTGTGTTTAGCTGTGGGGTTTTACTTTCAAGACCTTAATCAATGACATTGTTTTATTACAGAAACAAGCCTTTCGCCTGATAAATAAAGTTGGATATTTTGGACATACAAATCATTATTTGTTAAATCAAATCTTATGACATTTAAAGACCTTGCCAATTATAAATCACTTCAAGCTAAATTAAATACTATTAAATACAGAAGGTGTTAGAAATACTTTAAACTTCCAAAAACAATTATAATTTAAGAGACAAAAGTCAATTTATTTTGCCAAAAGTCAAAAAACAACTTCTTGGGGCTCAGTTATGGAATAATGCTAGTAAAGAAATGAGAGCATGTAACTCCTTATTTGTGTTTAAAAATAAATCGTATCAGGCCATTAAACACATCACCTAAATCAAGGAATATGTCGAGTGAGGAAGAGAAGTATTTGAACACCCTGCGATTTGGCAAGTTCTCCCACTTAGAAATACAAAAAATCCGGACATCACATTGTATGATTTTTAAATCATTTTTGTGTATGTTATTGCTACAAATAAGTATTTGAACACCTGGCTCTCAAAGTTTTGTTAGTCTGCCTTCAAAAAGTCTACCTCTTCTCCTCTTATTAATCTAAATCAGTTACACCTGATCCTCCAAGACGGCAGCCCATTAGGACAATGACCACAGCCTGCACAGGCAGCATTTAAGACCAGTGAAAGAGCGAAGCCAGAGAACGGCATTATCCCAAACTGACACAGAAAACCAACAACGATGCCCCAGGGCCGGTGCAAGTGACCCAGGAGTTTGTGCAACTCCATAGTGCCGCCCATGGCAAACATAACAAAGGCTAACATGAGGTTCAGAACTACTCCCAAGATCTGCTTCTGGACAGCATCAAAATTACTGGGAGGAAACAGATAGTTGGTACCTGAACACACAGAAGCATCAGCATGACAGTTCATAGGCTGTGCTGATATCTCCAACAGGGCCATGGTTCTGGGGAAATTCCTTTTCTTTTGCTTTGACTAGAGAGATCTTCTTTCCTACACTCTTTGCGCGTCTGGATGAAGAATCTGCCTGGGAAAAAAACAAAACCGAAACATTTGACAAAGGATCACATTGTTTTATTTTAAGATTTATTTGACAATGCGCAGTAAAAATACTGCAGGGACCAGTGATAGCTACAAGATTGGATTTGTATGTAGTCCCTGGGTGGAGGCAAAGTGAGAGCAGGTTAACTGTAAAATAGCCCATGTCAAATTTGAATTACAGTTTAAAAGAAACAGACGAAACAGCAACCAGTCGCCAGCAGAGGTTAAAACTTTTGATACTCTTTCATTTTTGATTTTCAACCCTAACCACATTATTACAGACCAAGCAAATGCTGCATAGATTGCATATGTAATGTCATACTGCTCAAAGTTCCAGGCAAAGCAATAACACCATTGATAATCAAGTGAGGAACCAGAAAAGTTATCACGTGCACCTTTACATTTAAATCTCGTACTTTTAACCCTTGTTAGAGCTTATCTGTCTCAATGCACCATAGTGATTATTAAACTGGAAGTATTAAGAATTGTTGTTAATGTTAACAAACATGTTGCATCCCCACATGAGTAAAATGTGCAATACTATTAATTAATTACTGTATCTGGAGTATCAAATTATGTCACTAATACAGTTTATTCCTTGCTTACCTGTGTGTGGTCCAGTATGCTGAAAGCAAGCAAGTACAAAATGTACCGTAGTTAAAGTAAGGTAATGGATAACTCATTATACAACAAAGGCATTAAAACAAAGATAAGTGTTGATTCATATTTCATGAAAACATGTTTGGCTTTTTGGTGACACCAACGCAATTTGAAACAGAAACTACAACCAGAGATGACACAGACAAATATTGAAGTGAGAGTACTGTTACCTCAGAATAACATTGCTCAAATAGTGGTCAAAGTAAGAGTAAAAAGTATTTGGGGAGACTACGCAAGTAACTATAGCTCTATGAGTATGTGTGTAACCCTTAACATAATTGCAGTCAAGTGTAGCGTATCCTTCCGACCGGGACATTCTGCATTAGTATGTGCTAGAGTTAGAAAAAAGGTTTTTGAACATATAATGAAATATACTATGATAGTACTATATAATATTCACATGATCTCTCCGGGTGGAATCTGCATGTCCTTCCCGTGTTACTGTGGGTTCTCTCCGGGTTGTCCGTCTCTGTGTTAACCCTGCGACGAGCTGGCCCCTGTTCAGGGTGAACCCTGCCTAAAGCCCAAAGTCACTGGGATAGGCTCCAGTCACCCGCGACCCCTAACGGAAACAAGTGGTAGAAAATGAATGAATGAATGAAATGATACACAGTTCCATTACAAGCATTAATGGTACACTTAAACTGCACAATTATACTGCTGTAAATTATTTTGTGCGATTGGTTTGCTAACAACTTGAACAAGTTATTGCGGGGTTTCAGACGACATCGCAACATTCTATAGGGTGATAATATTCAATGCACATGGGGGCAACAAAAATGAATACAGTGAAATTCATATTTTTGTAATATAGCGAGTACCTACGGTCTAGTCAGTAATAGAAATGATCAGGTTGAACATTTGTAAATTTACCTCTTAGATATTTCACGCTAAGTCAATCAAGTAATCAATAGGGGAAAGTGGCTCTTGCCCCTATCTGATATATCATTATCTGAAAACAACCAATTCTTTACGTATGTCTTTTCCCCAGAACTGCAACCTAATTTGAGCGTAAAGAAAGAACTTTGTAGAGAACTTTAATTTCCCCAAAAGTCAGCCATTTCTTCTGATAGCTTAAACTTAAAAATGCTCCAAAATAAATTGAGTACTGTTATGAATCAAACATAAATTTTGGAGTGGGCCCAAGGGGTGACAGGAGAAGGAGACATTGTCAGGGCAACACAACGCACCTTCCAGATATCGTGCTTTAACAGCCCCGGCATGCAGCTTTTCCTACCTACGGTCCATTGTCTGGACTGCGCCAGGCTTCATGTAGGCACATTGAATGTAGCGTACAGTATAGGCCCTGTCCCAACTCCTCCATGATTCGAGATTGGGAGATTTGGGTCCCGCAGGAACACATCTCAGACTTGTGGGAATCCCGCAGTGAACACTGAAGGCTTCCTCAAGAAGATGATCCTGAAACTAGATCGGCATGGAATTGCAGTCCCTCCCATTACTAAGAGAGAGCACGCGCGCTTGGCCACAAAAGACAAGAAACTCATAAACACAGCCTGATAATGAGGCCAAAGCATAGCCTGTTGTCATATATATATATATATATATATATATATATGCATGCTTCTGCATTCAAATTCTTTAACGGTGAAGGATCATAGATGCACTAGCACAAATGATGTGAACGGGGGTTACCATGTTGTATTTGCATCTGTCTTTGCTGGGTAAATGCTGACAGTAATAAAATGATTGAGTTTGAATTGCACTTTTGAAAAAACTCGAAGTGTTTCTATTGCATTATTTGTTAATTTCTCTCTTGCACTCAAATGGCGGTAAGCTATTTCGGTATTACAGCAGCCTTGAGACAATGGTAACAATTCAGCTCAAGGACGAGGACGGTCTGCTCTGATTGGTCCTTCAAAGCGAAGAAGTTTAGGAACAAGGTTAGAATTTATGGCTATGGTTTGAGTTTGGTTATTAATAGTCGTTTTTATTAAATACACATTCTTGTTACAACAGTGTTTCCTCATCATAGGGTACCAAATAGCTCTCTGCCTTTGTTCCCAGCAACTCATCTTTTAACGTGCAGACCCTCACAGGCAAACAGTGAAGTCGTAGTTATAATTAATGGTAATGGGCAAACTGAGCCAGGATGTTCGACGGGCAGTGTGAAGGGCCACTTTTACTGTCTGATGTAACACAGAGGTCTCATAGTTAGGACGACCAGCACACGACACAGCCTCGGGACAAGCCCTGACCTATCGATTTCTCCCACCTCTGCACGTCTTACAATCTACTTGCTGGACCATCTTTGAAATATTGGACTCTTGTAGCAGGAATGGAAATATTGAATAGGGCATGGTCATAAAAATCCAAGAATTTGATGTAATATTATTCAGGCGGGGCATTGGTTTGTCTGATACTTTGCCTAGTGTGAATGTGGTGTGTGAGTGCGGTCGTTGGAGCGGTCGAGCGGCGCGCAGATTGACAGCCGTACTTCCATCAGTCTCGCCCAGATTCTCAAAATAATATTGATTCCTTCAATACTGGTGTTTTGATCCGACTCTGAAGCCTGCTGAACTTTGAAATACTCTGAAACCGATTTTGGCTTTATGTGTCATTTAACCCTTTAAGCGCCAAAGTCGCAGAAATGCGACTCCATCTGTCCTGTACAAGGAAAATTATGAAATAATAATAAAAAAATAAATGCTGGTTAAAATGGTTATTTTTGTACAGCCTTTATTAGCCATGTCATTTCCGGTAAGCAAACAAAAATAATTCAAAATGGCTCGAAGAAGTACACGTGTTGAATCTCAGTTGCAATATACAGCAGATTCGGATTCTGATGGAAATTATTTGCCTGAGAGTGACAATGGAAGTCCAAGTGGGTTGAGGGGAATTCAGGAACAAAAAGGTGCAAAGGAGAGACAAAGAGAAAGGCGGGGAATTAGGGGAGCCAGTTACAACTTGCCCTGACATTAGTGGGGATGAGAGCTGGGATCAGCTGAGAGAAGTTGAGGTATTTCAGGCATGGATCAAACCGTTTGAAGGGCCTGTTGGCTACACAGGAGAGAAAGATCTGACAGATGCTGAGCCAATTAGATATTCTGTCACTCTTTCTGACAGATGAGTTTTGGACCTTGATTGCTGAGGAGACAAACAGATATGCACAGCAGTGCATATCATCAATGCAGCTGAAGCCACATTCAAGATTTCTGGAGTGGTCTGATGTATCAGTCTCTGAAATGAAGGCTTTCCTCGCGTTGCATTTGTCCATGGGCCTTGTTGAGAAAGCTGAAATTGAGGATTACTGGGGAACATTTTTGGTTTACACAAACACCAGGTTTTGGAAATGTAATGTCAAGAAACAGATTTGAAATCATTCTTTCATTCTTTCATTTTGTCAATAATAATGATTACGTGAGACCAGGTGAGCCGGGGCACGATAAACTTTTCAAAGTCCGTTCCAATAATGGATCTTATTATTCCCAAATTTGCAGCAGTTTACAGTCCACTCAAGGAGCTTTCCTTTGATGAGATGACAATAGCTTTCAAGGGGAGATCAACACTCAAATATTACAGTCCCAATAAACCGGATAAATATGGCTATAGAGTGTATGCTCTGAGTGAAAGCTGTTCAGGGTACGTTTTGCGTTGGTCTATGAACACTGGACAGTACTCAGATAATGCAAGCAACATCAGTGCAAACACACGCAGTTGTCCGTGAGCTAGTGGCTCCATTTACTGGTAAAGGACATGAGGTTTACATGGACAGTTACTATACTTCACCTGCAATTGCAAATTAATTAGCAGATTTGGAAACTGGACTGTGTGGGACGGTAAGGACTACAAGGAAGGGGATGCCCAAAGGCCTGGGGAAAAGTGTCTTACAGCTAAAAAAAAGGAGATGACCCAGTTTTTTGGAGAAAGGGAAAACTATTGACATGTACCTGGCATGACACAAAAAGAGTCACAATGCTGTCCACTATCCATGGATAATGTGTTCAGAAGAGAATCAGGTTCCAAGAAAGGGGCAACTGGATTCCGTGCGATCAAAAGACCCTGTATGTGTCAACCAGTACAATGCATTCATGGGGGGTGTGGATACAGCAGACCAGAGAATGAAGACATATCTCTTTCCAAATCGCTCTAGGAAGTGGTACCATCGCATATTCAATGCCATTCTCAGCATAAGTGTTGTCAACTCACACATCATTTACACTAAACCCACCCCAGGGCCCACATGCATTACTGGCTGATCACACCAGAAAGGAAAAGAGGAAAGGAGGCCGGCCTTCAGGAGCATGTAGTGTCATGCCACAGAGGCTCACAGAACGTCACTGGCTTTGTGAAACAGAGGACCGTCCGGACTGCATAGTTTGTTCAGACCGTTCCCGTACCAAAGGCAGGCGCCAGACAAAGTACAGGTGCCTGTCAGTGTGGCGTTGGCCTCTGTGCTGTACCCTGCAATGAGAGATACCATACTCTCAAAAACTATAAATGCTGTCATTTAGACATGTGAAAGTACACGGTACCTGGACCCTGGAGGGACATAATCTCTGGGATGGCTCTCACTATTGTCTCCACAACCTGGCCCTATGGATGGATGGATGGACGGATAAATTAAAAACATAATGCAAAAATAATAAAGTGCACTAGACTAGCCCTAAAAGTACCCGAGGAACCAGGGAAAAGCCCCCAAAGTCCTTCCCATATAATGCATTCCACTCTGGGGTAAATACTGGCACCAGACTGGCCCCAAAAGGACCAGAAGAACCAGGGGAACTGCCCCAAAGTCTGGCCCAGGTCAAAGCACTCCTCTCTGGGCTAAATCCTGGCACCAGACTGGCCCCAAAAGGACCAGCGGAACCAGGGCAAAGCCCCCAAAGTATGGACCAGGTCAAGACACTCAACTCTGGGACCTAAGTCTGGTTCACCAGTCTGGAGCAGAGGAACCAGGGGAAAGGACCTAGAGGAACCAGGGCAATGCCCCCCCAAATTAGTGAATCATTTTAAAAGCACTCCACTCTGGGCTAAGTTCCTGGCACCAGACTGGCCCTAAAACAACCAGAGGAACCAGGGAAAAGCCTGCCTAAAGTTTCTTCCCATATTAAATAAACTCTCTCTGCTGGCTAAGTCCTGGCACCAGACTGGCCCCAAAAGCACCAGAGGAACCAGGGGAACTTTCCCCAAAGTCTGACACAGGTCAAAGCACTCCTCTCTGGGCTAGGTGCTGGCACTGGCCCTAAAAGTACCAGAGGAACCAGGGAAAAGCCCCCAAAGTATGACCCAGGTCAAAGCACTCCACTCTGGGCTAAGTCCTGGCACCAGTCTGGCTCCAAAAGGAACAGAGGAACCAGTTCCCCTGGTTCCTCTGGTCCTTTTGGGGCCAGTGTGGTTCCAGGACTTAGCCCAGAGAGGAGTTCCTTTTATATGGGAAGGACTTTGGGGGCTTTTTCCTAGTTTTCATCTGGTACTTTTAGAGCCATTATGGTGCCACAGACTTAGCCCAGACCTGGGCCACTACTTTGGGGGCTTTGCAATGGTTCCTGTTTGTCCTTTTGGGGCCAGACTGGTGACAAGACTTAGCCCAGAGTGGAGTGCTTTGACCTGGGCCATACTTTGGGGCCTTTGCCCAAGTTCCTCTGGTCCTTTTGGGGCCAGTCTGGTGCAAGGACTTAGCCCATAGAGGAGTGCTTTATATGGGAAGGACTTTGGGGGCTTTTCCCTGGTTCCTCTGGTACTTTTAGAGCCAGTATGGTGCTACGGACATAGCAAAGACCTGGGCAATACTTTGGGGGCTTTGCCCTGTTTCCTCTGGTCCTTTTGGGGCCAGTCTGGTGCAAGGACTTAGCCCATAGAGGAGAGCTTTAACCTGGGAGAGACTTTGGGGCAGTTCCCCTGGTTCCTCTGGTCCTTTTGGGGCCAGTCTGGTGACCAGGACTTAGCCCAGAGTGGAGTGGTTTTACCTGGGCCATAGTTTGGGGGCTTTGCCCTGGTTCCTCCGGTACTTTGAGGGCTGTTCTAGTGCAAGGACTTAGCCCAATGTGGAGTGCTTTGACCTGGGCACTACTATAGGGGCTTTGCCCTGGTTCTTCTGGTCCGTTTGGGGCCAATCGTGGTGCCAGGACTTGCCCAAGGGGCTTGTTATATTGGGAAGGATTTGGGCGTTTTTTTCCTGGTTCCTTTGTATTTTTGGTTCTTGCAAAGGGACTGGCCAGAAGGGGTCTTAAACTGGGACTATTTGGGCCTTTGCCAGTTCCTCTTGCCCTTTATGGGGTGGGGACCAGACTTAGCCCAGAGTGGAGTGCTTTGACCTGGGCCATACTTTGGGGGGCTTTGCCCTGGCTCGTTTTGGTCCTTTGGGGCCAAACTAGGTGACCAGACTTAGCCCAGAGTGGAGATGCTTTGATCTGGGCATTACCTTGGGTGGGCCTTATGCCTTGGATTCCTTTGGTCCTTTTAGAGCATTATGGTTTCACCTTCTTAGCCCACCTGGGCACTACTTTGGCTTTTCCATGTCCTTTGTACGATTAGGGATTTAGCAGGACAGCCCAGAGTGGAGTACTTTGACCTGAGCATACACTTGGGATTTACCCGGTTCCTTTGGTCTTTTGCCGGCAGACTGGACTTAGCCAGAGTGGAGCTGGCTTTACCTGGGCCATACTTTGGGGGCTTTGCCCTTTCCTCTGGTCCTTTTAGGCCTCGGGGCCAGGACTAGACCCAGAGAGGAGTCTACTTTTGAGGAAGGACTTGTGGGGCTTTTCCCTGGTTAGTCGGTAGTGCAGTCTCGGTGCCAGGACTTAGCCCAGAGTGGAGTGCTATGACCTGGGCACACAGACCGTAAAGGGGCTTTGCCCTGGTTCACTTCTGGTCCTTTTGGGCCAGTCTGGTGCAAGGACTTTGCGCCAGAGAGGAGTTCTTTATCCTGGGAGCAGACTTTGGGGCAGTTCCCCTGGTTTCCTCTGGTCCTTTTGGGGCCAGTCCTGGGTGGCCAGAGACGCGAGCCCAGATAGGAGTTAATTTTTATATGGAAGGACTTTGGGGGCTTTTCCCTTGGTTTCTCTGGTACTTTTAGGGATAGTGTAGTGTACCAAGGACTGAGCCCCAGAGTGGAGTGCTCTGGACCTGGGCATACCATAGTGGGCTTTTGCCCCAGGTTCATCTGGTCCTTTTAGCGGCTAAACTAGTGACCAGACTAGCCCAGAGTGGAGTGCTTTGACCTGGGAACTTCTTTTGGGGCTTTGCCTTTGGTTCTCTGGTCCTTTTGGGGCCATATTGGTGACCAGACTTAGCCCAGAGTGGAGTGCTTTGACCTGGGCCATACTTTGGGGGCTTTTCCCTGGCTCTTCTGGTCCGTTTGGGGCCAAACTGGTGACCAGACTTAGCCCAGAGTGGAGTGCTTTGACCTGGGGCATTACCTTGGGGCTTTACCCTGGTTTTCCTTTGGTCCTTTTTTGGGCCAACTGGTGTCCAGACTTTAGCCAGAGCAGAGTAGTTTTGACCTGGGAAACATAGTGTTGGGGCAGTTTCCCTGGTTCCTCTAGTCCTTTTGGGGCCAGTCTAGTGCCAAGGACTTAGTCCAGAGTGGAGTGCTTTGACCTGGGCACTACCGTAGGGGCTTTGCCCTGGTTCTTCTGGTCCTTTTGGGGCCAAAACTGGTGACCAGACTTAGCCCAGAGTGGAGTGCTTTGACCTGGCCATACTTTGGGGGCTTTTGCCTGGTTCCTTCTGGTCCTTTTAGGGCATCAGACTGGTGCCAGGACTTAGCCCAGAGTGTGAAGTGCTTGACCTGGCATCCAGCTTGAAGCTTTGCCCCTGGTATCTCTGTCCTTATGGGGCAGATGGTGTATCAGATTTAGCCGATTGAGTGCTTTGACCGCTGGTCATCTACTTTGGGGCTTTCCTGGTTCCTCTGGTCCTTTTGGGGCCAGTCTGGTGCCAGACTTACGCAGCCCAGAGTGGAGTGCTTTGACCTGGGCACTACCTGAGGGGCTTTGCCCTGGTTCTTCTGGTCCTTTGGGGCCAGTCTGGTGCCAGGACGCAGCCCAGAGTGGAGTGCTTTGACCTGGCACTACCATAGGGGCTTTGCCCTGGTTCTTCTGGTCCTTTTTGGGGCCAATGTGGTGCCAGGACTTTGCCCAGAGAGGAGTTCTTTTTATATGGGAAGGACTTTGGGGTTTTTTTCCTGGTTCCTCTCGTATTTTTAGTGCTAGTCTAGTGCAAGGACTTGGCCAGAGTGGAGTGCTTTAACATGGGCACTAATTTGGGGGCTTTGCCCTAGTTCCTCTTGTCCTTTTGGGGTAAGACTGGAGACCAGACTTAGCCCAGAGTTGAGTGCTTTGACCTGGGCCATACTTTGGTGCTTTGCCCTCGTTCCTCTGGTCCTTTTGGGGCCAGTCTAGTGCAGGACTTTGCCAGAGAGGAGTGCTTTATATGGGAAGGACTGTGCGGGCTTTTCCCTGGTTCCTCTGGTACTTTTAGAGCCATTATGGTTCCACCTTCTTAGCCCAGACCTGGGCACTACTTTGGGGGCTTTTCCATGGTTCCTTTGGTACATTTAGGGGACGATCTGGAGCCAGGACTTAGCCCAGAGTGGAGTGCTTTGACCTGGGCACTACCTTGGGGATTTACCCCGGTTCCTTTGGTCCTTTTGGGCCAGACTGGTGACCAGACTTAGCCCAGAGTTGAGTGCTTTGACCTGGGCCATACTTTGGGGGCTTTGCCCTCGTTCCACTGGTCCTTTTGGGGCCAGTCTGGTGCAGGACTTTGCCCAGAGAGGAGTGCTTTATATGGGAAGGACTTTGGGGGCTTTTCCGTGGTTCTTCTGGTACTATTAGGGCTAGTCTAGTGCAAGGACTTAGCCCAGAGTGGAGTGCTTTGACCCGGGCACTACTATAGGGGCTTTGCCCTGGTTCTCCTGGTCCTTTTGTGGCCAAACTGGTGACCAGACTTAGCCCAGAGTGGAGTGCTTTGACCTGGGCACTACTTTGGGGGCTTTGCCCTGGTTCCTCTCGTCCTTTTGGGGCCAGTCTGTTGACCAGACTTAGCCAGAGTGGAGTGTTTTACCTGGGCCATAGTTTTGGGGGCTTTTCCCTGGTTCCTTTGGCACTTTTGGGCTGGTCTAGTGCCAAGGACTTAGCCCAGAGTGGAGTGCTTTGACCTGGGCCAGACTTTGGGGGCTTTGCCCTGGTTCCTCTGGTCCTTTTAAGCCAGATCTGGTGCCAGGACTTAGCCCAGAGAGGAGTTCTTTGATATGGGAAGGACTTTGGGGGCTTTTCCCTGGTTCCTCTGGTAGTTTTAGGGCCAGTCTAGTGCCAGGACTTAGCCCAGAGTGGAGTGCTTTGACCTGGGCCATACTTTGGGGGCTTTGCCCTGGTTCCTCTGGTCCTTTTTAGGCTAAGTCTGGTGCCAGGATTTAGCCCAGAGAGGAGTTGCTTTGATATGGGAAGGAACTGAGGACTTTGGCGGCTTTTCCCTGGTTCCTCTGGTACTTTTAGAGCCAGTATGGTTCCACGGACTTAGCAAAGACCTGGGCACTACTTTGGGGGCTTTGCATTGGTTCTTCTGGTCCTTTTGGGGCCAGACTGGTGACCAAGCTTATTCCAGAGTGGAGTGCTTTGACCTGGGCAATACTTTGGGGGCTTTGCCCTGTTTCCTCTGGTCCTTTTGGGGCCAGTCTGGTGCAAGGACTTAGCCCATAGGAGTGCTTTGATATGGGAAGGACTTTGGGGGCTTTTCACTTGTCCCTCTGGTACATTTAGGGGACAGTCTTGTGCCAGGACTTAGCCCAGAGTGGAGTGCTTTGACCTGGGCACTATCTTGGGGGATTAACTCTGGTTCCTTTGTTCCTTTTGTTGCCAGACTGGTGACAAGACTTAGCCTAGAGTGGAGTGCTTTACCTGGTCACTACTTTGGGGGCTTTGCCCTGGCTCTCTTGGTCCTTTTGGGGCCAAACTGGTGACCAGACTTATCCCAGAGTGGAGAGCTTTGACCTGGGCATTACCTTTGGGGCTTTACCCTGGTTCCTTTGATCCTTTTGGGGCGAGACTGGTGGCCAGATTTAGCCAGGAGTGGAGTGGTTTTACCTGGGCCATACTTTGGGGGCTTTTCCCTGGTTCCTCTAATACTTTTAGGGCTAGTCTAGTGCAAGGACTGAGCCCAGAGTGGAGTGCTATGAACTGGGAACTACCTTTGGGGGCTTTGCCCTTGTTCCCCTGGTCCTTTTGGGAACAGACTGGTGACCAGACTTAGCCGAGAGTGGAGTGAGTGGTTTTACTTGGGCCATAGTTTTGGGGCTTTTCCCTGGTTCCTCTGGTACTTTTAGGGCTGTTCTAGTGCAAGGACTTAGCCCAAAGTGGAGTGCTTTGACCTGGGCACTACCTTAGGGGCTTTGCCCTGGTTCTTCTGGTCCTCATGGGGCCAGATTGGGGACCAGACTTAGCCCAGAGTGGAGTGCTTTGACCTGGGCCATACTTTTGGGGCTTTGACCGTGTTCCTCTGGTCCTTTTGTGGCCAATATGGTGCCAAAACTTTGCCCAGAGAGGAGTTCTTTTTATATGGGAAGGACTTTTGGGCATTTCCCTGGTTCCTCTGGTACTTTGAGCTAAATCCTGGCACCAGTCTGGCTCCAAAAGAACCAGAGGAAGCAGGGCAAAGCCCCCAAAGTATAGCACAGGTAGGAACACTTCACTCAGGGCTAAGTCCTGGCACCAGACTGGCCCCTAATTTACCAGCGGAACCAGGGAAAAGGCCCCAAAGTATGGCCCAGATCAAAGCACTCCACTCTGGGCTAAGTCTGGTCACCAGTCTGGCCCCTAAAGGACCACAGGAACCAGGGCAAAGCCCCCAAGCCCCTGGCCCTTTCAGGCACTCCTCATGTCTCCAGCACCACCCTGCTCGTTGGGGACATGCTCCGTGCGTCAAAGGGCCGCTCTGGGACCCCGGGACCCTCATGGTCCTCCAGCACCGACCCTCGCACGTCCCCGGTCCTCCCATCGCACTTGTAATTTTTCCCCTACCCTTATCCGGCCCTCCTTGAGTCTCCAACACCACCCTGTCTCGTTGGGGACATGCTCCGTGCGTCAGAGGGGCCGCCTCCAGGGAACCATCCCGGTCTCCAGCACCGACCTCGCACGTCCCCGGTCCTCTCCTGATTTATGCAAAGTGGCTATGCCCGTCTTCGCCCTCACCGGTGGTCTGGATCGCCCTGCTCATTGGGGACATGCTCCGTGTGTCAGAGGGCCCTATGGACCCCGGGGACCCTCCCGGGCCTCCAGCACCGACCCTTGCACGACCCCGGTCATCCCATGGCACTTGTAATTTTCTCTGCCCCTATCCGGCCCTCCTCGTTTCTCCAGCACCACCCTGCTCGTTGGGCCCATGCTTCGTGCGTCAAAGGGCTGTAATGGAAAACATTTCTTTCTATCAAGGTTGCAAATAATGTCATGTCTATGGATCATATAATATTATCTTAGCTCCGGCCAAGTCGTGGGTCAACACCTTGAGGGTTGTTTTCATTTTGACTAGAGCTGATTTGATTGTGACAATGTGCGTATGTGTCAATGTATGTGACTGTCTTTAAAAGGATGTTTACTGTCATTGTTCTTGAGGCAGGAAGGGAGAGCTGATCTTGTCAGGGAAAGTGTTTTATTTACTGTGCACGAGTAAATAAAGATCCACCTATTGAGAACGACAAACTCTGTTTACCTCTTTATTTCTTGGTACTTTTCCACAAAAATGCCACAACAGGGCCGCTCCGGGACCCTCCGGTCCTCCAGCAGCGACCCTCGCACGTCCACGGTCTTTCAATGGCACTTGTAATTTTCCCCTGCCCCTTTCCGGCCCTCCCCGTGTCTCCAGCACCACCCTGCTCATTGGGGACATGTTCCCTGACTGCCTCGGGCCCTCTCTGTGTCTGCAGCACCGCCACTGGCAAAGTCTGCTCTGCTCCATCTCCAGGAGCTGCCATTCAGACCCATATAGAACCAGAAAGAGGCCCGTGTGAGGCGGACTTCATATGCCCAGTGAAGGTGCTTGGTCCCTGGCTTGAATAGAACCAGGATTTGTCGATAGCTCAATCGCCAAAAACATTGTTCCTCTAAAGTGCCCGGCCGTCCCTTGAAGACATGCAGATTTGCAAAGTTCGCGTGGCAGCAGCATAAGCCATTTCGCCTGGGCAGTGTTATTCAACCCGGGAGACACCGGGGATATGCTTTTTCGCACAGATGAAAATATAATTCCAACAGGCATACGGTACTCCATGCCAGGCATCTGGTACACAGTACCAGGATTTTTTTCCACAAGTCCACACGCAATGATTTCATAAATATTTCATAATATAATTGTATTTTTTTTATTTTATTTGTTCATTCATCCCAACAAACTCTGGCGCCAAAAGGGTTAATAAGGAGGCCCATAATTAAAACACAACCTTTTTTTAGACACTATCCAACAGGTTTACTACTTTCAATGATTCAAATTTCAGAGCAGTAGCCAATTAAACCAACTAAACAATCAACTCTGACTTATCACATATAAGACAACCTTAAATTGGTTGTATTGTAATTTATTTAAACCTTTTTTATCTCGCAAATATATATAAACCTAATTGAACTCACATTGAACTCGGGACCCAAGAGTCAAATGTGTGACTAACTGTATCGTCCCACACCTAGAATGCATGTAATTTAGAGAAGCACGGCATCAATATGTAAAGTCCTCACATTTTTATATTTCAAAATGTACTGCAAACAGTTTATATTTGTATGCAGCCTGAAAAATACACCCACTCAAAGGTCAACTTCTTTTTTTGCTATTTTTCCTCACCTTTTACATTATCCCCTCCATTTCCAGCTCTTTACTTTTAAAAGGATGTTTTCTACATTGCTGGTTTTTTTTTTTTGCTTTTGCCACTTGGGAACTAAACCTCTGTTTTACCGTCTGGCAGTTTGGATAAATGCAGCTTAACTATTCTGTTTATTACAATGAGTCAAATGGCTGTGTGCAAAGCGGTGCCAGCTATAAAAAAAAAAAAAAGCTCTTTCATTAGAGGCTCTGATGTATTCACAATGGTGTTAATCAGGTTTTGGCACCATTTCAAAAAAAGAAATAGAGTAAAAATGAACATGATGTGGTTTTATGCAAAGTTGGAAAACAGTGTAATACATTTCTCTGGTGAAATTGTGCATGTAGCGTATAATATGTCGCCTAATTGTATTCGTTCCAAAGTTCTGATTGAATTAAATTAAAACACAGTGAGTTATGGCAGGAACCAGCTTTGGACTAGCCCCTCATGGGCAGACGGCTGCTGTGCTGGGGCTTTCACACAGTAAATGCACACATGAGAAGGCAATATGAAGTTGGATGCATTGAAACTAGTGGTGCGCCGATACCGATCTTATGGGAAAAGCTTGGGCCGATAACGATATTAGGCTGACATTGTTCTATACGTTGTTTGACTATTTTCAACATTTTTCTTTTTAAACATTTTTAACAAAAAATGAATATTTTGTTAATGGGGAAAAAAGTTTGATAGAGGTCTTCTATTTAGCACTGGTTTGCTGTAGGTACGTTATAGTATGATTATTCTTCATTAGAGTAAAATTAGCCTTGACCCTTTTTCATTCTGTGAATTTCCTGTTTTATTCATATTATTAATCTGCAATATTGTATAACCTATATCGTTTGCCGACAATCCCTTTGCGTTGCTGAACACAGTAACATAAAATGCATTTGACTGAGCTTTATTTATCTTTTGTGTTGACGGATTACCACAATACAATGCCCTACAATAAGCACGTGTAGGCCTGTCCCAAAGCAATGAAAAATATGCTAAAACAAAATGAGTGGATTGGCAAGAGCACCGACGCACAAAAACAGAACACGCTTGTTTTAGTGTTGAAGTTTATTTTAATCAAACACACCACATCACTGTTACTCAACATTTACTCCACAGATACAAAATAGTAGTTATAACGAAGGACCTAAAACATGTTCTCATTTTCAGTTTACATTGACAGTTTGCCAGTATTTACTGTAAATATTGAAAATTGTGCTTTTCTTTGTTTCTCTTTTCACACAAACAGTTGGAGAATGAGTGAATCCTGAGGCACATGGGCCAGGTGAACTGTGTAAGTGCACAATGGATAAGAATTCAATTATTAAAATATCGTTTTGCATGATCTAAAAGGTTTTCTGTTACAGGTGACCAGTGTCCAGTTCAGTAAAAATCCCCATCTCGTGCACAGAGAATGAAGTGGACACTGAGGGAGGGCTCACAGCTCTACACATCTGATGTAAGGCTTTAATTTTCACTTCTCATCAATAATTATTTGCAGTTCTTTGTATTCTAAATGTTTTTTTTGTACAGAAGGCCTGTCCTCAGTGTCTTGTGTGCGGTTAAAAGAAGCTTGTGTGATGTGGAGTGCACCTTGAGGAAGACTCACAATGTTAGTCTGCAACGCTTAAGTCAATACATTTCCTCCTTTAAAAAACTCAGGTTTTAATTTATTTATTTAATTGTTTGTTCATTGTTTTTCTATTTGATAAAATAATTAGCTCACAGCGCGAGGAGGAAAAGTGGCAGTGTTAATGGACTAATCAAAATTAATCTATTTCAATCTTGCCTGTTACCAATTCACAGCACACTGTTGTCCAGCTGCTAAAAGCATCTGAAATCATCATGAAAAGGAGAAGAGGCCTCTCAGCTCTTAAGACTTATCCTGTAGGTATAAAATGTAGTCAACATTTTGTGTGTTTTATTTCTGGCTTTATTCTAACAAGGTTTTTTTCTTTTTGTTTGGATTCAGGAGCCGACGGATCATTGTCCTGTGAATCTGCCTGTGATCAACCAGAGCCAGCAAACATCTAATGATCACAACTCTGACTCAAAAAAAACAAAAACACATTTAGTAACAGTGGGATCTGTTGAGTTTGAAATCACAAAAGAAGCAAAGACGACAGGTGGATGAACGAGTGGAGTTGAGCATTCACAATAAAAACCACAACCCTGACATTTTTTGTCTGATTTTTTTATCCTTTCGACATGATTAGGTCGATTGGATCAGTGATTGGTTATTAGAAGATAAAAAAAAAAGTAAATGAATGGTATAAAAACAATAATAGTATATAATAACTAAGGTTGCTAAAATTGGTTATACGTTCAGTACACTTATTCACTTCTATTTAATTTAATCACACACATATAAGAAGTTGTAGTGTGTTATAACTTTTGTTTGTTCACTGGTGGGTTTACAGTGTTCTATTTGATTTAGTGTTCCATTATTAAATATTAGTAATATTATATATATAAGGAATCTGTCATCTATAAGTCTCCAGCCAGAATCTTTCCAGGGGTTTCAGACAGACTGAAAGACTTTGTGAAAACTGTGTGAGACTTTCCTTTTTTCTTTTATTAATAATGGCTTTGGCAGTGGGGAACATTGCTATAACTTGAAAGTCATGAATAGTATAGTAGTTGCCAACTCTAAACCAAAATATTGCTTGAGTGATCCCATTTATAAAACCTGATGTGGAATTCTTTACTAAAAGCGTACGTACCAAACAAAACATAAAAGTCCATAAACCTCCTCAAACTTGCTCACGTTTCGCCTCTCTGAGTAGAATCTGCCTCAGTTGTATTTTAAACATCACAAGCTTACTGTCATTAAGTACGTATGACCCCCTGGTTCTGTGGCGATTGGCAGTACGGCAAAAGGGTGCACGATGACACGATGGGTGCCTAATCATTATAACATCTTAGAGCACAAAATTCTCTGGAAGAGTCTAGAAGGAAACAGGCTAATGAACTAATATGTCTGAAGATTTCATTGCACGAGTTACTGTAGCTTTCTGCAGATGATCATATCTTTCCAAGTTTCAGAGTTGAATTCTTGTAGAAGCAACAGAAAACATGAGGGAGTCTCGACAAACGTTCTAGGCTCTGGTGTCATCTGAACCAGAGCCCTCGCCCTCCCTGCTCTACAACTACCGCTGCGCAATATCATTCAGGATTCAAATCAGGGTCTCATTAATAGGCACATTTACATACAACCATGCATGGGGCAGGGGGGGGGTTAGAAATCTTGCCTTAGAAGAGCAAGGGACGGCACTGGTTGCCTCACACACTGAAGTTAAAATATGCATCTTACAGTAGAATCAATTTAATGAGTTTTTCTGAGCTTCCACGTATCAAATACCATGTTTGTTTGGTAAATGTTCCTCTAACTTGCAGCTGGTGGTTGTTTCTGTCTGCAATTATTGAAAACAAGTCATTTTTCATACGGCCTGGGTAACAAATGCCATAGCCTGACATTTCTGTGAGGGCAGCCAGAGAGAAATAAAAGCCCACACAAACTAATAATTGATGGTTGTAGATGAATGATGGGTCTGAGCGCACATTATTTCCCAAAAGGTGCGGTAAAAGCAGCCGGGTGCCTTCCCACGGCTGGGATTCAATTTGAACAAAGCCAACTGCTCATTATGCTAACGCTAGCTTGAACACTCAACGCCTTCAATGTTTTATCCAGCAGTGATTTGGACTGATATTATCCTCAGTTGTTCAAACTTTAAAAAGCCCAAATGAACAAAGACAAAGCATGGCAGGGAAGCTTTTTCACATTAGATCTACAATGGCGTCATCTTAGTGTTACAAAATCGATCCTTTTCTTAAGTTTATCAGTTTCGCTGGACAACTCGTCTCACTGAAGCTTTATGCAATCGATGTCCCCCAAATGTGGCCTTCTTAGTTATGATTATTGGACACCAGCATAATCTCTGATCTGATCTGTACTGATGAGAAAAAAAACCATCCCCCAGCCACAGACATCAAGATCAAGATACTCCTGCCTCTATTTTTATACTTTCGAAATATCTGATTTAGCACGCCCCCTTATCCAAAAAGATGTGCTTAAAGGAGGTGAGAGAAAACAATTGTAATTCATCCAACAGTTTGTTTAAACATACATTTTGGCTGAGGGGGCCCAGCGTTACGCCGTGAACAGCTGTGAAAGGTGCTTGTCTTTCCCTCTCTCTCTCAGAGCGCTTGTGATGAACCCATGAGCGAGGCCAAACGTGGAGCAAAAGCTCACCGACACTTTTTATTTCATGGAAAACAACTCAGGAACCACGGAAATATGAACAGAAGAAGGCACATAACCTGGTTCCCACAACTGTGATTGTCCTGAAGAGAAGAGAGAACCGGAGCAGAGCAGGACAGACTCCGAGTCCTGTTAGGAGCAGATCAGACCAGTCTTTACACTTTTATCAGCATTTAGAGACACAGATACTGTTTTAGGTTATTACGGGCTTCAATTTGGTTTGGGATTGCCAATATATTTTCAAATCATTGCCAAATTAAACCTGCTTGGTTGACACAATTCTAAAAAGATTGCTTCAATGAAATTCTGTTTATGTGATTTACATCTTCCACAAGATTAGAATGTATTTCAAATGAACTGGGCTAGTTTAATGATCAGGCAGGAGGCCAAAAAGAAATGCTTTGAAACTTCAATAACTTTTCATGCCTGCTTTATAATATGATATAATATTACACAAGGTCAACTTCAAAAGGGGAGCCTATTAAGTGAAAATTTAATGTAAAACATAGTGATGCCTCGGCTTAGGAAAAGTACGTACAGGGGTGCTCCAGTGCTGAAAAGATGGAGAACCACTACTCTAATAAACAAGGATATTAGTATAAAAGCAAGCAGCAGAGGCACGCACACTTTTACACCTGCTGTTTACTTTCATTTACATATCGGTTTTGTGCCAGAAATATACACAATTTTGTCCCTTGTTGTTGCTTGTTGCTTGTTTCTAATCCGACAAAAGTCCGATTGATCAATCTGGAAAGGGGCCTGTTGAATTTATTCGGGAAGAAGAGGGACTCTCAGGGGAGTTTGGGCCAATCACAACTGTCATTCTGAATGGACATTCTTCGATAATAAATCAAAATAGGACTTTTTAGCTAAATGAATGTGTTGCATCATACTGTTGGTTTTTTGTTTATTTTTTTTAGCAATTATGAATAAAATGTTTTGTTTTTGCTGAGTCAAACGTATCAGTGAGAGTTTGAAAACTGCTCAGGCTTAGCTTGTTTCTGTACCACATGAGTTTGCACTATTCTAAGCCAGTTTTCCTTATCGAGATGGACCCTTAGTGCAAGAGAACACATTTTTGACACGGGCCATCATATTGTTCCTTTTTAAGCCTGGACTCGTTATCCCCCATATCTCTGGCTGTCCCGATGGGAAGAATAATATCTTGGGCCATGCACCTTCTCAACATTGACACTTTCTGTCCACACACCTAATTGAGTCCCATTTGTCTGGCGCTTGGACGTTCCACTGGATTTAATGACAGCTCCAAATGTGCAGCAATTTGCTCCGCTGGTAGAAAGCTCATTTACCGCCTCATCTTCATCATTGGAGATAGGGAGAATCACGGGATAATTGCTCAAACCTAATGGCACGCTAATTATCAGAGTTAAAATCGCCGTTGCCTTCAAAGTGTAGGCTAAAAATAGGTTCCGACAGGTTCTCGACAACAGGGGGAGGAGAAGGGGGAGATTGTGGTAAAGAAGGAGCTGAGGGTAAAATTACAAAGCTCTCAATTTACAGCCCAATC
The DNA here is from genome assembly GCA_015082035.1 of Chaenogobius annularis. Taxonomy (NCBI): domain Eukaryota; kingdom Metazoa; phylum Chordata; class Actinopteri; order Gobiiformes; family Gobiidae; genus Chaenogobius; species Chaenogobius annularis. Next base: position 477,781 of record BJKM01000350.1, on the reverse strand, counting down.
AGTGTTCCTATTCTCACCTATGGTCATGAGCTTTGGGTAAGGACCACGTCGAAAGGAGCCAGCTGAGGTGGCGAGGGCATCTGTTCCACCTGGGGAGGTGTTCTAGGCATGTCCCACCGGGAAAAGGCCCCTGGGAAGACTCAGGACACATTATGTGAGACCTTCGGAGGAGCTGGAGGAAGTGTCTGGAGTGAGGGTAGTCTTGGAGTTCCTGTTTAGAATTCTGCCCCCGTGAACCGGCCCTGGATAAGCAGAAGAAGATGGATGGATGTTTCAGAATTCAATGTGAAGTTGTCCACGATTCCTATATTATAAACGTGCTGTTTTACAATTATGTTGTCTGGTTCTCTAAAGCAGAACATTTCAATCATTTGGAGTGACAGTGCACATTCTTGCTGAAAAGATGCTGCTGCAGACCATCCACCAAAAAAAAGTTGAAATAATGCCTGATTCACTGTGCTTGGTTCTGTAGTGTTTTTCCTAAGTTTTTGTGGAAGTAGGTTTCTGTTCACCACACACCACCCCACTAAAAGCACGTTTAAAGCCATGTTTAGCCTAGTTTTGACGCTCGGCCCCATACTCTGGGATCGATTAGTTCAGCAAGCATTAAAGGAGGTGGCAGCTGCTGACACCTCGTCTTCTGACATCACTAGATCAGCAGACCAGTGCCGCAAGAGGTACAACGATGTCAGAAGACAGATTGGTCACTGGCCAGGATTTGAACTTCATGTTGGGGATTTTGCTGTGTAGAAAAACAGAAAAGATTTTAACAAAACGTTTTTTAACTGTCCACAGTGGTTTCCGAAAGTTGAATCTAACAGCAATTACTAGCAAGTAATACAGGAAAACTTACTAATCCAAATCAGAAAAATGTACCTTGATTAAACAAAATAAACTACCTAAGTCAAGTTATTATTATTATCCAGGAAAGTGCGGAAGAAAGTGTGGCTTATAGGAGTAAGCTTCGAACCAACTTCGAACCAAGTTCTTTCAACCGTTTTTGTAGAAAAAGCTTCAGTTGTAGTCATCAGTCATAGAGTGTTTCACTCCTGGACGAATGAGGGATTACACCGACTTTTTGTGTGTGTTAAATCCAGTGTTATTGAACAGTGTGAGGTCGAACAGCCACAATACACTCCTTCTTGTTTTGTGATCAGCAAAGGAGTCATTCCTTCTGAATCTTTTTCGTCAAATGCTGTATCTTTTTTACAATGACAGACGAGCCTACAAGAATAGCTTTGACCCCCAAATGTGCTGCCTTTACACTTTGCAATAAGAGATGGAAAAGTATCTCTGCACAAACAGATTCACTTTTCACTTTTTGTTTCTCTGGCAAGGAATGATTAACGTAGACTGGTTTCAGGCTGTTTTGCATTTGTGAAAATGAACATCATTGGAACATGTATAGACTCTGTGGCACAATGGATAGAGTGTTGGACTTCTAGGTGATAGTTGTAAAGATCTTCAAAGGTTGTGGGTTCAAGTCCCACCAGAGTCACAAGTAAAAGACACATTAGCAAAAAAATAAAAGGGGGTGTCTGTTTCTGCATAAAACTTAAAATATAGCCTTTTTCAAACTATTACACTCTGCCCTGCTTTAAAAGATGACTCCGGCATCTTATGCTCAGTGTTTCACTTCCGGTCAGATACATTCGTAGAGTCATACTACTTGGTCAATCTGAATGGTTACTTCAGTCTTTCAAAGTCTAACATGTCCATACAGGAGTAGGGTAATAGTACATGTAAGGTTGGTAATAGGGCAGTGGTTGAGGAACACAGGCAAACATTACGTTCACTCCAGGTCTCCATTCTTGGTACGATGGTTGTCCAAACTGACTGTAAGTGAACAGTTCCCTTGGCCTAATGGTTCTGGATGATCGACGAACTGTACCCTCATGCACGTTTGATTCCGTTTCCAACTCATCTCTGTCCACAGTTTCCATTTCAATAGCGGTTTCTATTTCCGGTATGTCCGCAGCTGGAGCAGTTACAAGAGGTGCTGGTCTCAGTCCTGAATCAGGTTCAACAGCTGGGATTGCCACAATTGGAGATTATACGTAAACTTGTGGTGGAGAATTTTGTTGTGGTATTCTAACTGGTTGAGAACTTTGTCTTTCTGTTTGAAATACAGGTGCTGCAGCCCTGAGTCCAGAATGTTGTTGAGGTGCAGGTTCATTTTGACTTATAGGCACACGATGCCAATTGTACGTGTATTCCTCTTCCTCATCTGATTGTTCAGACTCAGCAGCTTCCTGTATTCGTCTTTGTTCTTTTGTTTTACACTGCGTCTGCCAAGTGCGGTTGTCCTTTTGACATTATTCTAGTTCTAGCGGTAAGTCATTGACTGGCAATGGAAGATTTCGGTGCAGAATTCTCAGATTACGGTTTCCTGTTTCGCTTTGTATACAGGTCCATCTCCAATCTTTTCAAGAACTCTGTGAATACATCTTTCCCAGTAAGCTCTTAGTTTTCCAGGTCCTCCTCGTTCAGAGAGATTCCTGACTAGTACTCGATCTCCAGGTTGTAAAGGGACACCTTTTGTGTGTTTGTCATAGTACTTTTTCCCTTTAGCAGAGCTTTTCTGGCTGTTTTCTGAGGCAATTCTATAAGCTTCTTGCATACGACATGCCCATTTTTCAGCATACTCTTGGTTTTTGTTTACAGTCACTTTCAGGTTTGATGTCAAAAAGCAAATCTATTGGATAGTCTAGGCATCTACCATACAGGAGAAAAAAAAAGGTGAGTATTCCAGTTGCTTCCATGTCTCCGTACAATTGTAAGCATGGTAGAATGTGAGGCAAGTGAATCTTTCCACTGATGTTTTTACTTCCTTTCTTCCTGCAGGGTGCCGTAACATTTGCGAAGTAGTGTTGTTTTAGACCCTCAACGGGATTTCCCCTGGGATGATAAGGTGTCGTTCGAGAGTGAGCTATGTCTGCAAGTTCTTGGAGTCGTTTGGAAGTAGGCTATTTTCCGAACTTCCCGGCCTCTGATCATGATGTAGTTTTCTTGGAAAACCCGAAAACCGTGGATTAAGTCATGAAATATTTCTCAGTCCGCAGTTTTGCCTGATTTATTTTTTCGTTGGATAAGCTTGAAGCAAAACGCGTTTGAAAGTGTCTACCAGGACCATATATAAACTCATAACCGCCTTTACCAGGTTCGAGGTGGAGGTAGTCAACCGATACGATTTCAAATGGAGCACTTGTTGTGATTGGACCTATTGGAGCTTTGTCTGGAACACATTGGAAGTTTTTGTTTTAGGCAAGTACTTTGTCGAATGACATAATATTGCGTTGCATGACATGGCCAATAAAAACGCTTCTTCGCCAAATGAATTACTTATCTGCGCCTACCATGACCCATATCAATCATGCAAATGTTTCAAAACAGTCTCTTTCAGTTTTGTTCCGTTTAGAACTTAACTGTTTTCTTTTTCCAGTATATCTGTACATGAGTCCTTTTTCAAGTTTGAGTCTGTTCCATTCCATGTACTAATTCTCCTTGTCTCACGTGTCATTTGTCTCTTATCTTTATCATTTGGCATTCCATCCTCTTTTCTTCAATTCGTATCACTTCACAGATTGATTTGTTCCTCTTTTTGAGCAGCTCGAAGATTCCTTCAGGTGAGATTACCGGAGTACCTTCAGTGTTAGTGTCACTGGCCATTGGAATTTAACTTGTAAGAGCGGCAAACCCATGCGTACTTCACTGTCCCTCATAGCTTTTGTCACCCTAGCCCAAATTGGCAGACAGCAAATTACTTCAAAGTGGCATTGTCTCTTGTGTACTCTGGTAAGCTGAGTCGGACAGTTTTACAGGGTATCTGGACAGTGTGTCAGCATCCCGCAATTGGGATTTAGCCAGGCGATACTTGATGGTAAAGTGAAAATCCGCTAGCTCACCCACCAGCGATGCCCAACTGCATTCACTTGGCCGTGCTCAAAACATATGTGAGGGGATTATTGTCCGTGAATACTGTGAAAGTAGTGAGCGATAATAAAGGTAATCCCTGAATGTTGTCACAGATCGCCCACTTGAGTGCCAGGAACTCGAGCTGGGCCGCGAGTGAAGGTGATAGTTTTTTTTCAGCAGGCCTTGAGCGTCCTAGAACCATTATGCAATTACACGTAGTTTGTGTTTCTGTTGTTGATAAAGTACAACTCCTTGTCCTTCATTAGAAGCGTCTGTATGGAGGACGAAAGGCAAGTAAAAGTTTCGGCGATATGCCAATTATAGGGGGGACTAATTAACATGTCTACAAAATGTGACCACACTGCACTGTGTTCATGTGTCCAGTTAACAGGTTTGGACGGAAGCTGACCATTACTGTTTTCTTGCGACTTTTTAGGTTTACTGTTAGTAGATCTTTACTCTAGCTCACTTGGACTCTCAACAAAGTTTTAAAACAGTGGTTTTGCTAACCTGGAAAAGTCCTGAATGAATGTCCCTGTAAGTAACCTAAGAAACCAAGAAGAGCTCTAACGTCTCCAACATGTCTTTTGTTCTTCTGTCTCGGAGCTGGTTAACTGCTTCTAGATCTTTAGGGTCTTTCTGGACACCTTCACTAGTCACAAGACGGTCCTACATATCTGATTTGGGCGTTTAAAAAGTTCACACTTTGTTAGGTGCGGAAACTTCCCTATACCAGTATTCTCTAAGTTTGTGCTGTTAGAACAAGTCTTAAATCATTTTACTCATGGTGAGTGAATCGTCTTAGAATAACATAACACGTCATCTAATGAAGGGGGAAACAAACACTCATCCCTCAAACCTTCAAGGACCCCTTCCAAACTATCTTTGAAAAGGCTTGCTGGGGCGTTAGTGAGGCCAAAATGGAAGGCCGGTTCCACTTCATATAACCCCCAAAGGTGTGCTGGAAAGCGGTCAGGTGATTTAGAATCCTCTTCCCACAAAGCCTTGGTAGGTAAGCAACTACCTTGCGTTCTAGTATGGGAAAACCATGCAGTAGCCCCCCCAGGTTATCCAGCAGGTCTTGAATGCGTGGGAGTTGGATGGCGATTCGGATAAATTTACAATTTAACCCCCGAAAAAATCAAACACACAAGAGAAGTGACGTGTCTTTTTTTTTCTGACGCAGACCACTGGAGAGGACTAGGGAGTAAGGTGGATTTCCTAATCCAGCCGTGGTCAAGCAGCTTTTGAACATAGTCTTTTACTTCCTTGTATAAGGGTTTTGGAATGGAATTATTGATGATGTTTGAACAGGTACATTGTCTGTGAGATTGATTTTGAGTTGGTAGACTCGGGATGCATCCAATATCTCCAGTCACTTTTACCGAAAACATCAGACTCCTCAAAACAGCATGTCCCTCACTGTCTTTTTTTCCATCTTCGTTCAAATGTGACAAATCCATAGGTGGATGCCATTTTTCATTTTTCACATGAGATGTCCTTTTTAATTTGGCATTGGTCACTGGTTTTCTGCATAGACATGAGGTTTTGACAGAACATGCGTTTGCAATTGGGTTGCTTGATCTGAATTTGAGTTGTCTGAAACACAGTTTTACAGGTCTTACTTCGGTTACTTCTTCCCAATGTTGCCCCAAAACCAGTTTTCTTTGAAAAGATTAATGTCATGTTTAGTGATGTTCTGAATAGGGATTTTTAAAATTTTTGTCAAACCACTAGGAACGTCTTCAAATGCAGGGAACAACTCAAGACATCTGGACAGTTGTCTGTGAAATCTGGGCTGAAAGTAACATTGCACCTCCGGCTGGCCCACTCTCTGACTCTGCACCTGATTTCAGATATTTGACCGGCAGGCAATATTACACCTTTTTTACCAGTTTTTGACTATGTATTCTATGAAAGTTATCATCTGGTAAAAACTTTCAAGTGCTGGACACTAAAGCCTCAACTGTACTGTCATTTGCACTTAGAGCCTCTTAGAGTTAAAGCTGTAATGTTAGTATCTGTAATCTTGTGTGGATTGAATCACGTCCGCAATAACATTAGTGCCAAAAATGGGAATGACTTAGAGAGTTCTGGGAAATGATCACTGGTACTTGGATAGTTACATGTCCATAGTTATCACTCTTTGATCTCAAAAGCGCCACATCTGCCCATCCTTCAAAAGGAACGTCACTTGCCGTTTGCAGCAGGGATTCAAAAGGTTGGTCGCGAAAAAAAGGATGTGAGTGGTTGAATGGAAACAGCCTGGAAATGTCTTTTGCTGATGAGCGAGTTGACTTTGATTTTCTCTGAAACATCCTAGTGCCCTGTGTCCTATTTGACCGCACACAAAACAATGATAGGCATGGGTTATGTTTTGTTGTAACTATAATTTGCATCTGCCCTGTTTACCTATACTTGCTTGTGTCCCTGAAGGTTAGAGTCAACAGGTATGGGGTTGTCAGGTCACTTTGGGCTAGTATGTTTAGTCAGTAGAGACACATGTTGAGTTTGTCTTTCCTTTGTCAACTTTGTTGTTCTTTAGTCGTCTTTTCACCGCTGTCAAGTGTAGCAACAGTCACTGTTTTAGTCTTAACAATTGTACCCTAATCTTTTCAGTCCCTCTGCCTCCTCACTTGTCGACTTATGTGATTTGTTCTAATAAGAGGTCATCACTAACTTGCATGTCATTAAGGAAGGGCTTTAGGTCACGTCTCACCATAGTCATTTTTCTTCATTTAAACCCTGATAGAGAGTATGGAGAAAAGTACCTTGTTACAAGTTTTAGCATCATAAGTAAAACCAGTACCAACTTGTTGTGACTCAAAAAGAACACGTTGTTTTCAAACCCATTGCTCGGTACAAGAACTGTTTGTGGACTGTTTTAGCATTACTTAACTCTTGAAAGAGCTCTGTACTGTTTTTGTCACGATGTGAGAGAGAGAAAACTTATGAAGCTCATTAACATTTAAATGCACACTTGTTAAATAACATGTCTCTGAACGTACCAGGTTTTGTGATTTTAAGCAACACTTCTGATAACTTCTGATCTTCAGCAAAAACCTTCAAGTAAACCCCTTCCTCAATTTGTCTACACAAGTTAGCATAAGAAACATCAGAGCCTAGTATCTGAAATTTGTCCACTCCATCGAGTTTAAACTCTCTGCGTCTGGGAGCAGACTTGCAACATCACTGATACTCAATACTTGATTTCTCGAGCTGGATGATGGACGAGCCCCACTCAGCGGAAGGCCAACATTTCTGCTTGTTTGGTCTGAAGCCAGCAAGATTTCTTGTTGGTGTACCAACATCTTTGTCTTCTCCAGAAGGATAGTCGTGGAGGTAAGAGGTGGAGATCGTTGCGATGAGAGTGATGATGGAGTGATGATTTTCCCCTTGACGTAGGTGGAAGGAGGTGTGTTTGAGATGATCTGGTGCTGCTGAAGCAGAAACGGTGGTCTGGTCTTCCCTCTGGACGTGAGCCAGCACCCTCGTCTCCATGACCCATTGAAGCTGTAGATCTCAGCAGATCGGCCATCAAAGCCTTCATCCTCTAGTGACTTTAGCTGGTCACCTCTCATGGTAGTCAACGATAAGCTCGTACAAAGTCAGTGTCACTTAGCTCATCAATGTGGGCGGTGATGGATTGCCGTCATCGATGGAGTTGGTGATGGCTTGTAGCTGGCTGGGGTTTCAAACTGGAAAGTTGTCTCTGGATCTTAACGATCAGCGCTCGCCGTGGTGCATTAGTTGCTATGACTTGTTGAGTTGGTGGAAACTCTCTGGATGACACGCGTAGGGAGCCTTCACTGAATTTCCGGACACATCAAACAATGCAGATGCACTCTTCACCAGGCAGTTGCTTTATTTAAATCCCGGATGAGCCCCCAATTGTTACCGGCACCATCCCTAGGGGGGAGCTGGGCGGTAGCAAGAGGTACACAAGCTAAGGTTAGACTGTGTAGCCTAAAGAGAAAGTTGTGGCTGTGGAAAGACGGAGGAGACGTGTTAGTCTTAACACAGCTTGTTTTAATTCTGAGCTGCGCTTGCGCATTGTCTCTCGCTAGTTCCCCACAGGAGCGCTTACAGCACAGTAGAGGGTGCTGTAAGCGCTCCTGGCTGGAATGCTACCAAAAATAAAAGACACATTAGCAAAAAAAAAAAAAAGGGGTGTCTGTTTCCGCATAAAACTTAAAATATAGCTTTTTTCAACCTATTACACTATCTTTCCTGGAGATCCAGATGAACTGCAGTATATGTTTCTCAATAAATGGCGAGGGACAATAGATGGAAAGACTTCCAGTTTTGTATGGCTACATTGATACAGGGGGAGAAGATCCTGGGGTCTAATCCCAGCCGTGGATGCGCAGTTGTCCATTCAAACATACGTATTCACAATGACAGAAAAGCCTACAAGAGCTTTGCCCCCCAAATGCACTGCTGTTACACGTAGATGTTTGTGAAATTGCACATTTTTCGTGGATGTATAGGCTCTGTGGCGCAATGGATAGCGCATTGGACTTCTAGGCTAATAGTTGCAAGGGCATTCAAAGATTGTGGGTTCAAGTCCCACCAGAGTCACAGTTTATATGTTACCTTTTGTTATTTACATTGGAAAAAAATGGTTTGAGTTTGATTCCTGACTCCAACAATTTACTGCATGTCCTCCCTTCTCTTTCATTCCCCATTTCATGCTGTACTTTCCTCTCAATAAAGCTTACGGGCCACAAAATGAAAAAAGAAAAAGTAAGTGATACATTCACATGATGTCAAATAACATTATCTTGTAATCTTTCCTTGAGATTCAGATTAACTGCAGTATATTCTGTCCTTGTTTCTCAATAAATTGGCAAGGGACGATAGAGGGAAAGACTTCCAGTTTTGTATGGCTACATTGATACAGGGGATTTAGCTCAAAGGCAGAAGAGTTGAAGCCCTCGTTCTCCATTAAACAGAGTTGATTGGACACTGGCTGAACTTTCGAATGTTGCTTATCGGTTTGCAAATAATTTATTGACAGACATATAGTGAGCAATTGGCTAGTGCGCTTGGCTGTTAACCGAGAGGTTGGTGGTTTCGAGCCCACCCAGGGATGCCTGCTTATTTTGGATGAGCTATCATTTACCTGTCTAGTAAACCGGAGATCCTGGTTCTAATCCCAGCAGTGTCTGCGCAGTTGTCCATTCAAGCATACATAGTGCAGTCACAGAAAGGCCTACAAGAAGAGCTTTGCCTCCCAAAGGCGCTGCTGTGACACTTTTCTATAAGAGAAGAAAAGTGTCCCTCAAACAGATTAACTGTTTTGCATTTGTGATAATGGGCATCCCTTAAGGGCATCACTTGACTGACCCACTATAATTAAACTGGTTGAGGCGGTTGCAAAGATTTAGAGAACCAGGTTCTAGAGAAGGATGTCTTTGTACATTTATTGACAGCAGGACTCTTCATTTCAAGAACACTTCATTTGTTTGGGTTTTGAATTGGTCATTAACTTCTCTTTTCAGGAACACAAGCCTGACTCTTTTGATAACATAAGAAAAGAAAAGATGAATAAGAAAACTTAACACAAGGGGGCACACTTGACGTCTTGGCTTTCCTGAAGTAATTTAGTAATATTAGTAATCTCTTTCAGTTACATAGGAGGAGACGCAGATGCTTTAATAGAACGTGAATGGAAGCCAGACTCGAAGGAGTTGAATCGCGCTCCTGCAGGGGCCAGCGAGCTTGCTATGTCCACTCCTATGTAGAGTCTATGGTCCAAACACTTGATTTGTGACAGTGAGGCAATAGCTCAGTGACAGCAACAGAGGACTATAGTTAAAAAAGCATATTACAAGTGTAAAACATTATTATTATTATTATTATTATTGTTGTATATTGCAAAAGCAACTTTTATGACCCGCTCAAAGTGCACCTGGCATACTGATAATTAATAAAGGGAAAAGGCTTATATAGGCTCTGCCAATAATTTATTTCAACTGAAAGAACCTGGAGCGCTGCAGCACCCCCGGTAGCACGACTGCATAACTGGGGTTAGGGTAAAATGAACTGCTGTGTGTTGTCTGCATCCAGTTATAAAGCATCGTTTATCTTCCACAAAGCAGGAAGTGCACCGTAAGCATGCTAATGTTTGTTAGCTTTACCGTTATAGCCACTCTTGCCCCTGAAAGTTTACCTTTGGGCTGCTGCAAACCGTTTGAAATGAACTACTTTTGTTTTTCACGTTTTAAGTAAAAATCAGGTACCGCACCTTTAATGCGTCCTCTCCAGCATTTTGTCATTAACTGCAAAATCACAACTTCAAACATGTTTTTTTTCTTTCTACTTACCCCAACATCTGTTTTCATTTAACTTCAAACATGGGGTAAAACAAGGTCAAATCCATCCTTCCTTCTCCCTCTCTCTCCCAGTCCATTACAGCTAAATTTATCGTTGAGAATTCTGTTTTAAATCCGTCCACATTCCTCTGAGTGATTCATGGGAATGGTTAAACATATATAAACATTCTTGCAGGCCTATTTGCATTGCATGATGGAAATACATGTATGTCCACAGATGCACGGAAAGGTACGCTTCGAAATGTCCAATCCATCCTCTGTCACCACTCCACAGAGGATTATTAAATATTACAACAGGGAAGTTTACCAGGAGTGAGCCAAAGAACTGTCCTCATACATTTATGCAGTGGTGATAAGAAAGAAGACTGTGGTGTATTTTTAAGTGGAAATTATTAATAGTCTGTGTATAGAAAAGTTATATACAGTAGGTAATTTTGGCCATTTAGATAGCTCTACCCATTGCTCAAACTCAATCACTTGGCCGATTGTAAGTGGAGTTATCCATCACATACAAATGAATGGCGAATAAAATGGTGAAAAAGTCTCTGTATGTTATTTATCATTAATAACATGTGAAAGTAGTCACTAAATTCTTAGCACAACGTCAGAAATGTCAACTTAGACTAAAGGTTAGTTAGCCTTCGCGTAGCTGCCAGTTGCATTAAGATATCAAATAAAAAACACTCAATGACTTTTAACAAGGCTTTGACCACACCTTGATTATCGAATCAGAAAGGGGTTTATAGCCATTGTCAGTGAACAGAAGTCACAAACTAGGAACTTTTTTTGACATTACGATGCAAAATAATAATAATAATAATAATAATAATAATAATAATAATAATAATAATAATAATAGTAGCAAAAATATATCAAAAAGGGAACGCATAAAATGTTGAATTTACAAATACAGACGTGGTCTGAATATATAGACAATTTACTCTTGGTCCGAGTAGTTCAAAAACGGAGTAGTGCAATGAAAGGTTATTGGTTTGAATAATAGTTAAAGTGGCAGATGTAAAGTGTCAGTGAGTCCAACGGCAGAGGGAAAGAAACTGTTCTTGTGGCGGGAGGTTCTGGTCCGGATGGACCGTAGCCTCCTGCCTGAGGGGAGTGGGTTCAAATAGACCATGTCCAGGGTGAGAAGGGTCAGCTGTGATCCGACCTGCTCGTCCCAGAGCCCTGGAGACGTACAGGTCCTGCAGAGATGGAAGTCTGCAGCCGATCACCTTCTCAGCAGAACGCACGATGCGCTGTAGTCTCTGTTTGTCCCTGGCTGTGGCTCCAGCGTACCACACGGTGATGGAGGAGGTGAGGATGGACTCAATGACGTGTAGAACTGCACCATCATCTGCACTGGCAGTTTGGCTTTCCTCAGCTGCTACAGGAAGTACATCCTCTGCTGGGCCTTCTTGATGAGGGAGCTGATGGAGGGCTTGTTTTAAACTACTAAGTATCAATGAACCCATGCCCAAATCAATAAAGGTATTTAATAAAAACATTGTTTTTACAATTTTCCATTGCTTCCATAAACCTCTTTTTTTCTTTTTTTTTTATCAGTCCAATCCATTCACTTATGTCACAAAACAGTGACAATCTAACTTTGTGAACAAAATTTAGAACACTCTTGTGATACAAATTTAAACACAACTAACCATTATAAAGACACATCCCGGTAAAACAATGTCAGAAAGTCATGTTTTGGAGTTTGTGCCAACATTTAAATACTTGTCAAAAGTTGTTTTTATTTTTTTTTATACCTTCTTCTGCATATTTTAATTACAGTATAGTTGAAAAGATTTGCTCAAGAGGTAATTAAATAATGGCTTGTGAAAACTGTGGGAGTCAAACCGGAAATTGGAACCAATTGTAACCAATTTGTTTTTATTGTCACTTATATTTTGTTTTACAAATTAACTTTGTGTGGTAATTGTAGGTTTTAAACTGCACTGCACTGTCACTTTCTGCACTCAAACTGTAAATCTAACTATAACTCTTTGTATCTGTACATAGAAATGCCTATTTTATTTTTTATTGTATAGTAATTTTAAATTGTTTCTTAATGCATGCCCTTTTTTGATTGAATATATGTTGTTTATTATCGCTCAGTGTTTTATGTTGCACCTTAAGGCCAGGACAAGTTCCTATGTTTGTGAATTTTGTTCATTTGACAATGGCAAAAACTCTTTCTGATTCTGATTCTGAATGGCGCAAATCACACTCTAAAGCTTTGTGCGGATGTCTTACCCTTGTCTTTCCACTAGATGTCAGGGTAGACCACTGAATACCTCCCTGCTCCTGCACTCATGCGTCAGCGCTCCTCCATCTACTCGGCTGTTTAGGATCTGATCTGGGCGCCTACACATATTCAATTACAGCACTCGACTAGACTATGGATTCCTCATTATTGCCATTCAAGTGCACCGTTTTATATTTCAAACAAAATAACTCCTGTGAAATCAATTGTAAGGCTCTGACAATGTGTTACAAGCTTGTTCCCTGTAACTTTCCTACTGTATTTCTTTGTATTTTTCTTAGTTTCAAAATTTGGGACAACTGTAAAATATACGACAATCCATTTTATGCCAACGTACATGTTACATTGCGGCTGGTCCGAGACATATTGTTTCTAAGGGAAGAGACAAGTGTTTACCTTTTGCACTTTGCCTTTTTATAAACTCAGAATTGATTCACAAAAGTTGCCTGAGAGGTGTTTGTTCATGCCAACTAATGTCTCACATGGAGCAGTCTGTGCAGATATCGGGGCTTTTGAATGGCTTTTTCACGACTTTCACAGACTTTTAACTGGCAATGACCTTCAACAAAGTAAAACACTAAAAGCTCAAAATCACTTAAAAACGTAATTAAATATTAAGTGCGGCCTTATTTCCATACACAGGGAAAGTTTCAGACACTTAGAAGCCATATTTCCGTAGTTTGGAGATTTCTTCTTCCAGTCCACTATGTTTGATGTATATGCTAATCCCCAATGCTAATCATTTATTAGCAGTTTCAACATAGCTAGCTAGAACAAAACCACATTTGCATTTAAAAACGTATCTGTAGTTTTGTACGATGTTTATTTGTTGCATAAATGTCAGAACCACAGCTGACGGTAAAGATTTGGACTGTTCTGATATTTGAGCAGTTTATGGAGACTTTATTCGGAGTTTACATTTGTTTACATTAGCTATCAGAATCAAGATGGCTGCGACTTGCGTAAAGGTCCCCAACACCCTCCGCTTGTGCAGGCTTTTAGGCTACGTTCAGAATACAGGTCAAATCTGATTTTTTGCCCATATGTGACCTGTATCGGGTTTTTACAGGACAGTGAGAACAGCACAATTCAGATTTTTCAAATCCGACCCAGGCGACATTCGTATGTGGAAACGAATCCGATATATATCCCTACTTTCAGAATGCAACATCAGTGTTAATGCTCAGGTCCCCAGATCCGATCTGAACATCATCAATAGGCAATATTTCCGGGATAAACATCCCAAAAAACAACAGAGAAAGTGGAAAGAACTGGCAAATGAAGGAGCCAAAAACTGTCAGGGGAAGAATGAAGAAGTTTGTGAACTAATCAATAAACAGGGTGACAAATCAAATCAGGCAAAAATAGAGGGTCCGTACCGTAATCGGATGGTATTTGAGGAGATTGTGAAGGAGTTGGCCGAGTGAGGGATTAAGCGCTCCTGGCTGCAATGCCAGTGGAAATAAAAAGCCTTCATGCGAAATTAAATGAAACTAAGGACATCATTAACACTAGAACTCCCAAGGCCGTCAATTTGACGGTTTTCAGAATTGTACGTCTAATTACTCTGGTTACGTTGCTCTTTCAGATTCATGGGCTCTTGACTTTTTCTTTATCTTTGTGTATGTCATCATCATGCAATCATGAAATCATGAAATAAAAACGTTCAAACGAGTTCTGAGTAATTCTACCTCTAGCTCCCACGCCCGTCAATTTGATGGCTCTATTAATTACATTGTCATTTCTCGCCGCGGATGACAGTGGCGTGCGAGCGTTGCGTCACCTTCAGTGTCTCTCACAGCAAAGCTAAAGGTAAAATGGATTTGAAGCGATTATCTGTACAAAAGGCACTGATAATGCTTCAAAACATTGATGAGGATGATTCAGGTGGTGAAGGCGATAAGACTCGAGGACTCGTGGGTTTTGGGCAGCTCAGCCGAACCAGGAAGCGAGTCGGAGGTTGAAGAACAAGCCCCCGCAAAAAGAAGCCGGCAAAATCTCACTGGCAGTAGATCTATTGTAAAAGTTGAAGGTATTTATGACAAACTGTATTATATAGTTATGGCATTTTAGGCTGTCGAGATCAATACACTAAGCGCTTGTTGCTTCAGCTGCTCCGGTAACATCGCATGGTTAGCGGCATATTCTTGGCAACGGCGACGATATTCAAGGTATTTACAAATCCTGTGTTATAATAATATTTGGCTGGCTTTTTTTAGGAAGATGGGTCCAGATCAATGAATGAATAAGCGTATATTCTCTGTAACAGCGGCTTCGCTATCACAAACAACCCTCATCCTCTTCCTCCTTCCTCCGCTGATGCTGGTCAACGTCGGCACTCTGAATAATGATAATATTCATTAAAGAGGCTAATAGACCACTGTTAGAAGAATCATTCTTTTGATTACGTCATCGCCAGAGCGCAACCGTCAATTTGACGACCTTGGGAGTTCTAGTAGTTTGAAAATCCTGGTAGTCCTAGTGTTAAAAGGAGCAAACACGGCATGATGTGGCCGGGTAACGTGCCTCTTTTACTTCCTTAAACACAGTGCGCTATGTGTGACGCTGTGTATTTTTGGTGCGCATGTGGGCTACATCTAGCTGCATTAGGTTAAACAAAAAATACGAATTGGGCATCATACCCTGCAGTGTGAACGTAGTCTTAGCCAATAGTCAGTCGCCAGAATGGCCCTGATTTTTCATCATTTACACATTTTGGAGGCTAAGGCTAACTTTCCCATTGAAAAGTAAGGAACAGTACGAGCCTTTAAACATTTCCAGGGAGAGATTTCTACAAAAAAAAAGTTCAGTTGATACAGTGTCATGTTTTTTTAGCAAGCCTTTCACGCTCAAACCACTAAAGCAATTTCAATGGACAGTGAGCGATAAACAGCAACAGTGCTGGCAGATTGATGTCAGAGGGACTACGGTGCCCCAGAGGATCCATTTTTCAGAGAGCCAGAGAGCCCGAGGATCAAATGCCAGACCAATCAATCGTGCACCAAACAGTCGTCTATGGCCTGTGCTGTCATGGCATTTAGCTCAGCAGGAAGCATATCGATAGAATAAAAAAGATATCATACAAAATTGATGGTGTCCTGAACAAGCCCCACAACAGATGTTAGGTCATCCAGGAACACAGGGACTGGAACAAATTGGCGTACTGATTTTTGAAAGTCATATATTACAGGGTTTGTATTATGCTTTTTTACACCATACAAGGTTCATCATGCCATCTAAAGCATGCATGCAATTGTGTTTGGTCTTGCTTCAATAATTTTGTCAATGGACAAGTCTACCTACGGGGGCAAAAAGTGCACCTTACTCTATATTTAGTCTCCCTTTTCAGAGCTCGAAGTGCGTACCCCTCACTGACCTAGAAAACCCCAATTCACGATGCTCCTCAAAGTCCCTACAAAAATGAAGACATTAACTTGAATTTACCATTGTTGACCAACGAGCAGCACAATAGTTTACGCTTTAACAGTTCTCAAAATATGTGTGAAAAACGTTTACTTTATACTCTTAAAGTACGTTACTTATTTCAAACTTTTAGTTCAGTAGATTTTCAATGTGATACTTTCACTTTAACTTGAGTAATGCACGTACTTAAGTATGTATCTGTACTTTCGCTTAAGTAACAAAATTTAGTACAGTCCAAGCCTATTGGGTTCACCAGTTCTCAAATCCTGCCAGCAGCGCCATAATATATCAGTTTGAAATGAGGGTTATGACAGATTTGGATGTAGAGTGGCCATATTAACAGGAAAAAAATATCGAGCAAAACCAAATGATCAGAGAGCTGTGGAGGTGTAACTAATAAGGCAGACAAATATTAAATATATAAAGACAATTCATTATAATAAAAAACATGGGCCCAATGTGACAAAAAGCTAAGCTAGAATGAGTAATGCTTTTCTTAGCATTTCTGTGTTCCAGTCATCAAATTGGGACAACAATTACCAGAATATTACGACCCAATCAAGCAATAAAAACTAGAAAATGTCCCAAATCAGCCAAAATTAAAAAAGTAAAAAAGTTACTTAGACGATAGCGCTCCCCCTGCAGCTTTTTGTGAAAATAAGGAGCATAGGATAAAATATGTAGAATTGTAAGTCTCCAACAAATGTCATGTCCATAACCAACTGATGTACAAAGATAAATGAAGCAAACAAACATTTCTGAGTTTAGAATTTGCATATTGTTCTTGATTGGAAACACCATTTGTCTACAGGCGAGAACATTGACTTAAAAAGCTTGACTTGAAACAGTCCAGCTGCGCGGCCTGACCACCACCCACGCCCTTGCCTCACCATGACACTGACTTATCGCTGCGTTTGACCCCCGGTGACCCCCCCTCAGCCACTAAACTGGTCATTAGCATGTTAACCAGGGGACACGAAGGCCTGCCCCCCACCCACATTCCGCTCCTAGCCACCCACTACTTACAATAACGAATGCCCACGAATGAGATGCCACGAAAAACACAGCCTTTTTCCCATCTTTCTTCCACGGCCTTTGTTTGCCTCGAGGGATGAAGTGGAAGCCAGTTAATCGAGACAACAGCAGGTCAAAGACTCAGTATATATGGCAAATACAAACACGCACAGCTGTCACTTGTGCTTGCCACGAGTAAAATGGGAAAAAAAGGAAAAATGGACTTGGTGGATTTGCAGAGGTCATTTTTTTTGTAGACCTAGCTAAGCTAATAAGTTAGTAGTTATCTTTCTGTGTGACAGTTAGGTAAGAAGAATTGTTTCCTCTACTGTCTAATATAGCAATTTTCATATGTTAAAAGTCACATTACTATTGTGTATCCATTGCCCATATGAAAGCTAAAATTGTTAAAAATAAGCAGAAGTCGCCATGGAGAAATGATGATTCAGTCAGGGCACAGAAAAGGGAGTGCCGCCGGGTCGAATGAAAATGGGGCAAGTCAAAGCTCCAGGTTCAAAAAGGGATTTACAGAGAAGTTGTACATGTACAACCTCATTTTATGCAGAACTCGGGAAGGATATTTTTTTGGAAATAATTTGAAGCTGTAGTAACAACTCGCGTGTCCTGTTTGCCACAGTAAACAGATTAACAAACCCTCCAGCTCAGCTGCCGTTAGAACTCATTTCCACATCCAAGTGTAATGAGTTTGCATTATTCTTTAATGACAAAGTTCAGGGCATTAAAAATGCTATAAATTCTACAATGCAAAAAATAACCCTCAAAACCACCTACACACTTAGAGCTGACTCACTTTGCACCTGTAACTGACAAAACTGTCCAGGAGATCATCACCAGCCTGAGTTCATCTACATGCTGCCTCGATGTGTTACCCACCAGATTTCTAAAGTCTGTGCTGAACAGTTTGTTAGCACCACTCACTCAAATAGTTAACATGTCGCTTCAATCTGGAACATTCCCAATTGTCTTTGAAAACTGCGGTCATAAAGCCTCTCCTAAAGAAGAGCAGTCTTGATGCCGCAGTACTGAGTAATTACCGGCCCATCTCTAATCTGCCATTTTGGGGCAAAGTCCTTGAAAAGGTTGTTTACCAACAGCTCACTGATTTCCTCTTAATAAACAACTCATTTGATGTTTTCCAGTCAGGTTTTAGACCTCATCACAGCACTGAGACTGCTCTTGTCAAGGTGACAAATGACATCCACCTGAACACTGACGCGGGCAAAGCCTCAGTCTTAATTCTGTTAGATCTGAGTGCTGCTTTTGACACTGTCGATCATGGGACCCTCTTACAGAGACTAGAGGACTGGGTGGGCACCACTGGCACTGCCCTAAACTGGTTAAAGTCCTATGTGGAAGACAGGAAAGTTACTTTGTTGAAATTGGTAACTGTGTCTCAGACCAGATGCCCCTGACCTGTGGGGTGCCCCAAGGGTCAATCCTGGGACCCCTTCTGTTCAACCTCTACATGCTGCCGTTAGGTCAGTTGATACGCAGCGAGAATGTGTCCTATCACAATTATGCAGACGACACTCAAATCTATGTTTCATTGACGGCAGGTGAATATGGACCAGTGGATTCACTCTGTCACTGCATTCAACAGATCAGTGTGTGGATGCAAAACAACTTTCTCCAGCTGAACTCAGACAAGACTGAAATCATCGTCTTTGGCCCACAGAAACAAAGAGAAAGTGTTAACTGTCACCTCCAGAGTCTCGCTCTAAAACCTACAAATCAAGTTAGAAATCTGGGGGTAATAATGGACTCAGATTTGAATTTTTTTTTTAGCCCTGCGACGAGTTTTGCCCACTGTCCAGGGTGTACCCCGCCTAAGGCCCAAAGGCACTGGGATAGGCTCCAGTCACCCGCGACCCCTAACGGGAACAAGCGGTAGAAAATGGATGGATGATGGATGGATGGATTTGAATTTTAACAGCCTCGTCAGATCAATAACATCAGCAGCTTTTTACATCTAAAAACATTGCCAAAATCAAAAGTATAGTGTATAAATCAGACCTGGAGAGACTTATCCATGCGTTTGTCTCTAGTAGATTAGACTACTGTAACGGCCTGCTCACTGGCCTCTCCAAACGAGCTGTAAAACAGCTGCAGTACATCCAGAACGCTGCTGCTCGGGTCCTGACTAGAACCAGGAAGTACGATCACATTAGTCCTGTGCTCAGGTCTCTGCACTGGCTCCCTGTGGCTCAGAGAATAGACTTCAAAGCAGCTCTGCTTGTATACAAGTCTCTCCATGGCCTAGCACCAAAGTACATCTCGGACATGTTAGTGCCATATGAACCATCTCGGACTCTGAGGACCTCAGGGACCGGCCTCCTGCTGGTGCCAGAGTCAGGACTAAACATGGGGAATGTGCGTTTCAGTTTTATGCAGCTAAAATCTGGAACAGTCTTCCTGAGGATGTGAGACAGGCCGCTACTCTGGCAATGTTCAAATCTAAGCTAAAAACTGTTTTGTTTGGCTGTGCATATGACTGAAATGCTTTTCTTTGCACTCTTCTCTTTTATGTCTTAAACTATTTGACGGATAGCCTGAAAATGGCACCTTTAAATCTCTTTAAATTAAGGTTTTGTGATTTCCTGTTGTCTGAAGCACTTTGAATTGTGTACGAATTTTGCTCTACAAATAAACTTGCCTTGCCTATCTTCATACTCAGTGATGGTAAGCTACTTCAAGTAGGGCTGCAACCATTATTCGGAATACATGTGACTTGTTGGCTATTTGTTATCGTATTTTGATCATCGTTATCCGGGCTATACAAAAACACATGCCAAAAGATGTTTCATGACAGAAGACGATTGCATTATTAAATCAAAATGTCCAAAAGAATAAAGATTTTCATTAACAGTAAACTTTATTCTTTAATATTCTCAATCTAGAAGCCTATTTTGTTTCTTCAAAATGTCTTTAGTTATAAATATATACATACAAAGTTCCAGGTAAATCAGTTCACACAGAGTAATCAAGGACATGGGACAGTAGGGAGATCAGATGTGTTCTTTGTATGTTTAACTTCTGAATGTTGTGTGTTTTATTACAATCCAACTCATTTTCACTGAGAAATTTGTCTAATTAGATCAGGGCGCAGGTGCACGGCGAGACCCCCAGTTCAAAAGTCGTATGTGTAAATATCTGATGCAACAACGTGGGCACTTGCGGTTTATTGTCACGTGCGGCCCGTATATGTACCATTTCTATTTTCTTTGTAAATTTCGTGTGCGCTGCTTTTATTCAGGAGCGCTCTATAGCCCGAAAAGTACAGTATTAAAAAATCTCAATGTAAAATAGAAATAATTGTTTTGACTAGTCGACTACTAAAATATGTATTATTCAGGCCATTTTGTTCTGATGTGTGTGTCAGGAAGAATGTGTACTGTATTTCGCAACTGTTGCCAGCAGTGGGCGCCAACACAGATTTAATAAGGCATAACTACATAAAAGACTAAATAAACCAATGACATATATAATTCTGTACAATATATGCAAATGTAAGTAATAGTATGTAATGAACAATCAGCGTTTGGAGCCCTCTTGTGGCTGGTTTGGACTATGTTGCAAAATGATCCTCAGTTTCATGTTTTATTGTTTAGCTGTGTCGTCTCTTCACTGCAATAAAATAAGTATATGTTTTTTTCTAAAACACATTTAGTATATGGAACTATAAAAAAATGTTGACGCTGAGATCGCAAGACTTTTGTGTTATTCCAAGTACAATCTTCTGAGCCAATGGGGAGTAAATGAATCTGAAACTGGCCAAAACTACTCAAGTAAAAGATTCCTTGCACTGTAAACGCAGCGTCAACATTTTGGCAGGGGATGTTGGAAGGATTTGAGAACGCAAACACAGGACGCTCAGGAAATCGATTTGTTCTTCAGGGCCAAAAGCTGCAGATTCACCAGCATCGACGAGAAAGACTTGGAGGAGCCACTGAGCAGGACGACCTTGGACTGACACAACTGGACTAACCAGTCTCACAAATCAAATTTACCAGCAACAAGAGGTGGATAGTGCATTCAGAAATCCTCGTAGTCGTAGTAGTAGTAGTAGTAGTAGTAGTAGTAGTAGTAGTAGTAGTAGTAGTAGTAGTAGTAGTAGTAGTAGTAGTAGTAGTAGTAAGTATTGACAGATAGTTTGGCAGCAGCAAAAACAAAAAATACATTTATAGTTGACAGTTCATCCTCTTGCCCTCACCTGTTTGGTTCTCGCTCTGTGTTTTAAATAATATAGTGTTAAAATATTCAAAAACTGAAGTAAAAAAAAATGCAAGAATTGTTGCAAGATTGATAAACTTAATGCCTTCCTGTGAAGACAAGCAAGAAGCTGACTTCCCACCAGAATAGTTACATAATAATATTAACACATAACACATATATATATTGCACACCTTTAACATTAAATGTTAATGACAATTATCTTATTCTTATATTCTATAATCTGCTGATGTTGTGTTCACACACCTTGCCCTAAAAATAAAGTTAGTATTTAAATTTAGCATGAACTGATGAAAACAAAACTGACATTTTTGGATAGATTGCAAAAATATTGTTTCCCCTAGTATTATACCTATAGATTTACAACTTAAAGCAGAACAAAGTAACTTTGACAATTGAGCTCCCCATGTAGCTCTCTTGTGAAAACAATCAGCGCCCCCCCCACCCCCCGCCCCTTTCTTTCTTTACTGTAATTTAAGACCGTATAATCACATACAAAAACATTTCACATTGCCAACATAAAACAATAAAAATAAACAGCCTGACAATACATATTTAACCAACACAGGGACTTACATAGTTCTGTTTTAAAGCCACACCGTGTAACCTTTTGACCAAAAATATAATATACTAAAATAAACACATGTTTTATTAATTTGGTTGTGTTTTTATTGCACTGAAAACATCGTAAAAACATCTGTCTTTAGTGTGAGTGAACTTGACTGTTTTTGGCTATCAGTGTGGCATAGAACCCATCTATCTCCATGGAGAATGTTCCAAAGTATGGTTTTAACTTTGTTTTCCTCCACAAAGTTATTCTTATTTCTACTCAGCCTGTCCAAAAAAAAAGTCACCACAAAAAAAAGAGCGCACGCTCTAATATTTGGTAGGACCGACTTTAAGCTAGATTTCAGCACACAATCGTTGTGACATAGTTTCAATAAGCTTCTGCAATATTAAAAGATTTATTTCCATCCAGTGTGTCATTATTTTCCCCAGTTGATCTTGTATTGATGATGGACAGAGTGACCACTGCACAAAAGCCTTCTCCAGCTCGTCCCAAACACTCTCACTGGGGTTCAGATCCGCAGTAGATTCGTTTCTGCTTCTCCTCAGATGTTTTCTCTGCTCGATCCCAATGATTTGACCCTTCTCAAACACACTGACATCTCATCCATGACCATGGGATTCGTCTTTCCACATGGTTGATTCAGAAATGAGAAGCCACTCACTGCATCAGTTTGGTTTAAATACCGTGTTGTAGCTGAAAGATCATCACCTGCAGCAGTTATCCAGTAGGAGGAGAGGACCTACTGTATTTGCTTGGTTGAATCCAAGTGGCTACTTTGCAGTGTATTATGTCACTTGTAAAACCGACCTTGCAGTATAAGTAGCAGTTAAACTTGTTGGCT
Source organism: Chaenogobius annularis (assembly GCA_015082035.1). NCBI lineage: Eukaryota > Metazoa > Chordata > Actinopteri > Gobiiformes > Gobiidae > Chaenogobius > Chaenogobius annularis. The sequence continues at coordinate 455,171 of BJKM01000350.1, read as the reverse complement.
GTAGTAATAACAGTACATTAGCTTCCTGCAGTTTACATCTTCCTACACATTTAGAGGATGCCAACACTCATCGGAAGCATGACTTATTGAAAACATAAATCCAAAAGCCATGTTTTTACAGACCTGTGCACATCTGCCAAGAAAAAATCTCCCTTTTCGCAGACACAGATAAGCAGGAAACCTAAAACTCTTCCAAGTCTCATTTACTCAAAGACGTATTGCTTGCTACAGTGGCTATACCTGAACCAGAACCGTATCTTAAATTTAAATGTTTATCTAAAAGTGAATTTATTATCATTCATTTGTTGAACTGAAGCCAATGTAGCCGTGAGAAACTAGTCAACGATATGTCTGTATGTTTGTGTGGGAACAGACCCTTATGTTGCAAAGCAGAACTGTCTAAATGTACCGGCATACAGTTATTCTTCTTTGTTTTACCTGGACCAGATAGATACACTTTCAATTGCTTTGCCTTGAATCTTCCATACTATCACATCACATCACACACTTCTCTCTCATTATCCAACTAAATGTGTTTTTATGGCTCATTAAGAAGCTTGAAAAACATGCATTCTGCCGATCAAGCCTGGAGCTTGGCCTGGAGGCGTCACCTGTTTGTCTTCATGGAGATAGAGAAGTTTATTGTCATTCTGTGGAACATTCCAGGCAAAACAATCACAACTCCGACCCTTCACATTAAAGGACATATATCCTGTAGTATTTGTATTGTTATTGTACTTTAAACATGCTCTTGAGTCGCTTTACATTGTTATCTCGTGTTTCGGAACTTGAAATAATGTACAGTATCTACTGAAAGCACGCATTACTTTACAAAGTTGGGAAATTTGAAACCCAGTCTTTTCTGAGGCTCAGAGGAGAAGGAGAGCAGAGAAGAAGACCTCATAAACAGAATTAATAAAACAAGTGAGAATGAAGCTAAATACAAACTCCAGTTTTGTTTTTGATGAGAGAACAGCGTTATAACATGGATAAAAGCTAAAAAAAAAAGACAACTTTGCATAATATGTGTCCTTTAAAAGTTTCATAGTGCACCTGAAACCTCAAACAATTCACTGTATGTCCTCAACGAACAGTTAAATTTGACTTCCTTCCTCAACAATTCAATCAAAATCCGACCATCATTTTATGGGTTGAGTCCAAATCCATATGTTGGTTTTCTGAAGCAGCTTGGAAGCTTCTCCTCCTCCTCCTCTTTCATCCCGTTGAAGACTGGCGTGTTTTCTGGAGTCCGTACGGAGCGTGTGTAAATGAGGTGTGAGAAAACTGTGGAACCCCCCCCTCCCCTCCTCACCTTGACCTGAGGATTATCAGTGCTCGGCTGTTTCTGACATGAAGCTGACTGCACACTTATATTGGAGATGTCTGTATGTTGACGAGGCTTTTCTCATGCATTATTAGCATGTGTTTGTCCTGTGAAATCTAAAACGACGTGCCACATGGGATAGTCCATCGATGACACAGCGTTATAGCAGATGAAGAGGTTTTGTGGACACATTCTTTTTCTCCAATTTGTGGCAATCCTTTCATTTCAAATTCTATGACATAAACTAAGAAATCCATAAGTATTGATTTAAAGATTTGTAAATACATTTGTGTAGCACTTTCCACTACAAGCCCTTGAAATTGGCACAAATTATTTTGATTAAACCAGGACAAACATGATAAATTGGACAAAACCAGGAGAATACCAGCTCTAAATCAGGATTGAACCCAGTCTACACCAGAACTAAGTCAAAGCCAGGAACAGCAATGTAGTTTCCATGAAGTAATATTAACACAAAGACTCGGGCTCGACCGTTAAATCAGCTGATTTTGAAGTCCCATGATTTGGCCAAAATTTCACAGATTTAAGCCACAGTTTTGGATCAGTAGGTCTAACTACTCTCAGGCCACAAACAAATAATAAATAACTTCAGCTCCGTCAACATGGACACGCTATGTCTCGGTTTAAAGTGCAGAACCTCCTGAATGCAGTCCCCGAGTTTAACGATCAACACTTTTACTCCTGATCGTCGCGGAAAAGTCGGCAGATCGGAAACAAACACATTATCCAGCCAAATGCCATGCCTCATATGGAAAAAACACGTGGAAATGACTGTATCTGATTTTGACTGTCTTCTAAACGTGAAATACACAAGTAGTTCATTTCAACTCTTTGAAGCGGTCCGCACGATTTGCTCACACCACTAAACTATTCCTTAAAACATCTTCTCTACAACGTTTCATCACAACTTGTCATTCCTCAAACCTTCTTCTTTCTATCGCTCTCATTCCACGCGGATGATATATTTGGCCTCCTCCTGCTCTCCTCCTTCGCCCCAGGGTCAGCGTGGAGCTCCATCATTCTGTCTGGACTTTTAATCCCAGCAGCGGAGACGCCCGTGCCAAACAGATCCAGAACTGATAAAAAAATAACACCGCTAAGGCCCGAGTGGAAAAATAAACTCAGGGAAAGCTATGTCTGAAAGAAGCGGCCATCGACAGAGGAGCTTACAGTCTGGCAGGTAACGGAGGAGTAAGCGAAGCAAGGGCAAAAGATGGACGGAGATGCGGTCGAGCAAAGATGGACAGTTAAGAAAGAAAACAAATCTAGTTTCATTTATCTATGTTAACATTAAATTTTTTAAAAGTATGGTTAATGACAAAAAATGTGAAATCTGTACATCTCAGATTCCTTCCTTATGGAGAGAAAGATCTCATCAGATCTCTTTATAAAGGTCAACAACATGGTTTGAAGTTGAAGATATGGTTATGGATAGTGTTTACGTTCAGGTTTTAGGCAAGTAGAGACTAGTAATTAGGAGCATTACAGGAAATCATGTAACTAACCAATAAATGCCATACATGCTAGCGTGTGTGCTAGCCACTTGCCACCAGAGCAATGTGCACATACTTGGCATGTTAGCTAATCACGATTAAAGACAAAATAAACATACTTTAAGTGACATATGATGCATTCCTGTACGTTAGGCAAGGCAGATCATCTGTAGAGCACAAGGCAATTCAAAGTATTTCACACAACAGAAAAAGACATAAAAAGACGACGCAAATAAAAATCCTTTCAGTCAGTAATGGCTTTAAACAGAAATGTTCTAACTTTAAGTAATTCCACATTTAGAAACCACATTTTCCACCTTGCCACCGTGGGAATGAACAATAAAAAATATAAGAATAAATCAAGCCCTTTGGCAATGTGAATGTATGCTAACAGCGTCCGTTGTGAAACCCAATTTGACTACAGCTCCAGTGTTGATTATAGTTTGTGAATTTCATCGTGATTTGATGAGTACACAGAGAAGACGACCTTCGCAAATCAGAATTAACCAAACCCCATGCATTGTTCTTGATATTCTTATTTTGGGAACGACATATTACAACATGGTTTAAATTCCCCGTCTCATAAAAAGTAGATTTGTCATATATGTTACTTCAAGTCTTCACACTTCCACACCTGTGAGGCCATGAAACTGTTAACTAAGCGTGGTTCACTGTCCTCCCAGGGCTCTCGTTTTTTACACAGTCTGAGCCTTCTGACAATAACATGTCCAACTGCCATTCAACATGTCTGCCTGACCACTACGCTCTCACAATGTGTTTATTGGACTGGGGCCACTTGTGGGTCGTCTCCCCTCGGCCCCTGCCACAGGCGGGGGGTCTCGGATGGAGGATGAGCTCATCTTTATAGAGACAATTGAGAGGCAGCGTGGTGAGACCGAAGATCAGGATGAAGACGCGATGTGTGAAGAGTGCGAAGCGACAGAATAACGTGTTGTTGAAGTCAGTTAGGTCGTTGTTTTTTATTACAGAAGTTTTAGTATGACGACAGAACACAATAAACACGTAACCAAAATAGTTTCGACTGTAAGAGAGACGCATTGGTATTATTGTTTTCCCTTCATGCATGTTTGATTAAGCTTTATTCTTATTCAAAGTATTTTAAAAGGACAATGAAGTAACATGTTTACCTTATTTAACGTCTTTGTAAGTTCTTGTAATGTTAAATTTGTATTTTCAGGGCGTTTTAAGTGACCCGTCGTCTTCCCATGCTGTCTCAGGGCGGAAAATCTTTGCCGACATTGACCTGAAGAACGTTTGTACATGCTGTCTAATTTCAATTGAATAAGCAAAAAAAACTAAACAAAAAAAAAAGCTTTTCAGTGTGTTCTCTGACAGTGTATTTTCACAAGGGAGCTGCAGGGGGAGCTCTAAGGCTATTTAGGTTACTTTAACTTCTAAAATGTACTTTTCATTCTGAAGCATAAACCAACTAGATTTAATGGAGATATGATGAGAAAAATGGTTCTGATTCCTGAGCTAATTAGCTGTTTTAGTGATGTTGTGTTCAGCGCTCCTCAACGTTCTCTATGTAGCTCTTAGCACCAAAAAACAATTGGATTTAGCCAATTACAGTGAACCGTTCACGTTCAGAAACAGTAAAAGGCTTTCTGTTTTTTTCATTTCGTCATTACATCACCCACTGCTTGTTCTGCATTCATTACCTTGTCCAATGAACTGTAGGTCCAACAAATTGCATCATATCAGTAAAATAATATAACAAAAACATGTAATAAAATGCCGGCTGGTTAATCATGGTTTTCTTTACAATTCAAACCACAGCGGCCGAACAGCGAGTGACGACTTTGCCAAAACGCATTATTAATCTTTGAGCCAAGCCCGGGGCAACTCTTCTATTTTATTGTGGACTAGCTGAAATTGCCCAAATATGTCTTACAATTGTGGGATGTTGGCTCAGCACGGCCCATTATTCCCAAAGTATTTCTCAAACTTTGCAGAAAGTTCTCCAGTTCTTGGATGCGTTTTCTCACTGGCCACAAAAAGAGTGCTCGACTTCTCACGACTGTCCAGATGCTCTCACGTCTATGTATTTTTGACAACTTTAAGCTCAGTGGAAAATGTGACAGCAGATTCAACACTTGATGCCAAAACAGCCCCAAAAAACAAGAATCACGCTGCCAATCAAATCGCACCATGACAATTGTCTTATACCCGAGAGAGAATGGCCGCTCCAACTGTCCGTCAACTGTTTCACAAATTGGTGAAATCACTCAGCCGTTCAATGGAATAAAAAACAAATCCCGGTTAAAAAGAAAAATTGTTCCGCCCTTTTCTCCCAATTCTGCCAAAACAAATTAAAATAGGAGAACGGTTTTGATCGTGCGGGGACGCGGTAACTCGTATTCTCGCCTCACAACGAGACAGTCGCGGGTTCAACAGCAAAGAAGCACATGCCTTTATGTGCAGAGTTTGCATGTTTCACCCCGTGTCTGGGTGGGTTTCCTCGAGGCCCGGGTTTACCCCATCATCTCGAAATATGCACCTAGTGCAAGTCCTAACCAAGACAAGCTCAAGATCTGGAGATGGGTCCCCAACCACTGCCCCAGCGGCACTGGTTGTATAAAATGCAGAGAAGGAATTTGCCTCACGTGGAACAAATAAAGTTCTACTCCAGATGAATGGTTCCTCATCTGCCTCAAATAATTGTTTCTCCTCCTGAGTGGGTCCAGCTCCACCTTGTATCTGCAAATTGAGGTGCGTCCGCCTGTCCGTCTGAGGGAGTCGGATCTCTCCTTCACTGTGGAACTTCTCCAGGTTTCTACTTTTTCCCAAGAGGTTTGATAGTTTTTCCTGGTCGAGAAGGAGGGTCTAAGGACAGGGGAGCTTGGGATGCTGGGACATTACCAAGTCTCTATGAACATTGTTTAATCTGTTCTCACTGTCGCCCTTCAAAACAACTGCTGTTGTGATTTTGGGTGTTACGAAAATAAACTGAATTGAATTGAAAGTATGCCATACCAAATTTGAACATCAAAGCATTAGTACCTAAAATCAATCTCTGTTTTAAACTCAGATATTGCAATTCAACCTAGGGAGATAATGGGAAACGCATTTTAAAATATCTTACTATGTCCCTGCATTGGTCCTTTAAAGTTAGGGCTCCTCAAACTGGGCTTACAGTGCATGATCAGTACCTTGACGACATTATACACTCAACCATTGACGTTTCAAATCAACACATGACGTTGCAGTTTTTGGTGAGCGGTTGTCACGGTCGAACCTACTTCATATCCACAAGTTTGACTCGTTCTGACAACCATACCATATTCCATCCAATATTTGAAAAGCTTCATGGGAACAAAGTCGGACTTCTTTGTCGTTTCTCGGCCTCTTTATTGTTCCAACATGTGCTCTTCTCCCCCCAAACCCTCGGCAGCGTCCTCCTGTGCCGCCTCTTTGGGGACACTGCCCGCTGTCTTGTTAACACAGTGATTGATTGAGCCGGTCCGTCCGTCCGGAGCCCCCCTGCCCCCCGCTTCATTTGTTACACATTTATAGTTCATAATACATCTGCTCTCACCTTGTCACATGCCGTGTCATTTTTCATCTGCCTTTTGTATCTGGGGGGTCATTTTTCAAGGCGCGCGGGACAGAATGTTTGTCCGTCATCCGTAATTGGCGCAGATAGTGGGAAGACTCGCATGTGGTGGTCATTAGGAGGCGAGCGAGCGTGTGTAGCATGTGTGGCGTTTGGTCATAGCGCACACAATGCACGGTAAGGTTTCGATCGCCGTTGGAAATAGCGTTGTTAAAGGAGACACGCTTTATTCTCGATTTTATACAGGTTTTTGCTTTTTGTTATGTTGCATTTTTGAGTGCAACATAAGCAGAAGTGTCAGGAGTAGCAGATGGTTGGTCATTTTATGCAAAGTATGTCACAGTTAAAGAAGATACATTATGCTTTGTTTAAGAATATATTTGCAGTATAATTTATGACCCACGTGGACTGTCGGAACACCGCTCCAAGTTGGTACATTCTTATTTAACTCTTTGAAGCATATTTATTTTGTGTTCTGTGGCCTCAAGTAGTGCTCAGCTTAAATGTAGTTGTATCAAAATGTGACTATTTCACAGAGTTTAGTCTTAGAAAGAGAAACAAAATTTTATCTCATTATCATCAAACTTAGCCGGCTAAAGTTAACAAAAGTGAGCAGTAAATTAAATAAAAAATAAAATGCTAATATTTATTTTAAATATCGCTGTTTAAAATAAATAATAATAATAATAATAATAATAATAATAATAATAATAATAATAATAATAATAATGTTGTTAGTAGTTCATGTGGTCTTCGTGTTTCCATGATGAGAAGTCCTAGTTCTGACTTTCTGTATTTATGTGCTTTTTATCTTGGAAAGTTGGGATTTTGATGTGACCAAAAATAAAATCACAGAGTCCGATATTTAACAGTGTTTGTTGTTGTTTTGCTGCTCAAAAGTTAGTATTATTTGTTTTGGAAAACACCTTACCAAGCTGACGCTGAAGCTAGTGTCGGGTCTTTCAAATGTGCTGTGATGATATGGACAACTGAGGGTAAACCCCTAAATGTTGTATGTTTTAGTCAAAGAGCTGAAAATGTTTAAGGTAAATTGACAAATCAGCTGATGTGGCTCCGTCTCCACAGCAGTGACGTCAGGTGTGGGCGTCAGGCTGCAGATTTTGACCCGAATTTCTAAGTTCTTTTTCCGATTTGTGCAGATGTTAATGTGCATTTTCAAACTCAGGAAAAAAAAATTCTAGAGTTCACGAGCACCACATGAACGCAACATAAGTACAGAGCAGAGTGCGTGTATCAAGGCTAGGTAAAAATGTGAAATGTTTTGAGAAATGGCGCCTTCAAGACTCTAAATACACTCTAAATACAACTTTAAGGGTGTAAATGAGGGGAAACCATAATATGGTTAAAAAAAATCAGCTTGTGGAAGCGATTGTTAATGTCAATTTTATTTCTCTTCATGGTTTTTAGACATAAGTTTACATCCTGATTTGAAGGATGTGGCCTGGCAATGGTCCTTGGTTGTCATAGCAATAGCACAATCAATTCACAATTCATCTTTTGAATGGAGAAATGTCCTCACAAAATCTTTAAAATCAAGAAGGAATCATTTGGCTGAAACCCATGAATAGCACATTTACAACACCAGTTTCCCAAAGTGCTTTCACTGTTCACGAGGTTCTCTTATAAGTTTTCTTTTCTTTTTGTGTTTGTGTATAAAGTCTAAATAAACACAGTGTTGGCACGAGTCAAATATAACATGAAAACGAAAGAAAAGAACAAAGGTTAGGGTGTCAAATATACTAAACTTTCAAATGTAGTCATGAAAAAACATCCCTATCTTGCAAGTCCCCCCATAATACACACCCTTTTACTCCACAGGGCCCACGTGTAATGCCCTGCTTGACCACCTGAGGGCACCACAGACCATGGAGTCTGCAGTAATGTTACTTCTTTCCCAAAAGGCTTTTAGTAGTTTTGTGCTGTGCTGTTCTTATTTCACAACAGCTATTTAGTTTGATACTGATACTGCATGTTGTTAATAAACCAGGTAATAGTTGGGTCTATTATTTGTATATATATATTTTTCTTCAAAGTCAGATTCAATAAAGCTTGTGTGACAACAAGTGTTTCAATTTATGTTTTTAAAGTCTCATCTTAAGACCCCTTTTATTCTCTGGTGTGTTACCCTGCATACGTTGCCTTGTCCTCCGTTTTTTATTTATTTTAATCAATTTGACTTATTATGTTACCATATTATTTGCCGTTTTCTTTAACGTATCGTGTCTGTGCACTTTGGAAACGGTTTTGTTTATGTTAACGGTTTTTGTATATTGCCATATATAAATAAAATGTATTTGCATTTGAACAACAAAAAAGAGTTTCGGGGGAAAAAAAGTTAAAAACGTTACAATTTCATCGCCCTCCGACACGTTGTGCTGGTCTCCGGTCAGCAGGGGTCAGTGTTTCCCCACACATGGACACGCTCTGGGCTGAGTCATCGACTGCTGACCATCTGTTGCTGTCACAGTCCCAAAAAGCAGGACGTAGGACAGCACTTTTAGCGTGTTTTTGTTTAATATCCGTCCATGCGCTTGTTTTTCACTATTCACTCACTTTTAAATGGATGCGGTGTCACAGTTCACTCACCTCCGGGTCCAGGGACAGGACGGGACATTAACCAATTCACAGGCATAATAATAATAATGAGATTGGTCTGTTTTATTTAGTTGGACTGATTATAAAAAAGCCATATCAATAAATACTGTTACTCTATATGATAATAATGTAATATTATTGTAAATATTAGGATACTTATCTAAATGTATATGCTTTGTTTCAAGGCGCTGCACCTGATCTTTACTGTTTTGAAACGGGGACAACAGAACTTGTTCATTTGAAACTCTTTACAGAAGTCCACATGCATCGCTCACTTACCTAATGCATCCCCAAAATATACCAAAATATTCACCATGATGAGTTTATATAAGCATGTTTCGCAACTCTTTGAGCCCAGAACGATTTTAAAAAAGTCTAAAACGCTTTTTTTCCCCACCTGAATAGACGCATGTTATAACGTAAAATCAGTTTTGCTCCAGTGCAGATATATTGTAAAAGCAAAAAATCAAATCAAAACAACAGTATGTGACTTTTTATTATTAAGATCCCTTAAAAATGCTCTTCCCGGAGTCCACATCTTTAAAACACATTTATTACATCACAGAATAACAGTAAACAACTTAAATTACATAAAAGCTCAAGTATACAAAATGTATGGTCATATAATGTTTCAACAAAGTGTAATATTTGCAGTATTTAATTATGAAAGATTCAAAAACAACCCTGTATTATTCATTCATTTGGATAAGCTTCAGAAGTGTGTGGCATTAAAATAAATATAAATGTGTTAAATTTCTTCTCCGTAGTATTGATAACAGAGCTCCTGTATTACAGTACGGTATAGTTCTGGTAACTGCAGCTGCCACACCATTACTCAATGTATAGATTATTTATGTATTTTGTCTTTGCCCTGGGTAAAGAATAAGTGTTGATTAAGTCGCATCCAATTTTACTTGAATAATTGGAGAAAATAATAGTTTTTAATTTTTGTTGTAATGTTGCATTCGGGTTTTCCAGAATATAAACATAGACTAAAAAACTGACTGAACTGACTGAAGACTGTTTTTCTTTTTGTTACCATGGCATCTTCAGCTATTATCAATGAAAATACTATGAAGTAGATTTTGTCAAGGGATGGACAAATATTTTTATTGCGGTAAGATATATTTGGCTTTTGAAAGTAAGCTGCAAGCCGCCAATCATTTTTGGTTTTGCAAATTGAATTGTTCATATTATAGTAATAATAAAAATAATAAAAAATAATAACAATAATAATAATAATCAACACTTTTAAAATCAGATAATTAAAACTATACGTTTCTGAATTTGAAGCTTTGAAAGTGTTAAATTATTTGGTATTTTTTAAATTTTTTTGTTTTTCAATGCTTCCTTGCATTTAAAAAATAATAATAATAATAATTTTAAAAAAAAAACTAAGAAAAAAAAAACCTTAGAAAAAACGGGCTTTCACGCATTCTTCGCACCACGAAGAGTTCACTTGAAGGCCACCGGTGTCATTAATATCAGGGGTTTCTGGGTTCACGGCGGAGTCTCCAAAAACACAACTCCATCAAGATTAAACCAGATGACACGGAGGTTTGTTGTGACAAGGACCAAAGCTAGTTCTCCAGCGCAGAGTGATGCTAGTTAGCTTCAAAGTGTCAAGTCAGCGCTGCATTAGTCTGAGGGAGATTTAGCCAAAGTGCTCCAATAACAACACAGCGTCAGACCGTCCTCTCTGAGCGGTGAGCTGTTCGTGACCACTGTCCACTCCGTCTAACGAGTCCTTAGAAAACGATCTTTTAGTCTTCTAGCCCTTCTTTATTTTAGCCCATCTTATTGGGCGCAACTGTTTTTATTGTTGTTTATTGTTTGTTCAGAGTCAGAATCAGAAAAAAGTTTAATGCCATTGTCAGTGAATAAAAACAAGACTGACCAACTAGGATCTTTCTTCAGCGATAAGGTGCAACTTGAAACAACAAATATAAAAGCAAAGTATATAATATTAAAAAAAAAATAAAAAAAAAAAATAATTTAATAAAAAATAATAATAATAATAATAAAATCATAGTAATAATAATAATAAACCATGAATAAAAAAAGGGTTAACTAAATAAGATCAAAATAAACTTATACTAAATACTTTGACTTGTTTGTTTCATTCATACAGGGACGTTGTCAGACTATTTTTATGTTTGGTACATTTACATGGCCAATACAAATCAGATAACGACATAAATCACAATCATAATCGGATTTGACTGACTAAATGTGAAAAATGTGTCACTTGATGGAGTTTGAGAATAACTCTTGTATTTAGAAGACAAAGTACAATGCATTTTAACGTTGAGAAGACATTTCAGTTACATAACAATCAGATATTCGATGTGCATGTAAAGCCAATGTTCTAAACAAATATAAATGTATTTAGCCCCCTGTAGTACGTTCTAACCCTTAATATAAAAGTCTTTGTTTTATTATAGTCTAATTTTGAACATTGACATTGCATTCCCATGTTAAACTACAACTAAAATTTAAACGATAGTATTTAAAAAAACAAAAAAACATAACATTATTTGCTTTCGTCGTGCAGTTTTGAGCACATTCTTTGTTTTAACAGCGACTGAACCTTCAAGTGCATCCTTCAAGTGTGCACTTCAAGACAAGTTCATTTGTAGAGCACAGTTTGCACACAAAATAATTCAAAGTGCTTTAAAGAGCAGGACAAGATGCATTACAATAGCAATACAAACAGATACAAACATACATAATTATAACATCCAGTCTTTCTGTTTTGCTTTTACAGATGCAGAAAATAAATGTGCCGAGTTGTTCAGGAGCCAAATGATTAATACATTTGAATATTAATTTGAGAAAACATAAATTGCTGAAGCTTTATTGTTGAGAACTACTTTTGTATTGATAGATATTAAAAGAGAGAAAGATGATAGATGTTTTTAAGTTTGTGTGCCTGACTTCTTTCCAGTAAATGAGTGTTGTAAGAACTGCACTTTGTGTCAAAATCATAGAGCGGTTTGAATATAAATATAAGTTAGATGCAGATGACTACCATTTTGAGATGAGAGCTGGTGGGCTTCGGCGTCTGCAGCATCTGTTCTGAAGTCTTACGTGTGCACAATAAAACACATCAAGCGAAATTGACTTTTGAGCTTTTAACCATGAAATAACATCTCTCATCATGAATATACTTGGAGTTTTAGAGCTTAATTCACGCTAGTTTTTCTTAGTTTTCTCCCTCAGGCTCAGAAAACACTAAAATATCCTAGAGTTGCGTCGTCATGGAGATCCGGAAGTCTCCTGTGCTGTGTTTAAGTCCGTAAATCATCGGAAAGACATTTCATTACAACTGCATGTTTACATTAGCATGGTAGGGCAAACTATTTCCCCTTGTTAATTCCCTCTGCTGCCAGTAGATGGAGTGTTAACACAAATCCTGATGATGGGAACGCTTGACTTATAGAAAGTCATGTGTGGTTTTCAATACATACATTCTCTGAAGTTCTAAAACATGAGATGCCTAAGCAGAGATCCTCAAGAGCATGTTTAAAGGCATTTTATAACCTTAAGGGCTGCGACTAGAGATGTCAAGATTATTCAGGTCACAATGTAATAAAAACAAAACAATAAACAATAATCGGGACAATTTTAGAAGCAAAATGAAATATGTTTAGTTCAATCTAAAATTAGAGCAAAATGTAGACATTTTCTGGCTGTTTTTGTCACATTTAACTTTATTTTGTCTTTGAGAAAGTTCAATTTCATAAACTTGAGAAATGGTAATAGTATTCATATGGGAATGAAAGATAATTCATCACAATCTCAATAATCGTGAATAATCGTTAAATCGCAAAGTTTTTTCGCACAATAATCGTAACAATAACATTTGATATCGGGACGTCCCTAGCTGTAACTAGTCAGCGATTATTTCTATGTTAGATTGAGATGTTTAAAGCTAATTTATAACCAAATTAAGGTTGAAATGTGGTGTTGCTGTTTTTTATTATTAATTCCTGCACCCTCACGACCTGGGCCTACTCTCCTTTTGCGGAATGACAATGCGCTTTAAGACAAATTGGGCCATAATAAACAACACAACACAAAGTTGGAACCAAGAACCATCAAAAAAGGAACTACACTTGACTACACGTGTCTCTAAGATGGTTACATTCGAGCGTGAATACACTTCTGTTGAAAATATCCCTTTCTCTGTACAGTCTCTCTTTCCCTTGGGTCCTGTACAACGCACAATCACTTCCTTAACAAAAGCGCAGCATATATTCTCACACGGTCCTTCTAGGTTACCATAGCAACACTACTTCAAGCTGCTTCAAGCTACATTAGCCGAAGGTTTGATCATACTTTCACGGCAATTTACAAAGAACATATGCACCTTGACGTTCCGCTTTTAGACGTAAAGAGCAGGTGATGGACGCGAGGCGCACCGTTATTTTGCCCCCATAATCGGGAGGCCTTTTCTTTGCATCTGCCTTTTGAGAGTCCTAGAAATAAGATGTTACTTTGCCCCAGAAGGTTGACATGAATTGATGTTATGCAAAGTAGAAAAAGTCGAGTTTTGGATTCCAAGTTTTGAGATTGTAACCAGCCAACACGGTCAACCCATTTCCTCTTGTTGAAAATCTTGTCTCGTATTTAATATTTAAAGTTTACATTTACTAGTAGGTGGCAAGAAAATGAAAGCTATTCGCAATGTAAGTTTTGAACAAACAGTCAGCATTGGGAGAAGATCATGGGAAAAGGTATCTGGCACAATTCATGTGAACGGAAATGATGGCGCTATGCTAGTTAGCCTTTTCGGGGGTTTTCACACTTAAAGCGAACTCGACTTTGGAAGACCTGCAAGTACGGTTTGTTTGGGGCTGGTTGCGAAAGTGGACCGGTTTCATTTGATCCGGACTGAAGAACCGTTTGGAGGCGGTCTTGGTATGAAGTGGACCCGATTCAGCCCAACTTGCGCTTTTTGGATCTAAACAAGCTTCCGTAGCGCGCTGAGCAAAACAAAAGTTTGACGATCAAAACGGGAGAAAAAGGCCGCAAGTTTCTGACACCGATCACCAAAAAACAGCGGCGTTTACAGGCGCTAACGTCCAACATAGTAGTAGAGACTTCCGCCCACTTTGTTCAGTTTGTATGAGCTGAAGCGTCGCGAGAACGTGATCAACTGCTAGATATTGTACGACTCGTGCAGCACTTTTTTTCTTCATGTGGGCTGGATTGGGGAGTACGCGACTGGTCATCAAAAGTCTCAAGGGGGCACGCAATCATAAAACGTTTGGGAAGCGCTGACAACTACGGATATAACATTTTAGCTTTACGATTATTGTGAGAAAAGACATCGCGATTTAACGATTATTCACGATTATTGAGAAACACCAGTGAGATCTTGAATTTTCTTTCATTCCCGTGGTCTAACATCAAAAACAGCCAGATAAAAAGAGTTATTTACATTTTGCTCCATTTTTAGACGAACGATTGGACTAAAAAGACTTCCTTTTGCTTCTAAAATTGTCACGATCATTATTTTTTTGGTTCTTACTATCTCCGTCTATTGTGACCTGAAATAATCACAATTATCGATGAACCAAATAATCTTGACATCCTTACTGACAACTGAAAGACTAAAGAAAACTTTAAATAACACTGTTTGAAGTCACCAAAATGACTTGCTAATTAATTGCTAAGTCAAAGGACGACAGAGAGCGTCCGTCTCCCCTGCTTCAAAGCCTGTTAATGTGCTCGTCCTTTAAATATCCCCAGTCTTCAGCTGCTATGTTTTTCCCCGTGTTATTTTTATTTAATTACTCCAAATTTTTTGCCCTCTCACTATTACTTAATCGATTTAGCAGACTGACCCGCAGCACAGCCAAAAACATCGGGGGGGGGAAAAGAAAGAGACAGATGGCGGCGAAGCCAAAAGGTGGAGACCATAAGTGACACAGACAGATGTGTGGAGCGGCGCGGAGCAGGGGCCGCGCGGCGCAAATGGCAACGGTGATGGGTCCAGTGAAAGAGGCGCCGCGGTTGTGCGTGTCTCTTCAAGCTCAACCGGCCGACGATGAGGAAAAAACGTCAAGCGGTGATGGTGGAAATTTGGCTATGGCTCGCACGGACAGTTTTGGGACTGCGATGGGAATATGATGGAGGTAGAAGTATCAGTGAGCCAAGAGTGGTCTTTTATTAAGACGGAAAATCAACTGATAAATTACATGCAATCTGACTATTAAAAATATATGAGAGCCCCTTTATTTTGTTAAATTCATTGCATAAACTTTGACTGGAATGAGTATCGCTAGTGTGATATCACTTCCTGTCATTTTTTAAAGATTTTTCAACATTTTCTCCACAAATACCTAATTAATTGGCATACATCTAGGTCATTTTTAATTGTTTGTAGCAGCCCGAACTTATTTCTCACCCTTTGAAGTCTTTCTTATCATTCTGATGATTCACCGCTGAGCACTTTTCAAAACATTCAGAGAGCAGAGCCACGTTTTGCCTTCATGGTAATGCTAACAACAACTTGCATGCTAACAGTGCACAAGCGTTACTTTCAATGAAGAGTTTTACCTACACATGGGGAAAATGTCCAAATCAGATGATTGGAAAGCTATAAATTCCATAAATACCTTTGACAGTCTGTGAGAGAGTGTGTTTGCGGGTGTTATTCTTACTTTGCTGTGGTGGTGCAGCTTTTCAGTTTCAGTAGACGTCCTTTATGTTTACTTATGTTTTTTCTGAATCTAATCTTAATTTAGTGTTCTTTTTTTTTTTTCTTTAATTGTTATTATGTTTGTATTCATAACTCCAGTTGTGATAATTTTGTAATAATAATAAAATAAAATAAAAACATTACTCATGATAAAAGTGCTTTATAATTCGATGCGCGGTTCATTCTAACCCTAAGAGCTGCTTTTACATATATGTGCGCTGGGGCAAAACCATTTTTACATTTTTTTTGCATTATGCTCATTATAAATGATCTAAATACATACCGTATATAAAAATGGACAACATATATAATAGATGTAATATGTAATATTATAGATATTATATAGTATATAATTTCAAAAGATGCACTTTGTCATTTGGTTCAATACCTGCTTGTGTCCATGGAGATGTTATTGCTTTGTCTGAAATGTCCCAGAGATTGGCAATAAACTTGAATATCCCCATGGGTACAAGCAACTCACAGTTGAATAAGTGTAAGATATATATGTTCAATGTTATACTGCGGGAAATGAAAGGTAATGCAATAGGATCTCCTTGGAGACAAGCAGGTGGCGGACCGTTCAGATGCCTTTTTTATTCATTGTTCATTGTCTATTTGTATAGAATTTGACAACCTCTTCCAGCTGTTTTTTGCTTGGACACATTTTGGTCAGTTGTAAAAAGTGTGGTGTTGGATGGCCCTCAAGAACCTGTGGGACGACTTACTCATCCCCATTTGGCAAAGAGCTCTGACAAAAACACCATCTCCAAAGCAACAGGAGCTGCTAGAAAAGGCACTCTCTCAAGGCTGAATCTCTGTGCAGTCCAAAATATTTTTGAACATCAGATTACAGAGGTGTTGATTTGTGGCATTGATTTTAGACTTACTGCCTTGTCCCTGACACTTGTCCAAACTTGAAGTGGGTACATCACAAGTGCTGCTTTGTGATTGTTGAAATGGCTAAATGGAAAAATCTCTTGCACAAAACCAGGAAAACACAGTGAATGTTGACAAATGAAGATGACATGTAGCCATGAAAATGAATCACGCAAAATATGATGTATATTTCACACATATCTTACTTTGGTGTGTGTGTGTAAAAATACTTTCTTTCATACCTTTTTTCTGCACATAATGCAATGTCTGATGCCACTGGATGTCAAGGACACACTAAAGCAAGGACACAATGTTATTACAAGTCAAGATATCTTAGATGGTTAGATGCTACTTTTTCCTCACTCAAAAACATTTGAAGGATATAGTAATTTCTTCAGCAGCACATAAAGAATCATGTTTTGTTTTTTTTCATTGGTAATTGAGATCGGGCAACTCAGGCATTGGAACTAGGATTAGTGATTTAAAAAACACTCCTTTCTGGGTGGATTCTTCTTGTATTTTTCTTTACAGATGATCTCAGTCTGGTTACTACTGCCTCCGCTGCATCTCAGGCTAAACTCAGACAGAACCGTGCAATCAGTGATGTATGTGAAAACCAATGAGCTCAGATTAAACATATTTTTGGTTTCCCTGCACAAATCTGTCCCATGATATACTATTTCTTCCTTTCTTTTTTTCCCCCGTAGGCAGCTGTATTTGTTTGGATACAGACGGCTTGTGTGATGCCATGACAACACCAATCACATCCTTTCATTCATATCATCAACATCACAGCAGCCAGCCGTTACTATGTCAACTGAGAAACCTACACACTGGGAGAGTCCTTCTTGTCTCTGGACCAGCATGCTAAGGGTCGGCATGTTGTCAAGTCATTTTTTAATTGAACATATTTTAAAAACTCGGATCACCACAGACTTTAGGACACAACGGCAGTATCGACCTTATTCCTGCTTCATTACCTTGGGATCCTCGAAGAGCATCTGCCCCACATTTCCTGACCCATCAACACACTCTTTATTTTTTTTTGTGTGCAAACATACCTGGAGTCGTATTTTTCTTCATTCACACTTTTGTCATTAATCCAGTTTACTAGGTTGTCTTCTGTGCGTGCACAAAAATCACTCTATTTGAAATTGTACAGTATTCTGTGTTTAAGTCCATGAAGCCTCACCGGACTCATTCTGCAGACAAACTGTGTTCATAACAAACGCATGGCTCTATTAATATAGCAGTCACATTGCCTAAGGCAGGGCTATTCAGTTATATTTTCCATGGGGCCAGATTTTTTGGAGGGCCATTGTCTGGGGACCGGACTACAAAACTGCATCATAATTGTATTACTTATATGCAATATCTACAAACAAGTCGCAATGGTACTATTCAACAGAAATCTATTGTTTCCCTGAAGTAAATAAATGATAAAACAATATCGCTCTGTCAAATAAAAACAAGACCAATCCAGTGTCAATCAATAACCAGACTTGAACTAGAGCAGATCATAGCAACCAAGAACCAAGACTTAACATACTGTAGGTCCAAATGTAATTTTGTTTGTTACAATACATTTTTGTAATAGTTCTAAAACACGAGATGAGGTACTCCCGAGCATGTTTAAAGGCTAATGATGGGCTGGACCATATTGCTTAGTGGGCTGGATTTGGCTCACGGGCCACCAATTGAATATCCCTGGCTTAAGAGCTTCATTTATGTGCTTTTTACTGTTAATTCCTCTGCTGACAGCTGACACATAAATAGCTCATTGGAAATGGAAGGTTTGTTAAGTGTATTTTCCAAATGTAAACATTATACAGCAGGCCGTCAGTGATAGAACTCCCCCTGCAGTGTCTTTGTGAAACTGCATGGTCAGAGAACAGAGCCAATAGCTTTTCTAGCCTTCTACAAAAACATTTAATGTTGGCAAATATAACAAAATAAAATGAGCCAGGGTTTACCCGAGGGGTTTCCGCCCAGAGACAGCTGGGGGAAATGAAGGAAGCTTCAAACACCCCAAATATACATATTTCACCATCACAGAGACTTCCAAAGACGTTTAACAAGGTAACATTTTACTTAGTTCTCCTTTAAGTTGGAAAATGTGAAACACACTAATCCCAAGGTGACCAAAGCATGTTTAATAGCTAAAAAGAGTATTTTATCTGCATATTTTTCATTTAATTTTATTTAATTTATACAGGGAAAACCTCGATGAGAAAATGTCTCTTTTTCATGGGTACACTGTTAAAACACAACACAAAATAGACAACAAACACAGGACACTAAAACACAAATTAAAAATTCAATAAAATTAACCAATACATAAAAACACATCTAGACATAAAATATGAGATCACATTATATAAAACAAGTGCATCGGCACTGCGGGTGGTCCTTGACCAGTGCTTTAAAATCATTATTATCGTAAAATGATTTCATTTAAAAGTCTCTGGGTTTTGTTCCAGAAGAAGGGAGTGAAGTTGCTGAAAGCCTTTTTTCCTGTCTCTGTGTTGACACGATGGGATTGTAAGAGACCTCAAACTGTGAATACCTGATCTGATGTGCAAGGCAGTTGTTTCTGTACCTCTCTTCCACATACTATTTTTTAACATAATTAAATTCCACTATTAATTCCAATCATACATGTGGTAATGCTTCCTCAATCATACGTTGGTCTTCCATCCCTCAATCTTGCATCTTTTGCCAGAAAAAGTCTCTTCCAAACTTACATCTGAAATAGTTTACACTGCATTTCCCAAACTTCCGGCCACGGCTCAGGGCTTCAGCTGACTCCCGGTCGGCTAACTGCTGTCGGTCGTGCAGCGAGGCCCAGCCACTCTTGAAAAAGTGACAGTTTGTTGACGGCTTCATCAGCAGCACAGATGGCGAGGGAAGTGGAGAGGAGCTAGAACAAATGTAAAGGGGGAGGCCGCGGGACCCTTTCACAGCCCCAGCACTGGCCTGTGTCCAGCAGCCTGTCTGGCCAAACTGTCCCATCTTTGTGAAGTCTGGAAGTCTGGCCCATGCTGTAGTCTGGGCGGCCCGGCAGGTGAAGGGTGAGGCTGGGGGAGCAAATCGTTGGGTCATTTTGGACTGATGATATGTTAAAATAGTATCCAAAAGAAAAGTGTAATATGGGATCAAAAGTGACACCATCGCAGCATGTTTGGGTTTAAATTTCCAATACATTCATTATTTTAAGTTCTTAAACATGAGATGCTTAAACTTTAAAGACCAATAACGTTACAAATATTGCAGAATATGTCCTTTAAAACAGTATTTTACAAAACCCAGGAGAACGGGTTAAAATCTGCAAAATGACATTTTCGGGAATGAGGCTGGAATCCCATTAGACTCAGAAATAGAATAGTATACAGTTATGACATCATTACCCAACAGTACCATAAAAAAATATACATATATAACAAATATTCAGAGGTATGTTGTAATGCTCCACATATATTTTGTTTCAATTAAGATTCAAGCAGTAAGAATAAAAAAATATTCACAATATTAAAAAAAAAAATCTGCTCAAATAATAGAAAATTATGATACTTAAATCAGTCTCTGAACCTGGTTTTAATTTGTTTTAAAGGATCTAGCCACGGGTTCCAGAGTGATTTGAAGCAGTTAAAATCCAAATATATCCCATAAATACGCAAACATTCTCAAAAAGTCTTTCAAAACAGGAAGAAATCATGTGACAAGAACCCATACATTGATTTTTTAAAGGCGATTCATTAGAATGACTAAAGATTACAACATGTAACCTTGTGATAACCCATTACTAAAAACAAAAAAACAATAACAAGCAGCAAGAAAAAAAAGAAAAAAAGAAATTTTTGTTTGTATGTTTTCTATATTCTTTCAATGTACATTTTGAGCAACTTTACCAACTCCAAAACATTTTTCGTTGGGCAGCATAAATAACGGAAACCTTTTTACAAATTTAAGCTGTAATGATGGTATTCCCGCTAACCTTGAAATTGCAATTACCTTGCATCACCATTGGGATTGGGAAATACTCTGCAACCTGGCACTTTGTACTTTCTTCAGACACTAATTTACTCTTAACCTGTCAAAGGCAAACAGCAGGGGGACGTAAGCGTTAAACCTCTTATCAATAGAATGAAATATGATAACATTTTAGTCCAACATTTTGACAGACATATGTTCATTTTCTGGTGGGATTTTTGACACTTCACTAGTCCTCTACTGAGCATTTGCGACAACTTCCTAGCGACAAATCCTAGGCCCAAAATCAACTAAACTTAATGAGGTCAACACAGGAAGCAAGCGGAGGATCGTCGCCATTTGGCATCGACAAAATGTACGGCACAGATTGTTCGAAAAGACTATTTGGCATTGGGTTTTTAATTCCCTCTAATAAGATGTCTGTGTCTCGTTCAGTCATTTCTCAAATGGACCACAAGGACAAATAAGACTGGGATGAACGTTTCACCCGTTTTCTGAACCTATCTTTTAAAAATCCAAATTAAACAAACAAAAAAAAAAATCACTCCATTCTCCAAGGTTTTGCTGTGCTGTCTGGCCAAACAAATCAACTCAGATGGTGGGAACGTACAAGAATACTTTTGAAAAGACCGGGGCATATGGTACGTGGGAGAGTGTCTAACATTTTAATTACGACCACAGATTTTACTATGTTGTTAACAGCTGCGAACTTGGACGTAGCTCAACAGTGCTAAATCTTTCGAGGCTTTGTTTGTTCCAATGAGAAAATCTGAGTATTTAAAATGTGCGCATTACAATGTTGGTTTTGTCATCTTCATTGTTGATTCTGGACTCTGGAAAGACTTTTTCAATGGAGGTTAGAAAAGTGCTTGTGACAGTGTAAAAATAACAGCGCTTCTGACTTGCAAATATTCTGAACACATCTTCCTGAAATTTGGGGTTCTCAATTTTGTTTGTATGTAGATTTTGTTTGTTGTCTCAAAATATTAGAAATTGATTTTTAGCAGGACAATGGCAGACCAGAGTTACATATTTTTTCAAGCCTTAAATCTTGGGTACTTGACTTTAAAATTAGAAAATGTTGCTGTAGTTTTGAAGAAAAACGCTGTTCTAAAGCAATGCACTCAGCCACACTTTCACACATACAAATGTTAATGATGTGCCAAAGGGTTTGAGAGAGATAGGAACAAGTTAGATTGGACCTTGAATCCTCTTTTGTGGTTGGAAAATCAGGTACCCCTTTAATGTGTGGAGTTTGCATGTTCTCCCCATGTTTAGTTGAGTTTGCAAGTTCTCCCCATGTTTGTTAGAGTTTGCATGTTCTCACTATTTCTAGCCGAGTTTGCATGTTCTCCACATTCCTAGTGGAGTTTGCATGTTTCCCCCATTTCTAGTGGAGTTTGCATGTTCTCCCCATGTATGGTGGAGTTTGCATGTTCTCCCCATGTCTGGTGGAGTTTGCATGTTCTCCCCATGTCTGGTGGAGTTTGCATGTTCTCCCCATGTTGAGTGGAGTTTGCATGTTCTCCCCATGTTTGGTAGAGTTGCATGTTCTCCTCATGTCTGGAGGAGTTTGTATGTTCTCCCATGTCGGGTGGAGTTTGCATGTTCTCTCCATGTTGGGTAGAGTTTGCATGTTCTCCCAATGTTTGGTAGAGTTTGCATGTTCTCCTCATGTCTGGTGGAGTTTGCATGTTCTCCCAATGCTTGGCTGAGTTTGCATGTTCTCGGAGTTTGCATGTTCTCCCCTTTTCTGGTGGAGTTTGCATGTTCTCCCCATGTCTGGTGGCGTTTGCATGTTCTCCCCATGTCTGGTAGGGTTTCCGCCGGGATAATCCTCAAGCTGATAACCCTCTTCACCGTTAACCAAGGTATGTAGTATTTTTTCAAATATTTCTCATGGAGTGAAAGTGACTGAAGTGGTGCGACGGCTCAGGGCACTCGATACCTGCAAAGTTACCAGCTCATACTGTACAAGTATAGTGCTGTATGTATCTTATGTATGACGTTTGCGGAGGTGGGTACAATAAGTTGTCTAATAAGAGTACCATTACTTCAAAATAATATGACTCAAATATAAGTACAAAGAAGTTGTCCAAGAAATTACTCAAGTAAGAGTAATACAATATTTAGAGAGACTACTCAAGTAACTGTCTGGACATAGCATATGATTTATAAGTTTAAGTTAATGTAATTAGAAGGACAAGACAAGGACAAGACAATAAGTAATGCACAATATCACACATTTGGAGACAAAATGAGCCATGCAAGAAACCCAAATGATGAAATAATTTGTTTTATTGTAAACATAAAGCTTTTGTCACTTGTAGACTTGCTCACAGTGGGCACTCACAACATGTATCTATTCTTATCTATGGAACAAAACACAGACATTGTTCAAATTGGATAATCTTGTACCAATCTGTTTTAGTATTTTTTTTTATTTATTGATCGTTTTATTGTTGGTTTTATTGACATTTGATCTGGCATATTGTTACTTGGTTCATGTGTGTTTTGTGAACACAGGGTTCATGTCTTCCCCTGTACAAAGAAATAAAGTAAATCAAGTATTACCTATATAAGGGTATATGTACAGTTCAATGTGCATCTACTGCCATTGTAATCAACATGGCAAGGAAAACAGTACACCTGAACAAAATGCATTAGCATATTCAATTTAGCATGGAGATTAAGATTGCAGTGACAAATGTGGTTTTACATCACATTCCCGAATATAAAACAAATTCTGATGATCACTGGGAAAAAAAAAATATGCATTTAAATGTACAAATAAAGAGCTATCTCGGAAGGAGGTAAACAAACTTGCATGGTGTCAAACTTAATACAAAATCTCAAGGGTCTGTGGAAAGTGGCCAGAGGGAAGTGTCTGGACTCGGCCACCTCCGCAGCATATGGCACGGCCAGATAACTCAAATGAGCTACAAACTGGTGCATGTTAACAAGGCACCAGTGACCAGATATGCTAATGGTCCGGTCTGAAATGTAAGCATGGTGCTAGCGAGAGGTTTAAAAGCCCCCCGGGGTGGTGGACCAAGCTTGTCGTGGCATTTGGTTTATCAGAAAGCGAACATTATCTACAAAAGCCAGGGGCATTTTTGTCCCGACATGCAATTTGAACATCACCAAGTGTTTAACATATTGGTATTGTGCAGTTGGAGTGTCTGGTGCATTTCATGTGAGATTTGGTAAAACTGCAATGTTGTGCAAGAGCTAATGTTATACAGCCTTTTTTCTTTCGTATGCTGGCTAAAAATAGAATTGCACATGGGATCAATTCCATGTTCAACTACCTCACCAAAAGATATAGGTAAAAGCAATAATATATATTTTGATGATCTATATTTTATGTTAAATAAATGTACATACAAGAATATATAAAACATAATCAGCAAATATCAATCCTAAAATGGAGCTCTGAGGGATCCCACATTCATCAGATTACACGTATCTATTTAATTTTCTCGACTAAATATTAAATATCAGCATGTGCCCAGAGTGCATTTTCCTTATAGAGAACATTACTGCAGTGGGTGATATTGAGAACAAATACTTTCAATTCAATTTATTTTTGGTACGCCCAAAATCAGCACAGCAGTTGCCTCGAAGGGCGACAATGAAACAGATTAAACAATGATTATTGATAAACTTTTTCTTTCGTTGCGTATCCCGATAACAACATTATGTCATTCCAACATAAATGCGATAAAACATGTCTTTAAACATGTTAGTTGAGGTTTATTTATCATACAAATATGAAACGTCTGTAAAATGTTTTTTTTCCCCCACATTATTCATTTTGAATCAGCGCTTTTTGTAGCTTTTTTTATTATTTTTTTTTACAATAAATAATGATAATAATAATGCCTTACAATTGTAATGTGCTTTACAGGCCTGTCCAAAGCCTCTCAAAGCGCTACACTGTTGGCATTATTCGTTCATCCCATACTTAGTAATTGTGAGCTTCTACTGTAGCCACAGCTGCCCTGGGGCAGACTGATGGAAGTGAGGCTGCCAATCTTTGCCGTCGGCGCCTCCGACCATTCACACACACACCACTTTCATACTAGGCAATGTGGGTAAAGTGTCTTGTCTAGACAATAACCACAATACTTGATTTTGCATGACGTCAAAACAACATTCACAATATTGTCCACATTTTGATATATTGTGCACCTCTAAGTGCGGGTCCACCAGATGGATGTACCCAAGGCCCAGAATGTCGTGCTACAACCCCGGTAGAAAGTATCAGAAGTCAAAAAGCTATTGCCCATTTTGCCACAATCTTACTAAACAACTGCCAAGGCGTTGTCTTAAAGCCGAACACGGTCCACCTTGCAGCTGCAGTGACCATACGCTGAAACTTGGGCCTTGGTGGTTACTATGGGCCGTAGAATAACCCTCAACGTACAATAATTATATCCTTGTGTTACTCCTACAACATTTGGAAGGAAAAATGCAGTGAAGACTTTGGACGGACTAAAGTACCAATAAGGCATGTCTCCTCCATTTCCCTGGGTTTCTACTCGCTTCAAAGCTAAACAAATGCACCCAATACATCCCGTTTTGCAGTTCTCCGAGCGGCCGGCCAATAATGTGCAGGGCTGAGTCGATGCATTCTTGCCTAATGATAGCCCTGCAGCGCAAAGTGGAATGAAAATGGATTGGTGCTGATGGACAAGTGATCAGACGCCAGAGGAGAACGGCTCAGACTAAAACATGAGACCTGACACTTGTAACAGATGTACTTTGTGTTTCATACACTTACGGTAGGTCAATTTAATCATTTTACATGGTTTGCAAGTTGGCAAGACGGTTAAAATCACACATTTTCTAGGTTTTATGATATTCCCAATGAGAGCTTTACTTGACTTGCATTGTACTGTTCCAGGTGCCATGTCAGATCAGTGGTTCTCAAGCATTTCTGGTTGTAAATCAGCGGTTTTAACTTTGGAGTCAAGTTTGCCCATGTTTTTGTCCTTCTTTGTGGTAAACCTGTTTAAGACCTAGTTTAGCCCAGGTCTTGTCCCTTCCTTCACCTGGTATAATTGTGTTAAAGCCTGGTTTAGTCCAATTTTCTGTTTTAGAGCTAGAGAAGTAGTGTGAAAAGCTGGAGAGTTAATGCCTCAGAGATAATTATGAAACTTAAAGTGCACTGCATTTGCCACTTGCTCGTCTCCATGGAAATGTAATAGCTTTGCCTTGAAGTATGGCGTTAAACTTGTCCATCATGCCATACTATGAACTCAGGATGGAACTAACATAGAAGAGCACAGAAGACAGGATAAGGAGGCAATTCAAATACGGAGACGTACCCTCATGACTGTAAACTGGGACGAGGGGGCCTTTTTAGTCTCACACCCCTGAAATACTGCACATACATACTTCCCGATGAACAAAAAAATCCTTTAAAAAAAAAAAAAAACCGCATGAACAAAAAATCCTTTAAAAAAAAAAAAAAAAGAAATACTGCATGTACAGTATCATCGCAGGCATCAGCGCTGAAACGGTCAGGTACGAAAAACAAACAAACTCTGGTCTGAAAAAATGATCAAAAAACAGTTTATCTTGAATCAATTACAGGTATTTTTATTGCTTAAAAATACATAAACTCTTACTTGATCTAATTACTAATTTTGTCATACGGACTAAGTACATTTCAAACCATAAAGTGGAACATTCCAGGCAAAGCAATAATATATTACAATAGCAAGCGTGAAAACTTACATACTATATCTTTTAAGCTAGTTAAGTCATCTATGAACTAATGAAAACACATAACTCACAGGGGTACATATAACTACTCTCAAATAAAAGCAAAAAAAGCAGTCTATACATACATGTTCCAATTCACAGTGCTACAAAACTGCAAAAAAGTCTTATTAAAATGACTGCCTTCCAATATCACAGTTACACAGCATATCCATAATAACCCGTTTGTCCTTGTACTTAACTATTTCCACAGTTGGAGCTAGCGGTGCTGTCCTTGGTTCTGCTTTTTGGACACTCCTCCTTCCTCTCCCTTTATTGTTCCTGCCCTGCTTATTAACCTCTCCATGCCTCTGGGTCGGCTCACACGGGCGTCTGGATGGATTCAGAGCCGGGCAGGTGTGGTACACAAGGCTGCAGTTTCTTAATAAGATCCCACTGCTCAGAGATCCAGGCTTTAGGTGTGTACCTGCTGCGCACGTCACTGGCTTAGGAAGAACAGAGGAGCTGAGGTGGTACGATAAAACAGCAGTCAGTTGGCATTTACTTCCCATAATATGCTTTTTAAAAGGTGTGCTGCACAACTTTTCTGGTCTTGCTTCTCTCATAGGGGATGTTATTGCTTTGTCTGGATATATGACATCAAACTTGTCTAGCATTTATTTCATTACAGACGTTTGTATAGGTCAAAAACACATACAAAACATAGGCAACATTGTTACAGTAAGGACTGACACTTTCTGAACAAAAATAAAGTCACTGAAATGGTTTAAGTCTATCAAAAATGCACCGTAATGCCGAGATAAGTTCCTATGTTTGTGAATTTTGTTCATTGACAATGGCAATAAACCCTTTCTGATTTCTGATTTCTGAAAAAGAATGTTGTGCAAACAAACTTTCAACCTTTAAAATTCACTGTTAAGAGGCAACAAAACAGTAAATGTCGCTTTAATAACCCCAATTTAAAAGGAATAGAGCCTCACAAACTACCAATAAACTATTTATTTTATATGATTAAATATATCGGCCTTATATCGGTCCCCCAAAATCAATATCAGTCAGGCCCTAGTTTTTAAAATGTAGATTACTTCAGAAATAGCATTAGCATCAGTTTGAGCAACTATGCCACACAACCACCACTTACACCACTATACTAGCAAATGTTTCTTTTTGACAATATATTTTTTCAGAGGTAATTTGGTTAAAGTTAAGGCTTTGGGACAGGTTTGTTAAGCGTCTTTTTGCAGAACTCTGTTTTTTTGAAAAAATGATACGACACAACACCTACGGTTATAAACATAGAAGTGTCCTCCGGTATCTATATAAGTATTCACCCTCCGATTTCCGAAGGGTGTAATTGACAGGCGGATGAACCAATCAGAGAAACGCATGGTCCGTTGGAGTCTGAACAAACATGGCGGCTTACGGGGGAAAACATAAAATGAAAATAACACTGAGAAATGTCGCCGATTTCTGCAGAGTCAACAGGCGACGCACTAAACTGAGGTAAATGAAGTTATACATTTTGTGCTGAATGTTCCGGAAATATTTGAGAGGCGATGTCTTCCGCATTTGAGAGACACGTGACACAAATTAGCGGCGGTGGTTGGGCCGATCAATGCTTGGAGAGTTTTTTTGACGCCCCCCTATTGTCCGATTCCAGCCCCTTCTGCATTTGAACAGAATGTAGGGGAGACTGGCCGGAGAATGTCTCAAGTGGTGAAGTTTAAATTCAATATGAAGAGAAAACACAATCTTTGAAGTATTACAATGTTATATTTTAAAATCTACGTCTAATACAGTGTGTTACTTTGAGATGTTTTACATTTTTGGTCAATAAAATATGCTTTAGTCATCGGAAAACTAAAAAAATATCTACGAGTTGTCCACATCTGTCATCGTTGGTACTGAAGCCCTGACAACTCTCCAGAGCCAGAGCGGAGCAACAGCAGCGTGTCGTCTTTATTTTGGCAAATGGAGCATGGGATCACATCGATACCGGCTTTTTCCGCGACTACTGCTCCGGTTTGCCGCTTCGGCCTGCTGCCCGCTCGCCCTGTCAGGACCTCCCCAGCAGGACCTGCGCCTCACATAATGGGGAATCAATTCTACTTTTTGTTTCCTGGCCGGTAGGTCTTAAGGAATAATTACTCAAACTGGGAGAGACTGCAGACATTTACCGCGGATCTTTCTTGATGTGGAACCAATACTATTATCCGGTTAATTCCACCGAGGACCTCTCCTTGCCGCGCACTGGAATGTCGCACCATCGACGTGTGAAACAGGCCGTAATGAGATTCCTGTTGGCTGCGTTTCTGAATTGCGACGGATTTCGATGTTTTCTTGTGCTGTTTGACTTGTCTGTAGGGAGGCCGGCCAATGATTACACACTTAAGCACCCAAGTTCTCTGGCTTGGGACACTTGATTTGTTCCAGTCAGTCTACTAAATCCCCCCTCGGCACTCAGCCACCCACGCCGCAGACAATGGCTACTAATAGGCAGATGTGACCAGCATTTAGTGAGCGTGTGATATATCTGAATGTAGTGAACTTTAACCTGACCTTTGATGGACACGCAAATGGCTATTGACCAAGTGTACGGCGCATGAAGTAAAAACCAATTGCAACTGTGAGAAGATTTAATAAATATATGATAATAGGTGGGGCAGATGGATTGCATTCAATAAGATAGTAATGATGTATGACCAGCAGTAAATCTTGTAGCTGGCTCGTGCCACAATTAATCGAGTTTTGTCCTTTTTTACTTCCCAGGAGTCACGACACTGAAGCAGGATCGCGCTCGGGATAATGGTTTTGCCAGTACAAAATTTGATTATCATGAACTCGAGGGTTTTTATTCAAATTGGCCAATCATTCATTCAGTTCTCAGTGTTGGTACACAATAACATTTACATTAAAATCCTTAAAATAAAGACATGCATTCTTACTGTGAGCGGGGTCGCAGATAGTTAAAGGTATTAAAGATCTCCTCTTATCGATATAGTTCCTCAACGATTCTCTTACAGATTCCTAATTTAAAAATTTTAAAAAAGGTGTCTTTATTTATTTTGTTGTATAAGCCTAATATTATCATTTTGACAACAGGGCCAAATAAAAAAGACAATTAAGTCAGAAGTGAAGGCTAAGTATGACTTAAACTACAATATAATGTGTTAAAACTGCATTTTAAGCTTTTTTTCCTCCTTTTTCCCCAAATAAATTGCCCATTACATTGCGTTATATTATGCCCAGGTACATACACAAACAGTAGCGGAGTTCCTGTTTATTTCTTCCTGCCCCTGGAGGGATAATCTGCCTGCTCCTCACATCTATCCTATTTTAATTCCCATAAAAAGAGAGGTCACGCACAAGAAACCGCTGTGTTGGCTCTCCTTGGCCGTGTGCGCATCACAAGTGCTGAAACTTAAATGTACTGAAACAGAAAGTAAAAAGCGGTGCGCGGGGTCAGAGCATCCCTAGTTACAGGACATTATAGACAAAGCAAAAACATCTTAATGGAGACAAACAGGCGGTGAACCATCCAACATAGTTCACCTCCAAGCTACTCCTCTAGAACTTAATTTCTTCATATCAGTACTTACAAAGCAGTTTATGGTTTAAATATATCTAAACTAATATACAAATACTACATGTAACATTTATTTTCATGAGTTTCAATGAGTAATTCATTTTCCTGTTTTATTTATTTGTTTGATTTGATTTGTTTTGAAGCCCATAGATTGCTTCAGTATCATAAATTCATTTGGATATTACATTTTAATTGCCTTTATTCAATTATTGAGTCTCAAGGGTGGATTTGAAACTGTCTTCGAAATGACTGAGGCTAATTAAACAAAACATTAGCGTGA
Source organism: Chaenogobius annularis (assembly GCA_015082035.1). Taxonomy (NCBI): domain Eukaryota; kingdom Metazoa; phylum Chordata; class Actinopteri; order Gobiiformes; family Gobiidae; genus Chaenogobius; species Chaenogobius annularis. Next base: position 424,969 of record BJKM01000350.1, on the reverse strand, counting down.
ATGTAAATAAGAACTACACTGCACGTCGCTTTTGCTCATAGTCTCCATGGCATTAATCCACTAATCCTCGGTAACATTCACACCTTGTTTTCCCTGGCGCTTGCGATTCAGATCACATGTTAATTCCGGACCAAGCCTCTATATCAGATTGATAGAAAGGTGCCCGGGGACCTGTTCATCTCTCTGCCATCGTCCAATCAGACCAACGCCGACAGCTACAGACGCTTGATTAACGCCATCCGGAGCCCTACGCGTCGTTATCCCCACCTCCTTTCAGAGACCAAAATCCGTTTCCTCATTTCTCCCTCTTCTCCCCCTTTTACTTTCCTTTTCACCGGCCTTGCTTGCATCGAAGCGAGCCACGCCACACAATGAAGCTTTAAGTCCACCCCTGATCTCAAGGTCTGGAAATCTGGATGCATTTCTCCTCAACCCAATTAACGGCCAGTCAATAGAAGAGCAAATTAAAAAGCCCCCGGGTGGTGAACCTTGCCAAGCGAATGCCAACCGAATCAAGGAGGTTCAAGGCGAGGGGACAAAAACAGACGCGAAGTTGGGTACAGTCCTCGTGATTAGAGCGAAAGAAGATTATTTAGGCGATCTTTTCTTTCACAGCCAGGCTAAATGAGGGGAGAGGGTATCCTTTCAGACAGGGCAAAGGCTGGGGCGAGGCATTGAGGTTGCTCGGCGAGGTGTGAAGAACCCACCTCGCTAAGACAACATTCACAGTGGGAAAAAAAATAGCGGCGGGAGAAGGAGGACAAAGACCAAACAGTCAGGAAGAGTCAAGGCAAACACAGATGACCCCCAGAGATCTAATAAAACCGTAGGGGCGCTTGTGTATTTACTGTATTTGCTCGGCTTTGAGCTCCATGTCTTTGAAATTGGGACCGAACGAAAACCCATTATGGCAAGTATTTTTAACGCTCAAGGTGAATTCAGATTACATTGAGCTACTCTAGATGTATCTTTCGGATTAAGCCTTGAAATGTATGTCCCCTTGCAAACAAAAGAAGTACATTGTATGATTATAAATAGTATTTGTAACTTGCAATGGATGGATGAAGCTATTTTTGGCCAAAACGGTCAACAAACTACGGGAAATCTTAGTTGAATGAATTCAGATAGAAAACAAACATAACATTAAACGTAAAGATAAAATGGTGTATTCGAAATTGAAAACACTTTGACTACACAATAAGCTCGCCTCTCCACAGATCTGACCAATAAATCCTTCCTTAAATCCAAGCCATCTGCATTTCAGGTTTTACGCTGGGCTTTTTGTTTTATTGCAGCCCTGTTCCTTTTTCAGAGCAAATATAAATTACTGATCACTTAGTTGAGGGTCCAGATTACGGTTTTTAAAAGACATGTATAGGTACTGCTAAGCCTTGATAACATTCTGTATCATGCGAGACAAATGGGCAAAACCAACATGTATTTAGGAAAGTATTCAACATACTAATGTTGGTAGTATTATGTGATATTGCAATTGTTTCTGTGCCAATTTAAAATAGCAAGCTCCCACAAAGCCAGACACTTTTAACCACTTCCAACAGTAAGCCAATAATCATTCTGTCGTGGTCAGACCGCTTTTCCGACTTGTACGCCTTGAGCACTGTGCAGCACTGCAGAACTCACAAATATGTTTACGGATTCTTTCAGCCAACTTAATCTCCAGATGAGACAGATTTTCTACAGAACAATTCTCCCTGTGTCGGAAACTGTACTCTCTATGATTGAAAGCGCATGTGAAATGATTTGTCTTGATGTCGCTAATCCTATTCATTCACTGATTAAAAAACATATGTCAAGCTTTTTTTAGTTTTTTTTTTTGCCTGTGGATTTAATTAATTCTTGGCCGTTTCTAAATAAGAGTTACACATCTTGGTGGCCTGGTCTCAGTGGCGGTGTGAAAACTACCATGCACTTTCATAACCTTTGTAATTAGATCCCCTTCACTCTTTCCAAGCTCCTCTATGCCACGGCTCCCTTTCGTCCAATTTGGTCGCAGCATGTCGGAATGGGAGCCCTGGGAGTCTTCCACGGGACCTTTACCAGACGAACCAGGCCTCATTTAGCCCTGCAGAGACACCTTTCACTGGGCACTCCTCTCCTGGCACCAGGCGAAGCGCAGAGAAAGCTAAACTAATTACACCAGAGGCTGTGTCGCGCTGAGTCTAAGCCAGGGTTTTAGTGGGACAATGGGGGCCTTTAGTCGAGTAGTCCATCCCGCCTTCAGCTGCCTGTTTGGACGCTCCCACTCCTACAATGGGACTTCCATTAGTGTAATTAGGAGCAAAATGAAGTGCAGTTTTTGCTCAAGACCTGAATTGTTTGGCATGTTTTTGACCTCCAGACTTTGGGGACATGCAATTTTAAGAAGATTCAATAAAAGAATGGAAGGATGACTTTTTGTTGTGGTGTGCATTTTATTTCAATTTTTTGGTTGCGTGGCAAGGCAAGTCACTAATAAGAAACTAAGTGAAATAAATAAAACTCCAACAACACCACAGGCTAAATAGGCTAAAACAGAACTCAACATGAAAGGGCAGAGGTCATTGACAAGACAGAAAAACCTGGACAATGTATTATTAATTTTAACTGAAATAGACAAATGGAGACAAAAGTCAAGTCTACTAAATAATAAGTATTGTGAAAAAGTCAAATCCATACACAAAGGACAAAGGAATATGCAGCAGTGGAGGCTCCAACACCAGCACAATGATCAGCTGCAGAAAATGAATGGTTGTGTAGTGAGGGTGTCTAGACAGACTACACTAAATGAACAGGTGTATATGACAGTATATGAGGTCGTCTACATCACGACAGGAGCTACAGACAAACAGAGGATAAGCCAATTAGATGACCTGGACGCCTAGAATAAGCACAGGAGAGAGGCCCGGGGCTTTTTATAGTCTATGGAAGTGACATTTTCTAAGAAGCATTTTAGGCTTCCTGCCTGTGAATGGAGAGTCCCAGGTGGTGACACAGAAGTATGCAAGGTCAGAGAATGAGATGCTTATGGAAACTCGCCACTGCTTGGTGGCTGAAGGCAGGAGGCTGTGACGGTTCTTGGTTGACTTACTCCCTGGGTGTAGAGCCTCCAAGGAGCCCCCCCCTTCCCCTCCTTTTCACCCCAGCCTCCTACTTGCAATGTGCAGCTCAAGTCTCTGTCTAATGCTCAGTGCCCTGTGCTCCACTCCTCTGATACAACACAGGCTTCCCAAACTTTGATCTGGATGTCTGAACTCAAGTTTAGTGTTACGTTTAAAGTTGCTTATATTGTGAGATTATGACGGAAATGCTCTGTTCGCTTCCTGTAGGGAAAACGCTTTGATCGCAAACATTCACAGATCCGTGAATATGTGGTCTATCTTCATAAAATAACAAGTGGCGAAAAGCTTCTGAGCAGTAAAGTGTTACTCTGTGCATAACCTCTAAACACCTCTAATGTTGAAAATCTTTCTTAGTTTTCTTAGGTTTGCCAGGTTGATTAAGCAGCAGCAGTTTACACAAGGGCCACAGCACATTCACGGCTCCCGCTCTCGCGCTCCTGTGTGTCGGCTCTGCCTGGAGTCTGCCCGGCAGCTCTGAGAGGTCAAATGAAACCCCTGAGTGTGTTCTGCTTTTAATTACAGAGTTTTATTCTCAGAAAACCAGGAAGTGCCCTGTTAGCATGCTAGTAGTAGTAACTAGCTCTGGTCTTTGAAAGTTGAGAAAAGCGCATATAAACTCATTGTGGCTCAACACTTTAAAATGAACTCATGAACTTTGAAATGAGGTACAGTGCCTTCAAGAAAAAAAAAAAAAAAAAAAAAAAGCAATTGTAAAACAGAAGATCCATAAATGCCAAACTACGTGAAGTTAAAACACATCTGTTCCCTCCATTGGACTTCCATTTGTCTGATTTGAAGTCACTTGATTTGACATCTGCCCTAATAAATTGCTCGGTTTGGGTTTGTCCTTAGTTCAGTTCATCCCTGGCACAACCACCTCTAGACTTTGTGGAGCTTTTTCCCCGCCTTTGGTTGATAATGAAACGTACCCAGGGCACAAAGCCATATCTGATGAGACGTCTTCAGTGTTTGTTTCGTGTCGATGCTAAAAGCAAATCATCTTATTCCCCTTATTCCCATAGCAACAACCGGCCAAAGATAATGCAACACCACTCTAAAAATACATCCAATGTTTACGTCACACGGAGTCTAACTCTGGCGAAATGGTTTGTTTTTAACCGCCGCGTAGACAAAACATTAATGTCACAGCCAATATTGACTGTCAACTTGACGAACAAAGACGCTGTGTTTACTTCTTCTGTGGCAACAGTTTATTTCGTTTTCTCATTGGAAATTGTTGCAGAAAGCTCGGTGAAAGTGCTTAGAAGTTCACAGGTTTTAAATGATATGTTTATACCAGTGTTGGCTGGCGCCTTGACCTGGCTGCTGGTGTTTGGGCAGAGCCACAAAAATATATCGTTAGAGATTTTGTTAGGAGGAATTTAGAAAAGTAGCAAAACTGTTCTCTTAAAGTACTCTTCACTAGCAAGGACAACGCCCCAAAAATGGAATACGAGAGAATATATATTGATGATGAGTGACAATGACATTGATGATAGATTTATGATTAGATCGATTAGAGTTGGCTGGGTCGAGACTCAGAATGGGGCTTCCTGTCTCGCCCCTTCCTTTAGATGGTGATGTGTTAAGGTGAAGATGATAGAGACGTGAGGTGGGAGGGTTGTGTCAAGAGAGCAGAGACAACAAGAGATGCTGGGATAGGCCTGTATAAATAGGGCTTCTGGGTTAAAGAGTGGTTGTGGGAGGAGGAGTGGGAGGTTGAGGCGTGGTCCACCTCCTGAACCTTAGTCAATGATTAACAATCATTAACTACATTTATTTCAAAATAATATTAAGTAGAATAAGTACAAAATAGTGGTCGAATAAATTACTTTACTTCTAAGAGCAATAAAGTAAAAAGCATGGTGACTGAAAACGGCTTTGAGAAGTACAGTTTTCTGGGGCTGTAGTCAACTAAAGAAATTTAAAGGAAACTTATCTTGGGCTGGACAACAGCTTTAACACACAACACAACAACAACAACAACAACAACTAAACACAATAGTGACACGTACAGACAGTGACCAACCCGCGACTCCAAGTTCCCATATCTCACATTTAAAATTATACATATATATTTAAACGAAATTACAGTAAAATGGTTAAAAATTAACACAAAAATAAAGTATGTTACTTGTTGTACTGCTTAGAACTACGTCAAGTCGTTATCTGGTTGAACAAACAGTACAGCTTTATACACAGCAAGCAAATCTACATTTAAACATGTGAATTGTTGTCCAAATCCAGTTGTATCATGTTCCCTGTGTGTGTCAGGTGGTTAAACTATTAGTGAACAGCGACAAAGGAGGCTCTGAAGGACTACATCTGTCCCCGAGGAGGTGACCCATGACCAGGGACCTTGGCCTTGGGAGACCCTGGGCTGCGGTGAGGACAGATTGCCTCACTGGGTCCACGGCAAAAATTCAGAGGATTTCTAATTTATTTTTTTTACAACAATCTAACGTAAAATCAGTTCAAAAGGAAGTTGGATGTAAAAGTCAGGCCCATATTGAAATAACGCCACATGTAGGTTTGAGTGAATAAAAGTAATTTGCTCGTGTTGGATGGACTCACTGGGGGTCCAAGGAGCCAATTTAGATTTAGCTCTTCAAATTTTCAATGCAGAGATTTTGTTAGAGACCGTATAATATATTTCTCTAAAAAAAAAAAAAATACACTTACTGCACCCTGCTGAGATTGTATTTTATAACGAGACCAAACTAGGCTATTTTGATGGACGTCCTGTAAAGATGTTTTACCACATTTCCGTTGGCTTGCTATATTGTCGTTTGAATATCGTCATCAGGATACACCAAAAAAAATATCAAGATATCTGTCAATATATTCCGTCAATATTAATATAAAATCACTTAATCCCTGTTCATATGTTGGCAGCACTGAAATGAATCTTAGGGTCATGGTCTTTGTAGTTCCCTGCTTGACTTTTTCATAGCAAGATGACAAAATGGAAATCGACATTAATAACGTTAAAAACACTTTCTCAAAATTGAAAATTATAGATTTGATTCACATGTCATATTCATAGGTCCGAAGTGACGTCACACACTCGCTGCTACTGCCATCTTGAGGACGAGAGCCGCGTGTTGCAGAGTGTGTCTGGGCCAACAAAACGTCTCAAAACAAAAGGATTCCTCTTCTGTGACACCCCCAAAGACCCCGTTTGTCCAGAAATGTATCACTGAGGCCAGGAGGGACCAGTGGACTTACAGAAATCACTCCAGACTAAGGCTGAGCTGTTTGTTTCAGGTAGTTAGCAACTGGCTAATGCTAATTTACATATTATTGCGTGGCTATGCTTTTAATAAACGATTTAGCCTTACTTTGCAGATAGTTTTAACAAGCTTCATTTCCAACTGTCCGGGTGATATATTTTAGGATCAGACACAAAGTCAGTGCTCTTTAAAGCTTTGAGGGCGTGTCCGGCGCAAGAGGGCTCATGGACGAGGAAGAGCAGATGGAAACGTCCGCAAAAGTTTGTTGAGGCAAGTTGTCTCTGCTTTTAAGTGTCAGCGACTCTCCGCTGCAGATGAGGATCAAAGCCCAGAACGTGTCTTCTTGAAGCATCAACCCTTTTTATTTTCAGTTTTATGCGCTGTTTTTCGTGACTAGCTAACAGCAGAGAGAGGCTACAGCATTTGTGACGTCTTCAAAATGGTGACAACAAATAAGGCGACTTAAACCGATGAATTGTTTGAATTAAAGGGGCTGTATCAAGGTAATAAAGTTAGTACGATGAAGATGGACCACTGTGGCCGTCTGCCTCTAATTATAGCGCCGTTTTTTCTCAGCGAACGAGCCGTTGTTAAATCCTAGCTGTTTTGCTTGAGCATTAACTCACCAAGGAAGACTAAACAACAAAAAAAACAACAACAGAGCAAAAATCAGAAGCTCGGCTTTGAAAAGTTGTTGAAAAAGCGTCCAAACTAATATGTTTGCATTACGATGTGAATGTCGAGGTGAGTGAGCAATAGCCGGACCACTGCACAAGCACTTTAAAAAGATGCTTCGTTTTTACCGTTAGACCAGTTATAGGTCCAGCACCTCATGAGTTTGAGCAGTGTTTCAGCCCCTCAGCTTTGCGCTCTCGCCCCCCCGCCCCACCAACTTCCAGCTCCAATTCTGAATGGGCCGTCCCGCGTCAATGATACAATAGAGCATCCAGTCAGCCACACCAGGGCCTCCAAAGACCTCCTCAGTCCCCTTCAGGCCCGGGGTCCCACACGCAGGGGAACAGTCGTCATCCCCTCCTCTGGTTCTCTCACTCAGCACATCTCTGTCAGCAGCGTCTCACGTTAAGCACGAGGCGAGAGAGCAGCGCAAATGGAAACATCACAGGTGACACTGGTAGAGGTCTTACACACATCACGGAAAGTGGGCCTGTGACGGAGCTCGCTGAACCGTGTGTCGCGCGTGTGTGAAGGTCAGGAGGAACTTGACTGTGAGAATGTGTGGTCTGGAACTAATTAGAAGATTTATTGTGATTACTGTATTACGATCAGCAAATATACATATAACAATTTAAATAATGCCTTAATACGATGTTCAATTTTTGTTTATCACCACATATATTTATTTTTTAGATGAGTTCAAGTTGGGGTGGAGCTAAGTACCGACGCCAACGAGAATTCTTGTAAAAACTTTTTAGCATTAAAACACATAACTCATTGGGTTTGGTGTGAATACATGACGATGATGCATTTTTTATTTTTTTTTATAGACCACTCAAGAAGACGCAAGTAAAGTGTCGACTTTAAAAGGCAAAAATCTCAACTGTACTGTAATAAGGCCCTGCGTATAATGTAAAAGTAACACTGCATTTTTTCACATTGTTAAGTAAACATTTTTGTGGCTTAAAGCCTTTTATATGCTTTTAGTCGCCTTGGGATCAGGTCCAGATCCTAAATCGAAATAGTTGAAAATGCTCCCAATTTTGATGTGGTGAATTTGCAAGTGGTTAACGCAAATTGTGTATTGCTGTGCGGGATTTGCTGTACAGTACTACTTAGTATATAATGTGTTGTAACGTAAAAATCACACGTCCTTTTCCAATGGTATTTAGGCATTGGAGTGCCCTCTACTGTCTGCAGTGGGTATGAAACTGAACATTTGCCCCCTCAGCTGCAAAGTGAATGCTCTGCCCGTGAACGCAATTTTACTCAGAACGTTTCCAGTGGTTTAAAGAGCTATGGTTGTCCTGTTCTAGTCCTTGTTCAGTCCTGGGCTAGTCCAGCTTTAGGCCCAGTTTAGTGTGAATTTCGATGTGATGTGTGTTCAAGTGTGAACTCACCAATAAAAACTGCGCAGGAGATTTTCACCTGTGACACAACAATCCAGGAAATGATTTGAGAGTGTTTAGAGAAGATGGTCTTGTAAACAGGAACAATGAATCAAGCAAAGATGAAACAAAAAACAAATCCAAGTAGGTTTTTTTTTTTTTTCATCATAATATGTTGAAAAGCTCAAAAGAGTAAATTTCCCATAATGTGTCCTTTTGAACAAAAAATACCCTGCATATTATGGTCTCATGGTACTCTTCAGTCTCCCTTGTGCTCTGCATTTGACCCATACTTCCATGACGATGGAGCGACCTGTCAGGGGCAGTGGGCACCACAACTCCTCAGTTCACAATGTCAACATTTTAAATCGAACCACACTTTTGGTAATGTAAATGAATTTGCTTCCACGTTTTACAAACAAGAACTTATCAAGTATGTCAACAGAAAACCAATAACTTTGGCTAAACGCTATATTTATCATGTTATCGCTTGCATATTGTGGACATTCGTTTAAACATCAGCCAAATAATCACTCCTCTGCAAATGTACTGCCAAATGAACAAAGCTTTGGATTAACATTAGTTTCCCGTACATAGATAACAAAAAGTAGAGTCTGGCTTCTGGACAGGGTTGTCCGGTATCACGCCTCGACTTTTCAAACTCAATTCGTTGAAGCAGCTTTACATCCGACAGCCTTTACAATCCGCTGCTGGGAGAACTTGTTCCATTTGCGACTACAGCAGCACGACTCAAAAGGTACACGCTGTAGTGAATTCAATGTGTTTGCGGCCACAACGGCTCAAAGAATTAATGTCAGACTTGACTTAGAAGAATGGCAAGCTCCTCCAAAAGCCAATGCACAAGGAGGAAGGCTCGATGATTAATAGTGAAATAAATAATAAATACAACTTAAACTTTATTAAGACCAAAGCTGTCATCATTGAAAGTGTGAAAGGTTTTTTTTTGTGTTCTTTTTCACGATTAAATAAAAATAATTCTGGATGGATAAATGACAGCAGACACAACTTAAATGTCCCCAAGTTTTTTTTTTTTTTATTATTATTATTATTTTTTTAATCTAGTTCAAACCTCTAAAGCATTTCCCTAGGACTTAATGCTGCGTTCCAGTTGTCCGACTTGTAAATTCACACTGGAACACTCTCACATCCCGGAAATCCTTCTTGGAAACTCGGGCAACATTTTCAGAACCCAGAGTTTATCCGAGTTAATCATTCCAACATGGATGCGCCCTGGGTTTGAATACATTTTAATTAATTTTAACACCCTACAGGTAAAATGTTCATTGTTCTTACTATTTTACCTTTAGTTTCTCCGTACTGTCTGTGAATCTGTTCCTGCGCTGCCGTTGGGCCTCTTCTCTTTTAAACGCTCTGTGCTAATGCTAATGTTGCTAATGCTGCTAATGTTGCTAAAGTCAACAAGTCAACAAAAGCAACAATTCACTCTCAGACAATGCTTTATGAACTGTGAATGTAATAACACAGTCTAGGATAGTGAATTAACTCTATTGGGTCTCTATTTGAGCTTATTTGAGCAGCTTTCTGGTTTATTTCACTTGTTTTGAGTCGTTAATGAACACAAACTGAGCCACTGCGCATTGTTTTTCTGATTTGACAACTGGAGCGCAGAAACTCTGAGAAAACCTCTCTCCAAGGTCCGAGTTCTGACCTCCGCAGCATTACTCACTGGGGGTGGTTAGCGTTGTCATGGAAACAGCATAGCACACTTGTTTCCAGGTTTATTCAAGGCGTGGTGTGATTGGCCAGTTTCAAATGTATAGAAGTATAGTTATTAGAAATCATGCTTTTCACAAATGTTTCAAAAGGTGCATTCACACATTTGATTCTGAATTGAGATCAGTTTAGTCTTGATGTGGACTTGGTTTGGTCCTGATCTAGTCCAGGTTTCGTTTCTGGCTTAGTCCCAATTTTGATGTGGTGAATTTGCAAGTGGTTAACGCAAATGATGTATTCTAGGATTTGCTGTACAGCACTCAATTTTGATACTTAAGTAAAAGTACAGATACAGAGTGAAAGAAATACTCAGATAAAAGTAATAAATAGCACACAAGTCTACTTGTTTACTGGCTTAAATATGTACTAAATGTATTGCATGTAGATTTTGAAGACTGGATTTTTGACAAACAATTGTGCTGCTCTTTGGTCAACAGGGGCAATTACCAAAAAAATGTCAATTACAATTGCATTTTATGTGTATATTTTTATTTACTCAAAGCTGGGTCTTGAACTCAAAACCTTTAGGCTGAAGATTACCATAAACACACCCAAAAATAACCTGCCAAAGCCGTATGAAAAACGTACCTTTTACTTTTCAGTCCAGTTCAAAAATGGAATTGAGTAGAAAGCAGAGATACCGGCTGTCAAATGTAGTGAAGTAAAAAGTGTAGATTATAAATTCACTTAAGTGCAGTACTTTGACTTTTGTGCTTGTTACATTCCACCATTGTTGTCAAATGATAGGCTTTGTTTCACATGTGTTTGTTTATCTTTCTAAAAATGATATTGGACATTGCTTGAACATTAGTAGGTCTATAACTTAATTGTTCTTTTAGAAGAGGACATCGAATTATCTAAGTAAGTGCAGTCTTTGCCATTTGGTGTTTGCGCCAACCCAATCTGTAATTTTGATATGGGTAAACAACCATTTTCAAGCTTCACAAATAGCAATGGAAATACTCAACTCTAGACATGATGTGATACAATCTAAATGAGAAAGTTTAAATTTAAATGTACATGAAATGTTTTGCAATTGCTGTTTTTTGAAATGTATAGATTCACTCCAGTTCCAAAAAAGAAGGAAAAATGTATGTTCAATGACCTATTTCAATCCTCTAATATGGTCCAGAAAACATCCTCTCCGCTAATTTGTCCTTGGGGAGGAAGAAAAAAATCTAAATTACCTGAGATGAATGGTACTCCACACTGCACACGTGAAAGGTTCTGCATAGTCTCTTCTGTATTTATAAATTAATTTCTTTGATGGAAAAGGGCCTCTTAATTATTTTTTCTCATGTGTCCAATTTTCGCTCGATTAAGCGTGATGAGAGTGCGATTTGGAGTAACGCAATCACTGATAAAACCGATGGCGAAGTACAGGGCCCCATATCTAATTTAAAAAGCCAACATTTAGTCTTTTGAAGCACTATTTGGCGGACTTTTTACAGCGAATGAAGCGCGTACATTTAGCAACTTCTATTTAGACAGCAGAGAGCAGAAATTGGTGTTTTTCGTTTCGTTCGCTTACCTCTCAAGCCGGCGATTATAATCAGAAATGTTCCAGATTTAATTAACTCGCAGTGCACTTTCTTCCCACCAAATGCTTCCCGGCAAGAGATATTAAGAAATGACATTATTCTAAAGAACAAATGGATGGTTGGTAAGCATCACTGGAAGCCAAAGCTTAATCCGTTTCGACAATAATGACATTTCTTGTAGCTCAGAAAGGCTCCCGCGGATAAGTGCATACTGTGAGGCATCTGCTAGTATGCATGTTTCTTACTCTGAACATATGGGCTATTGTTAAACATACACCATCCTTATGTTAGAATTACACTGATGTTTAGAAGATGGATTGCATCATACTACTATCTCTGACAACATAGTTTCATTGATGATCCTTTATTCTCTGAGCCTCACAAAAACACTGTTAAAAGTCAAAGGGAGAGATTTTTTTCTTTGTGGCTTTATTCAATAAAAATAGAAATAATCTAGTTCAAATTTTCCTCAATAATACATTTTATCTGTAAATATTCTCTATCCAGAAAACTTCAGTAACATATTTACACCTTTATTTGCTTTTTATTTTATTTTATTTGTTCATTTGTTTTTTTGAATAAACATAAAACACAGAACAGCACACGGCCAGAGTGCAAAAATTAAACTAAGAAAACAAATAGATATCAACTAAACATCAAAAGATAGACAATCATGCTACCAAAGTCTATCAAATTTGTCCATTTCAAAATTAAATCTGAATGTCATTTTTTTCCCCAATTGTCTGTTACTATGTCAGTCCAGTCCTTGATTGTTGGTGAGGTTTGGGTCATCCATTTCTTTGTGATGGCCTCTTTTCCTGCCGCCAAAAGTACCTTCCAGAGGTATCCATTTATTGTGTCCATGGCAGGAGTTTTTAAGTATATACAGTGATCCCTCGCTATATTGCGTTTCATCTTTCACGGCTTCGCTGCTTCACGGATTTTTTTTACAGTGCGGATATTTTTACAGTGCATTGTGCTCTGAATCCTGATTGGCTCAGGGGCTTTACTGTTGTCTAGAAATACAATATTGACGCTGTACTGTATTGGTTTTTCACTTGTCCGTTTTCGTTTCTGTACATTCTGCCAACTTTACGTTTGCATTTTCTCTCTGTGACAAAACCCACAATGTCAGCGCACGGCACAAGAATGGGACCCTTTGGGACCCTTTGATGAGTCGTTCATTGCAGTTCTCAAATATAATCGAAGGTGGCGTATCCGTTTATAAAAATCTTCTTGCTCAGAAAAAGAAAGAGCGCCAGCAACGACCCATAACAATGTTCTTCTCTCGGAGAAAGACCCCTGCGCCTTCAGTAGAAACAGACGCTACAGCGGGGCGGAGTCAGGACGAAGAGGCGGAGTCAGGACGAAGAGGCACAGCTGGGACTGTGACATATGCGAGGGACAATGTTTCCAACCTTGTATTACGATATTCAAATACATTTTGGGCTTTAAAACAGGTTTTGATTTTTGGTTTCATTCTATAGTTCAGTATTGCATTGTGAAAAATAAATAAATAAATAAAGCTGACTACTTCACGGATTTCACTTTTCGCGTGTTATTTTTGGAACGAGGGATCACTGTAGTTCTAATATTGAGAGGGATGGCAATGTTAAAAACAGTTTGCAGTGCATTATTAATTTCGGTCCAATATTATTGAGTGACAAGACACTCCCAAAACAGGTTATAGTGGTTTTCCTCCTGCTCCTGCTGCCACAGTTTCTCCAACACTTAGCATTTCCTTGTGAATAATGAGCACTTAACATGGTTTTATGAAAAATACTCCCTCCAGACATGTGATTTTGTTGTCCTCCAATGGGACGTACATATATTTTCTCTCTCTTTGCCTGTCTAAACAAGGTTACCTTCTGTTTCTCATTTGATTTTAATATATTTATTAGAGTAGCTGTCCAGATTAGCAATGCATTGATATCATTTAGATATTATTCCCATTTAAATGGGTAAGTCTTTCTAAAGGACAGGGGGTCCCCAGTAAGAGAACATTTCAGTTTTATGTACATTCAGTTTGTATCCAAACACTGGACCAAAATCATGAAGGAAATGCATCACTTTAGGTATTGAAATTTCTGGTTTGGTCAAATATAGTGGGACATCTTCTGCGTAATATAAATTGTTTAAATTAACAATGTATATTGTTTATGTAACCATAAATACATTGTTTATGTAACCATAAATACATTGTATATATAATACAGAGCCGCATAAATAAGGCCAACTAACTGAATCAAAAGCTTTGTCTAGACTTATTATTACAGCTTTGTATATAGTTTATTATGTGTAAAGATCATCTTATGAATGATTCAATTCTGTCTGATCATTGTAAATTAAATTTGGGAGTATTTGTGTCATTTTTTTGGACATACTTGAGGTATATATACACGATAGTCCACGTCAAAATCGAGATCGGTCTGTATGGGTCTGTATCATCGAGCGTCCCCTCTTTAGGTATCAAGGATATGATTTCTTAAGGGCCCAGTTAAAATGCTATTAAAGCAGAGGAGTAAGTGTGTCTTTTAAAGCGTTATACCACTCTGAAGTGAACCCGTCATTCCCAGAGATTTATTGTTTCTTTAGTCTCTTGATTGCACTTTGACTTTCAGTAGTTGTTACTTCAGGCACCTAATTTTTAGTTTTGCTCTTCGGTCATGGCAGGTAAATTGAGAAAGTCCAGAAAAGATTTCTTATTTCTTCTTCTTTGTTTCCTTGTACTTTGGTGAAAAGTTTTTTGTAGACGGATTCAAATGATGATTGTATTTGGTCTTGTTTGGTTAAAATTATATTATTCTGCTTATATCATATTTTAAAAGTTATTCTCTCCGCCTGATGTTTTCCAAGCTAATCATTTTGAGAACCACTTTCATAATATCTTTGTTTGGTGAGGAGTATTTTTTTTTAATCTCACCTCTTTAATTTTCTGCAGCATTTGACGATCATTGTTTTCGACATGTTTAGCTTCCGCCAGCTTTACTTTGTTCTGTAAATCATTCTGTTTCTACTTCTGCCTCTTTTTGGCAACTTACAACTGGCAACAGCAATTACCCTGCCCCTCAAACTGCCTTAGCTGCATCCCAGAGAGGGGTGGAGATACATCACTGTTGTCGTTTTCCTTGACTTAAGTCTCAGTGTCCTTTGACATTGTTTTTTTATAAATTGAGGGTCATTTTGTTGGAAGTTTTAGATATTAGGGGATACAAGTCTCCAACCACATCGTTCCCTTTAAATGAAGACCGACAATCCGCAGATTACCTCTTCGATTACTGTTTTCCAGGTCATCCACCTGGTCATCTACCTGGTTCGTCAAAACTGACACTAAAATTAGAAATTTCATATTCGGCTGCTGTGGCTCGGCTTTTCAGCTCGCCAGTCTTGGATTTTAAATCAAGCATTTCCGCCAGGGGTACTGCTATCTTTGTATTTACTGCTTTGTAATCTTATCAGAATTAGAAAAAATTTTGTTGGAATTCTTTTTAAATGTATTTTTTTTTTTAAAAGATGAGCTGGACATGATTTCGAAAAGCACACACCTGTCTGTAGAAGTCCCCACAGTTAACAGTGATGTCAGAGCACAAACCAAGACATGAAGTCCAAAGAATTCTCTGTAGACCTCAAGACATGCTTGTATGAAGGCACAGGTCTGGGGAAGGGACAGAAACATTTCTGCAGCATTGAAGGTTCCTATGCGCACAGTGACCTCCATCATCTGTAAATGGAAAAAGTTTGGCATTACCAGGACTCTAGAGCTGACCACCTGGCCAAACTGAGCAAATGGAGGAGAGGGGCCTTCGTCAGGGAGGTGACCAAGAACTTCGGCACTGGGAATGCCCCTGTGAAGCCATATGGACTTCAACCTACAATAAATACATCAACTGTTTTCTACTAATGCTATGAAGTTAAAGTTTCCCCTCTCTCATCAGTGTCATGAAGCCCAGTTATTCCAGGAAACGTCTGGCGAGTTGCCCCTCCACTCACAGACATACATCATTGTGTCTTCCCCACGATGAGCTGTGAGCAGATCGGAGGTCAAAGTTCAAAGACAGGGTGAAGGAGGAGGCAAGGTCGGCAACGGGACACATGAGGCGGGGATAGAGAGATCCAGAGAGGAGAGGACAGCAGTGAGATGGATGAAGGGTCGGGGAGCGCCTCTTCATCACGGACAGACCTTGAATGTTTGTGCTCAGTAGACAAATATGAAATGTGACTTTATTTTGGGAGTCAGTTTGATGCAGTTCCTTTTTGGTGCAGTTTTCGGACTCCTGAATCATGACTGTAATGAGATAAAATTACAAAATAATGTTTAACTATTTGTAGTTTAGATGGAGGCAGTAAGTATAGGTAAATTCGGCCGGGGGCTGAATTTCGAGGCTGAACATAAAATTTACTTTATATTGCCTAGTAATTTGTGGACACTGTTGCCCCATCTAAGGTACCACCCGATCTTATTCAGGTTAAATAATTACATTCATTTAAACTTATCAACTAGTAGTTGCCATCTGAAACAGACCCCTGATGAATATATATCTGCCAAGTGTCTAAGCACGGGCCGACACGGGACTCCTCACACTGCTGAAGGTTTGATGGACTTCACTCATAATAAAAGAGGCATTAAGTTGTCTTTGTGCCTTTTTATTTCATGCTAGTAAAAAACCTTGAACATACACACAAGACACCAACGGGACTATTTACACATTTAAAAATGCAATAAGTAAAAGTTACACGACAGAATTGGGATTTCAAATAAGTAACAGAATTAGCATCTGCATGAATTGGACAAATGAACTTTTTAAATACATTTGATCTAAATTAACTAAGCCTGATTTCAAATAATTAACTGAACAAGGATTTAAATCAAGTTACAATATATATATATATATATATATATATAGATATAGATATATATATATATATATATATATATATATATATATATATATATATATATCAATACATTTCCTCAAATGTTATATTATATTTTAACCACCTTTACACATTCTGTACAAAACATCAATTCTACATAAAATGTTAGCCACATGTATATATTTAGAAAATATTTAAAGACATTTTGCAAATGGATTGAATTAAAAGAAGTTATAGAATATCTAATTTTGGCAAACGGATCCTAAAGTAACCTTCAACCCATTAGATCTTAATTTTGGAATTAAGATACTTAAAAACAAATAAATATACATAACATTTAGTGAACATATCAATGCTAACATCGATATCTGCATCGCTATGTCTGCTCTGCTCCTGGCACACACACACGGAAGTGGCATCCATAAAATGTCGGCCTGGCTTCGCACCAAAAGGGGGCAGCGACAACCAAACGCAACAATATCTATCAGGCTATACAAAGCTTCATATACAACATTTGAAGTTAACAGTAGTTCTAGTTTTAACACGCTTTTTTTTCCATTTTTTTTTTCATGTCAAAGTACATGTCAAACCGGTAATCCGAAATATTCTGCACGCCCAAGTGTGGCCTGGCTGCTTGTCCTGGACAAGGCTGCTTGCCTCTGCAGGTGAGGCAATGTGAGAAATAGTTTTGGTCTCTCTCTGTGCAACTTTGGAAACTTTACTTTTGGAACAGGTGGAGAAGGTAGGCCAACTTTAAGAGGGGCCAAATTTTTGAGGCTCCGTAAACCTGGATTGCAGATTGGTTGTAGATTTGTTGCTACATAATTAATGGTGAATGAGTAGATCAAAGAGGTAGCTTTAACATCATAAAATGAGATGAGGCCCTCTTCCTTATCAACAAACACACCAACTGTCGTAGGCTTACACTTTGTAGAGAGAGGAACTTCAGTGTCATCAGAAGCATAATATGTCTTTTCCCTTAAGCCAATGGTCCAAAAACCATTTTTTGGGATCAGTGTTTTTCTCCCTTTCTTTTGCACACCGACAGTCCATGCAGGCTTCTTTGAAACAACAACCTCAAAATAAAATGATTGTTTTCCCAAAACAAAGAGTCCATCAAACCTCTTGTCTGTCTCACGGGTGAGCCTCATTTCAGGACTATGCACCACACTTTTACAGTCCATGGACACAGTGAGCCACGGGTCTGCTGAATCACAATCCAATTTGACATCTTGCTCAAAGCTTTTTGCTCTTTTAAACTCAGCCTGAAAACAACCAAGAAGGTGTTTCTTGGTTGTTTTGCTCAGGTCATCCTCGAGTTGGGACAACGCCCTGGCCACAATTCCCCTGTACGTTGGTGGACTCATGGAGACATTTGTCCAGTCTTTAGTGGTTGGAATTGAGCTTTTTTGCATGTTTTGGAGGAGGTAAAGTTTGTCCTCAGATTTTAAGAACTTCTTCACTTCAGTCTTTTTTGTCTCCAGCACAGAGATCTCTTGTTCCAGGTCATGTATGTAATGATTGCCTTTGTCCTCTGTTACAGACTTTAAACAGTTGATATTCTTAATGAGGCTGGGAGACTTCACCAAGTCCTTCAGAACAGTGAGGACTTTGACACCTTCAGCGATCTGTTTGACTGCATTGGCATTACTTTGCTCTATGGAGAGATGCAGCTCTCTGATCTTTAGATTCCTCATGCTGATCATCTGGATAAGGTTGGCCTCAGTTGTTTTCAGCTGCTGCTTCTGCTGTTCAGATGCCTCTTTAATAGGAATCACTTCATGAGCCTTGTGCTCCGAGTAAGGGCACAATACACAGACACACAGTTGGTCCGTGATACAGAACAGCTCCAGTAGTTTGTTGTGCTGTGGACACAGTCTTTTTTGCAGGTCTCCCTGTGGCTTTATCAGCTGGTGGGTCTTCAGCCCTGGCATGGTCCGACGGGGCTTTATGTCAGACTGAGGGTAAGACAACAGGCTGGACTTTTGGGCTGTGTGACGTTGATTAAGTCGAAATGTATCCACCATTTTAGAGATGAGCATGTTGATTGTAAGTTCTGGTTTAGTGTTGAATTGCCTTTTACAGGACGGACACTTCCATATTACAGCATTTGACCAGTGCTGTTCCAAACATGTTTTGCAGAAGTTATGTGCACATGATAAAGAAACAGGATCAGTGAAGACATGCTGGCAGATGTGGCAAAGAAACAGGTCTTCAGACTTTCCCTCTGAGGCAGTGGCCATAGATGCACACTATCAGAAAGCAATGGAAAGGATCACTCGACAATTATTTCAGAGGAAACACGCACTGATAAAAGACTGTACACACAAGCACGGCGATGTTCCGTTGTGGAAAAAGGGCTGATTCAAACAGAAAAAACACTCTTGATGGCAGGAAGAAAACTACTGTAACTCTTGTATGCCCGGGGAAAGAACAACTTATGATAGCTTCCCAGAAGAGATCATTCTATTTATTTTATGTTCATACCACAGAACCTGTTTGAGGACCTTGCCGTGCAGCTTGCTCAATAACTTCGTCATTGTTTAGGGTTGAGTTTCACCCTAGATTTAACTAATTGCTCCATGGAAAGGTGGTTATGGGCAGAGAAAATATGTTTTTATTTGTTTTGGAAGTACAAAATAGAAATGAAAAAGAGATTCTACATCTCAGTGGGACTTTCCTGGTTAAATAAAGGTCAGCAAATAAATATAAGTACCTTGAGCTCTTAGTTAGATCAGCTGTACAAATAAGAAAATGTGAAATGATAAAAGTACGGTGGCAGGCTACAACAGTGGTAGCACAACCCTGTGTTTGTCTGAAGTGGCCCGTGACTCCACCTGGACTAAGTGGGCCACGAGTCACAAGGTTTATCACTTTTTGGTCTTTTCCTCATATGGAGCTGCCAGGACCCGTATGATCCCTTGTCACCTAGTCACCATAACTACCTTCGTGCGTGACAGGGTTGAGGGTTAGACTCCAGCTCGGACAACACCTGCGGCCTCCAGATCCCACGGTGAGGTCATTAGGAGAACTTAGAAGGTAAGGCCAAACATGTCTTTGCCGCTGGATCTTTTGGGTTGGATGACAGTGGAAGAAAAAAAGAGCCAACATATCTCCATGTCATGTTCATTTTAAGAAAAGAATGTTTGTTTGTTTGTTTGTTTTTTGCATGATCAAAATGATTCTAACAAGGATGTGAAAAGTTTAGTATGAACAAAGAAGAAATGAATTGGATGGAAATAATGCAACATCTAACTCATGTACTGTTGTTGTGTACCTGGGCAAGACACTGTACTCAATTTGCCCACTGGTTTTTAGAGTGACACGTCCAGTAAAAAGCATGCAAAATGAACATGAAAACATTAGGGCTGTGGGTGTTTTGTCTAAGGGGTCGGGAAACTTTTTGGGTGCCATTTTGAGAAGTTCATGCTGTCACATATTATACTTTTATAGAAGCTCATTCATTCACAATTCCATTAAAAGTGTTAACAAACAGCCTGATACGATCCAGAATTTTTAAGTAAACTGAAGTAAATCTCTGCATTCTGGTGCTTTTTGATGCTATTTTACTGATATTCAATGTTCTCAGCTGAAAGCTTATTCCCCATAATATATTCCTGATCATTTATTCCGAAAACATATCTTCTTTAAATTGCTTAAATAATAATATCACTTTTAATGAATGGGTTTTATTGTGAGGTGAACACAGTGCTTTACCTGTTTGTGTCAGTGTAGCTCGCTTGTCTTGAATGCTCTGTAGGTCACAGCACGCCACTTTATTTAAATTCAATAATTACCAACGTGGTCTGCGTTCTAGTCCTAGGGATTAAAAACAAACGTTTTTTTTTTTTTTTTCACTATTTATTTTTTAAACATAAAACAACAAAAACAAGGGGCCTGTGTCCGTGTGAATGGATCAAAAGAAAGAAACTACAACGGCTGTTAAGAGATGGTTAAGAACGTTTACGCTACAGTACAAATACTTAACGCTAAAAAACAAACACAAAACGAAAGACATGCTAACAACAGGACTGAATGAATAGGTCGCTTTCATATTTCAACGTGTCTAACAGTCCACAATTTACGGAATAAAGTCTGTAAAAACTGCTGACATTGATTTTCCCCCGTCCTAATGTACAGAAAAAAAACCTCAGACATGGTGGGTTCATTTCAATTTCACAGAGGTCCCCGGGTAAAACTAATCCCGTGCAAATAGGGCTTTCTCATCCCAGTGTGACTTGTCCATGTTTGTGAAAATGTATGTCCCTTTTAAATTACCTTCTGTATTTCAGCGAACTCAAAAGGTCCTCAGGTACTTGTAGTCCCGTCTGTAATTCAGGCAGTTATGAGTCCGTGCACAGGAGGTAAATTGATTCAAAATGTCTCTGTAGACTATTTGACATCTAAATTATTAATATGAATTTGCCACCAGGAAGTACGATCACATTAGTCCTGTGCTCAGGTCTCTGCACTGGCTCCCTGTGGCTCAGAGAATAGACTTCAAAGCAGCTCTGCTTGTATACAAGTCTCTCCATGGCCTAGCACCAAAGTACATCTCGGACATGTTAGTGCCATATGAACCATCTCGGACTCTGAGGACCTCAGGGACCGGCCTCCTGCTGGTGCCCAGAGTCAGGACTAAACATGGGGAATGTGCGTTTCAGTTTTATGCAGCTAAAATCTGGAACAGTCTTCCTGAGGATGTGAGACAGGCCGCTACTCTGGCAATGTTCAAATCTAAGCTAAAAACTGTTTTGTTTGGCTGTGCATATGACTGAAATGCTTTTCTTTGCACTCTTCTCTTTTATGTCTTGAACTAAGATTGTGATTTCTGCCATGTCTTTGTGATTTTAATGCATTTTTTCCTGTTGTGTGAAGCACATTGAATTGCCTTGTGTACGAATTGTGCTCTACAAATAAACTTGCCTTGCCTTGCCACGGACCATTCTGCGATCTAGTTTTTTTTTTCTTTTTCTACAATTAAAAAGTAAAAATCGCAAAACGAACAGTGATAAAAGGCATGACCCGGAAAAACAACGCCGACCAAGCTCAAGCAAACCAAGCAGCGCGGAGGCTGTTTAGGTGAGTTCGGGTGGTCGCGGCGCAGAGTTTGGATCGAGTCGCAGTACCAACGTGGGTTCAAACAGAGAGGCTACGAGTATTTTGTTTTGTGAGGGACATGACTGCGTGCTGCCCCGGCGGTTGTGGCACAGCTCCATGTGCAGCCGTGCAGAAGTGTTGCGAGTTCAATTCCAAAGATCCTTGAAAAAAAAAAATATATATATACATATGATTGCGGGGATGTCGTTCCGATCGCCAAGCGCAACAACAAGTGTAAGAAACAACATTTGACGCTACAATTCAATGACTTAAAGTGCCTTCGACAGCTTGGGAATTAAAAGGCAGTTAAGAAAAATATATTTTGAATACAATTTCACTTCCTGTTTGTAATTGATGACATCACACTAGGAAATTACCTAGCAAACATTGGGCAAAAAAGGACTTCTTTTTTTTTTTTTCATTTGACAAATAAAAATATATGAGAGCGCCTTTATTTTGTTGAAAAAAAAGTAGTTTCTTTATGAATTCTGCGTAAACTTTGACTGGAATGAGTGTCCCTAGTGTGATGTCACTTCCTGTCATTTTCCACAGATTTTTCAATGTTTTCTCAAATAATTTACTTGTACAACAGGTATAAATAAATACACTAAATAATGTCAAAATTCAAAAATCATAAATCACTTTAACGCTCAAAACAAACTGGAAATGTGTCAAACTGCCACTTCAATATATTTTAGTCTAGTTAAAATAGAAGATATTCAAGGTGCAAAATGAGGTTATACTTTTTGAGTTTCATTATTACATTCTTTCATTCAGTAAAGTAGAGGTGAAGACAGGGTTTATTTAAGTGGCTTGCCCAAGGGAACTTCAACAACCCTTTAACACTTTCTTTGAATTATGAGGACGCAAAAAATTGTATCCATGTTCATAAGGGCTGCATTTTCTGCGCACGTGCCCGCTGATTATAAAGCACGGATATTAGCACTCCCTCAACGCCCTACTGTTATACTGTCCCTTGACCATCTGTAAACACTTTCACACTAAATCATGTTGTGGACCTTTGTCAACTTTTATGTGCGCATAGTCCTCACGCGAGCCTCAGTGGCCATCTTGTGTCTCCCCAACTGCCCATTCAAAACTATACAACATGGAGTCAGCAAATTAAGTAACTCTAACAGCCAGACTCCGGCTCCGCACAGACCCTGAAGGACACATAAGGGAACGGTGAACAACGCCGTCATTAATAACATCGAGAAAAACTTTGAAGGTTAGAAACAGCAAAAGCAGACTGAGTTTTGGCATCAAATTTCACCTTGAAGCCGAATGCAAAAAAAAAAGCTCCAGTGGATATGAGCGGCGTCGGTCATTTTTGCACGCACTTGTTAGCGGCATGTTTTCCTAATATGAGCGTTAAATCTGTCCAAACTTTGAGCAGAATGGATGGATATGTGGCAGCCGCTCGAGCATACGTCTAATTCGTATTCTAATGATGCTTTTGTGATTGTCGCACAACATATCTTTCTCACTCAGCACAATGTAACAAGTAGTAACAGCCAACCCAGGGGGGGCCAAATCTTTTCATCAAGGGCCGCATTGTATTGACACATATTTGAAGCTGAGGCCACAGTCCGGTGGTCAACATGGCATAATTTTGCATTTTACACAGCTTTGACAGGGCCACCACACCGTCAATAAATAATGTTTCTCAGTGGAATGTGATATTATTGAGGCTGTAGTGGTATAATTATTCAAAGTAGTGCCTATGATCATTACAATTTGGATACACAATTTGGAACATTTTCTACTGTTACCTGCCGAGGGACAGATGTTAATGAACAACTTTGCTATAATTTGACATATTTACACTGTAACTGTTACAAATGTCAATTTATTAGCACTATAAGTCCCTATAAAAGAAAAAGATCGATTTGGACCAATTCAAATAAAACTTGGTCTAATGGCCACATTTGGCCCCCGGGCCATAGTTTTTGTAGTTACTGTACATGTTATACAGTAATGTGTATTACATAATACATAATGTTTATGTGCTTCTTTGTGACACTCTAGGCCTTGCGTTACTCATTAAAGGACCTATATTCTTTTTCATTCATTCATTCATTTTCTAAAAAATACAAAGTAAGCAGAGATTGGAGAATTAGTCATAGGCTAATAATGTTTTCTCACTGCACAGTCTGGAGTGATTTGTTGGAGTCCACCGGTCGCTCCTGATGGCAGTAAACCATTTCTAGCAACAAACAGGGTCTTTGGAGATGTTTTAGAAGAATCTCCAGCCCACAGCGCGGCAAGCCGTCTGCAGAGCGGCTTCTTCCTCAAAATGGCAGTACCAATGTCATTTAAATGTGCATGTACAAGACTATCCCAGACAGTTGTTTCTGTGTCGTGGTGCAACATCCGAGTGGCAGAAAGGACTAAGTGGGCGAGGCTAATGGTTCAGGGACTCATGGGTTGAAATCAGGTTCAGGCCCTTTAAACAGTCAGCCTCTGCCCACAAGAACTTAGCAAGACTCAAATGTCAGTTTCAACATCTTAGCAGGTGTGTGTTAATGAACAAATTGGACTTTCTTTCAAACCCTCCACAGGAAATCTTTTTGCACTTAAGTCCGAGTGCCAATTGAATATTAAATCTAAATCCTTTGAATCAGACAAGACATGCTTTTGACTTTGGTGCAGACAGTAAACTGAACATGTTTTATTGTTCTAAAGCTTCCAGACGCATTCATTTGCACTTTCAAACTTTTATCCTGAGTCACAGACTCCACGCAGGTCTTTTGTGCGCCCTCATTCAAAGTTAGAACACTGATGTGCGCTGACACTTTGAATTCCCATAATGAGCGCTGCGGTTGGCGTCGCTGCTATAAAGGCTGTACAGTGCAAAGACTTGAAGTGGGCTGTCAGAGTGGATCTATTGTCTGTATGCTGAATCACTGCCGCCTGGAAATTATTCAGAAACATCTGGGCTGTGCGAAGTCGAGCGCAGAGTTTATCTCTCGTGCTTTTGAACAATCGCACTGCGGTTTACGGATCAGTCAGTTACGACACACAGGAGTCTAGCTGCACACAGGCAGAGTGAAAGGGTCAGTATGGCGATGAGAGTGCATGTTTTCCAATTCCAAGTAGCATCTTCAATTAAACTGACAGGGTTCTGGTAAGTCACTGCTTTACATCTGTCAAAAGGGAGGAGCTAACTACACTGAAACTAACAGATACTGTATTCCGGTTTGTTGTATAACTGTAGTACTACCCTCAGGTGTCAATTGTCACCCGAATCATTCAGTTTAATCGTTCAGGTTGTACCTTAGACCCTCATTTTGTTCAGAGATGGATTCAGTGAATAATTGTAGTGAACACTTTTATTCAGGCAGCAAAGTTTACGCAGTGACAACAAACTACAAACAAACATTATAAATACATTTGCACATTATTGATGGCGTCTCTGGCATTTAAAGAAAGGAGCTCATGATGTCAACAGACAGATCAAAACAAGCACCTTTCATCACAGGTTTTTTGGAGCTGGATACAATTTAAATAACTTCATTTGGCTTCTAGAAGTCTCACTATTATCAGTCAATAATTCAACCTTTATTTATGGAGCCCTTTACCCAAACCTAAGTGATTTGGTTCATTATTAGTTTTTAGTTCTTACAAATCTTTTGTGATCACAGCGATCAATTACCACATATTCTTGATATAGATTATCTTTTTGAGAGTTAGCATGAGTGATGGGCCTCACCACACATTTTGAATTCAATCCGATACCAAGTAATTCTAGGGCAAATATCACAATGTCGATCCAATTCAGATTTTTTAACTAAAATGCAATGAAACTCTTTTTGACTATCAAAGACTCGATCTTGGCTATCAATATTTTCTTTCAACCTCTGCTTGAACTGAGATGAACACAATAATACATACAGAAAACTTCAACAAACAATGCATTTCAAAATGTTTACTCATTTATGTATTGACGATTACATTTTTTTCCGTATCGATACTTTTTGAATCCTCTGTCAGTACTACTATATCAATATTTGGTATGGATCTACCCATTACTAGTTAGTATCTGCCTCGTGTGGAGGATAAAGATATGTACATTTTGTGATGATGTTTATGGTGACGTAAAAAACGAAACGTCAGCGGTCTTGTTTCTTTCTTTCCTTTTCGTTATCAAAATGTTACAATATAAATAAATGAATGACCCACCGGTGTAATAGATTATAACCGCATAGCAGACGAAAGCATAAATGTATTCTTTAATGACTTCCAGAGACGCTTCAGACCCACGCCAGCACAATGCCCTTGTCAGAACATGAGAAGAAAGAGAAGAAAAGTCTCCGCGCCGTTCACACCGTACACATTTTAATACATAAAAAGGTCAAGTGCTCGCTGTAAAAGTGGGCTGTCATCCCGTAGAAGGTGGTTGCGTTGTGAATATGCGCGCGGACTATAGTGTGAGGCGTACGTATGCGCCCGCTGGATTCCCGACTCCATCCTCCGTGAGAGCCCTGAAGGTTGGCCTGAGCTTCGCTGTCATTTCTCATCCTAATGGTTCCTGCCACGTCCTGCTGCCAACGCGCTGCTGGAGAACAAGCGGGAGCCAGGAGGAGAAAGAAAACGCCACACATGCTCCATCGGTCTCGCTCACGTCCAGTTTCAGAAGACAAAACACAATGGAATCACTTTGGTCTTCGACATGTGCACACCTCCATTACTCACTTATTAAGTATTGTGAGAAAGCAGAGCGTCTAGAAAACAAACCTTTGGACCGTTTTGCTTTCATTTCGATTCTAGAAATATTCTCGGCCCCTTGACTTTAATTTATACACGTTCTAAGGGCTGAACTGAAAGTATTGCCATGCATTTTGACCACCAAGGGGCTTAGTTGTAGCTCATTTTAGTGGAAACAAATATATACAAGACTTTAGCTTTAGAGTGCTGTCGACAATAACTCCATACGCAACTTGCTTTATTAATGTCTTGCAGTTCGGACAGGACAATATGGCCTAAATTTGTTTCATCATTATGCTCCTCCTTCACAGACTGACTTTGTGAACTGTAGATCTAGGGAGGGCGGAGTGACCAGAGGAGCGATCAGAGCTTCCCAATACTGAGGAACACTGAGCCGGAAGCCCTTTGTTCCTTTCATCGTTCCTTTATTTTTAAAAAGCAAGCTAAAAAGTTGCTTGTAGAAACACAGATTTGTGAGCACTAGTTGTATATGAATGTATTTTGTCTTTGCGGTTTTATTGTATACTTTTATAATATCTGAATATTAGAATGTAAACCACTATCATGTGTTTTGGGTCTGTCCTGTTGCTCAAAAATATTGGACTGAAATTAACAAGGCACTGTAGACTGTTTTTGACATTGCCATCCCACTCCAATTTTGAACTATGGATTTGGGCCTCAAATCTCCTGCAATGGACACAATAATCGGATACTTTTGGAATGTACTTTCGGCGGGGAAAAAGACAATCACAAAGAAATGGATGACACAAACATCACCAACGATCAAGGGCTGGACTGAGATCGGAACAGACATCAGACAAATTGAAAAAATGACATTCAGACTTAATTTGGAAATTGACATAATCGACAGACTTTGGACTTAACGGGACTTCGATTTTATTTCGAATGTGCCGTTGTCACCTGAAGGATGCCTTTTTCACATTGGCAAAGGGACTACCGCGGAAAAAATTAGCTCACATCAGCAAACTCTGGCACATTTACAGGGTTTGACGGTGATTAATGTGCAATGTCCCTTTTCAAATAAATAAATACGATTCAAAAATGGTACAAGCGAAACAATATTGATATCCAATCCATTACACAATCAAATGAGTGTTAGATAGACAGAAGAACAGCAGGAGCACCTGAGTGAGCCCTGAGTGACCTGAGGCGGCGGAGGGAATATATTCAATATTTATTCTCTTTACAAATGAAGTCAGTGTGATATTTCCATGGTAATTATGAGCTGATCACGACACCCACATATTTAAATTACTCCACCTGTTTTATGCCAACATTATTAATAACAGTGGGAACTTCAAAATGCGAAACAAAATGAGCCTTGCGGAGAAAAACAAAACAAAGCAAAACACTGTTACCATTCTTTTGTCCTCCCATGCTGACACGGGTAATGAATGAGTAATGAAAGAATATTACATTTTAAAGGTAAACAGAAAATATCTATGCAAATACATGGATAAATCGACTTCAAGAACATATTACCGCGTACAACCTTCCATAGTGTGTCACCGGGTACACGACAACGTTTCTGTTGCTCAAGAATTCTAACTTTCGTCATTTCACTTAGCATGTCAGCATAATAACTCCAGCTGTTGACTTTGCACAGAGTTGGGGTGGTTCCGCTACGTCAAAACCTGATGAAACTCTCCCAATTATCTGCGCACTCTCCGCCGCTCTCTAATCTCACCCTTAAAGACGACTCAATTAATTCTACGCGCCCTCCTCACTTCTGCGCATCCCGCTCTGTTCTCCGCCACATTTGGATGGCGGCAACTGTCAGTGCGAGATAAAACTTCTCTCGGTGTAAAAAAAAAAATTATATATATATATATATATGTATATAAAAAAGGATTTAATTAGCTGCAATCGTGCGGTGTGACATAAACAGACACTTGCAGGACTTGGGAGTTGTTTTTTTATCGTTTCATTTGCGGTGTGAGGAGACGGGGAAAAGACCTCACCGTGGCAAGATACATCTGTCTCACTTTGGATAGATGGATGGATGCGACGGCGCCGATTCCGAGGACTGTTTTGTATTTTGCTCTCGCGCTTTCATGCTTCACACTCGGCATGCAGTGAATTGTCTTTGCTGTGTGATTCCCGACTTCTGAAATGAGTTTTGGCAAAGACGATGAATCTGTGACATCTTAGCGAGGAGATATGAGATCCTCTTTTCTGCAGAGCTCCCGAGTGATTTAGGCTCGGGGCTGTTGGAGAATGCTGAAAGACTCTGAACGCAACTGTTTTGGCAAAGGAACTTTTTATGTGCAGTTTCGTCAGTTCATGCAGTGTACTGGCAAACATAATATTTGATTCTGTTTGGTGTTCCAGATATGTTTTTCCTTACGATTATTCCTTGAAATTTGAAGAGGGTACTACCAAATGCAGAAAAAGTGACACAAGTAGATAGAGAAACGGTAAATAAAAGTATATAGTTCAGTTTAAAAGGGACAAATTATGTAAAATCAACTTTTATAAACTTGATCCGTGTTATAACAGCGGTCCTTCACCTCTTTCAGAACGGAGTTTGGATTGACTCGGGCATGTTTGGGTGCATTGTCCCTTATTGGCCTTGGGTGCTCAGAAAATGTCTGTTTTCACCTACCCCCTGTCTACGCCCATTGCTCAGTAAATACCAGAATCAGAAAAGGTCTATAGTCATTGTCAGCGAACAAAATTCACAGGTTAGGAACTTGCTTTGGTGATTCGGTGTAGCATACGACAATGATCAATAATAAAAGCAAGATATAT
Source organism: Chaenogobius annularis (assembly GCA_015082035.1). Taxonomy (NCBI): domain Eukaryota; kingdom Metazoa; phylum Chordata; class Actinopteri; order Gobiiformes; family Gobiidae; genus Chaenogobius; species Chaenogobius annularis. Next base: position 395,804 of record BJKM01000350.1, on the reverse strand, counting down.
CAGGCAAGGTTTGAATGTATTAAAAAAAAACACGTACAATTTACGAATAAGAAAAATAGACTTAAGTATATACACAAAATGTACAGGTAAATTTACAGATGAAGTGCGGAAAGTGAAGTTTACTTTTTACTTGTGATAATTCAAAAACAAATTCAGACTCTGGATCATATATGCAGCTAAAAATGTCACAACAATAAATACACATAAATTCCACATTAAATACACTGGAGACAATGGATCTTTTTCTATTATTACGCCGTTTTAGAGTAGTATTTCAGAAGACTATGACGAAAATCTAAGAAAATCAAAGTTTTTCCCATCAATGACAGCCAAAAATTGTGTTTCTCAAACTGGGTTGTTCTTCCGGTGACGCCTCTTCAGTTTTAGCGTTTGCTTCAAATTAGAATACATTTTATTCATTATTTTGCTCAGTGATTTTGTTGTATTACTTAGGACCTGGTTTAGAATACATTTAGACCTGGAACAGTCCTGTTATAGACCCGCGTTAGCGCTGATGGTACTTTGAAAGCCAAATCTTTTCTGCAGCGATACATTGGGTGAAGTTCTGAGACGCACTGCGCTGCAAGTTGCCGCTCAAAGTTACACAGAAATAACAGATCCAGTGGTGCGCAAACTTTTTAATTAAAGAATGTCCTGCTGATTCAGAGTGTTTAAGCATATTGTCATCTGTGGTTTGACAGACAAAATGTATGCTTGGGTTTTATGAATGATGAAAAATGAGGGCCAAACAAAATATCCTATCTTTATAATGTTGAAAAGTATGAAAAAAAAAATGAAAAATACACCTTACAATCCCGCCAAACGCTACTATGTCTTTACTGTAAAATTTGCCTCGGTCAAACTACACTTGGAATGAACTTGACGGCTGAGGTTGAAGTTCAAAATAAGCCACGCGCAGTAAAGCATAAATGTCAAATGCAAATGATTCTACTCAGGTGATCCGGACTCTATCTGGCGCTTGTGTTTACCTTCTTTCTTTACTCTGTCAATCAGTGGGTTTGGACCCTGTGGCCGTCTCCTTCTGTCCACAGCTCCAGCCTTACGCGTTTTCCCCACAGGGACATATCACTCCAGCGTCTCCACACTCATCTCGCCTCACTCAAAGACGGCATTGTGTGGATGACAATGGGCTGTTTAAATTTTGAAGAGCTCTGCCGCACACATAACAATGCGTTTGAGGAAAAGCCGTTCAAACTACAGGGATTTCATCTTAAACTTATGTGGAAGTGTGCAGAAAGGGATGATGAAATCAGAGGCTATTGTTTAGTCTACAAATTGTATCGCCATCTTGTATTCTCTTGGGTTTATGCAGCGCAGATGATTTATTCAATACAAATTGCATTAAGACAAATCTATATTTTGAGAAAATGAATGAAGTATTCCATGTATAGTGCTAGATTCAAATAGGGTGCAAATATGGGTAAAATGTATAAGCCATATTGATTAAACTGAACTGAATCAATTTCTAATTTAGTTGTCATGGTCACACCAATTTATTAGTGATAAAAATGGCATTTGTTAGTGTAGATCCCCAAAAAATTTAAATAGAAAATGTATTTATTTTTTGCTGTAATTAAATTATTTTGAGGCCATATTTTACGGGGGAAATAATATTGAGTGGATTTTATCAAGGAGTGATGGAATAACAATTTGATTGCAGTAAAATACATTTGGCTTTTGAAAACATTGCTATACAAAGGGTAAACTGCTCGCCACGATTGACTTTTTAAAATGGCGCACTTATATAATATTGCAAAGGAACTATTTACAAAATTATATGGACTAATAGCAGCATACATAATCAAAGCTATAACTTAGGGTGCGCTCATACTTGTTTGATCCTGATGTGGACTTAGTTTGGTCCTGTTCTAATCCTTGTTTAGTTCTAATCTAGTCCAGGTTTAGTTTTGGGTTTATTCCCAATTTCTATGCGTGTGGTAACAAATGCATTATCTTTAAACAGATGTCTTTTTAATTCATGTGCTGCACAAACTAAGACAAAACTTCTGTTTGCTGATGACAAACATGCTCCCTCAAAGCAGTTGAATTCTAATTACAATACAGAGAAAAGAAATACAATCACATGCCAAATCCTACGGCAATAACTGTACAAAATACTACAGTTTTTGTTTCCTTAGCACTACACTTCCAGATTAACTTTCCTTTTTGTTTCTGACAGTTTTGTTGTTTTAGCATTGCATATTTAGGATATTATTCACATTGTCCATGCTGACATTTTTATTGCTCTTAACTTTAGATATTCCTATTTACCACCAATATGTCGTACATGCTGTCATTCTTTACCTTTACAGCATAAATTTAATACATAAAACCACATTCCAAGCTGTAAAAAGAACGAAGTTGTAATAAATTGGAAACATGCACTATAGGTGTAAGATAATGGATCCAATCACTCAGCGTCCACCACAGTCAATGGAACGTGCAGACTTTTACTGCTCATACTATTTCATGCATTAATCTCATTACCCAGGTGACAGTACGAAGTAACTATTTCATATCTGTGAGTGCACGACGTAAACGCGATTACAGCTTTATACCATACACATCTCGTAACGCTGATGCCGTATTAGCCGAGATTTTTACTAGCGCTTCTTCTCTTAAAATATGATTTCAATCATGTAGCTAACTGCTGGTGTCTTTTATACTTTCAAGTCATAAATGTATCTTCTTTAAAGCATCGTAAAAATGAGTCAGCAGCAGCCATACAGGGTATAACGTAAATGATCATGTTACTCTGCATGCGAGCTAGCTTACTAACGTTTTATGCACGTCCCTAAATCATCTGGACGTGGGTTGTATATCAATGAATGGCCACGCAATGAATATTGTATAATGGCTGTGTCGGTGTGGGGTAAAGCATGAGATGGAGAGAAGATCATGAAATAGTTGAGTAAAAACAGATAGCAGCTTGCCACGTTAAAGACTTAAGTACAGTTGTGTAGAGTGATCCATCTCGAAGCATTAACTTGGGCCTGTGATACATCTGAAGTGCGTCAGTGTAAAGTCACAGGTGTCTTCTCAGGTCTGCATGCCTCTCAGGGACAGAGGATGGAAATTAGCTTTGGCTACAATTCAGCTTAAAGGACACATATTATACCAAATTAACTTTTTTGAGCTTTTAACCATGCTGTAACATTGATCCCTGATCAAAAACATATCTGGAGTAGTGTTTCATTCAGTGTAATTCCCGCTTTAGTCTGTAGACGGCGTCAAAACTCAGTCAGTGCCGTGGGAAACAGCAGCAATACAGATGTTAATTATGTTTAGTTTTTAGTTCTAAAACATGAGATGCCAAACTAAAGGTACTCAAGAGCATGTTTAAAGGCTGTTTAAAGTTATGTGTAATATTTGTCATTTAAGTATAGGTATTACATGCATTTAAATGTATTGTTTTTCACATGCATTAGCTATCAATCACTGTCAATCAAGACATGCATGCCAAATTAAAATGCATGCATATTTATCTATATGTGCACATAAAATGATTTTGTATATTCTTAATGAAGAGAATACGAATTCAAGACATAACATTTTACATTTATAATTACGTGTGATTTCTTACTTGTGAATATGAGTTTAATTTTTGTGCTTCTTTGAGAATATACGCGTTTCAGCAATGATCAAACAGTCGAGCTCAGATGCCTTGTATTGTATTGATGCATTTACCAAGGCCAGTTACGTCGCCCGGATTGGCGTTACCGGGGGGCCCCACCCTGGAGCCAGGCCTGGCATGGGTGCTCGACGGCGAACGCCTGGTGGCCGGGTCTTTCCCACGGGGCCCGGCCGGGTGCAACCCAAACGAGTGACGTGGGACCGTCCTCCCGTGGACCCACCACCTGCGCCACCACCACCACTACCATACGCCCCGAGTACCTAAAGTCTCTGGATGTTGCAGGACTGTCTTGGTTGACACGCCTCTGCAACATCGCGTGGCGGTCGGGTCGGTTACCTCTGGATTGGCAGACCGGGGTGTGGTCCCTCTGTTCAAGAAGGGGGACCGGAGGGTGTGCTCCAACTATAGAGGGATCACACTCCTCAGCCTCCCTGGTAAGGTCTATTCCAGGGTACTGGAGAGGAGAATCCGACCGATAGTCGAACTTCAGATTCAGGAGGAGCAGAGTGGTTTTCGTCCTGGTCGTGGAACACTGGACCAGCTCTATATACTCTCCATCGGGTGCGCTCGAGGGTTCATGGGAGTTTGCCCAACCAGTTCACATGTGCTTTGTGGATCTGGAGAAGGCTTTCGACCGTGTCCACGGGGTGCCCTTTGGGGGGGTGCTGCGGGAGTACGGGGTCCGGGGCCCTTTGCTCAGGGCTGTCCGGTCCCTGTATGACCGGAGCAGGAGCTGTGTTCCCATTGCCGGCAGTAAGTCAGATCTGTTCCCAGTGCGTGTTAGACTCCGCCAGGGCTGCCCTTTGTCACCGGTTCTGTTCATTGTTTTTTATGGACAGAATTTCTAGGCGCAGTCAGGGGGCGGAGGGGGTCCGGTTTGGAAGAGCACAGGATCTCATCTCTGCTGTTTGCAGATGATGTTGTCCTGATGGCTCCATCAGACCTGGACCTGCAACATGCACTGGGACGGTTTTGCAGCCGAGGTGAAGCAGCTGGGATGAGAATCAGCACCTCCAAATCTGAGGCCATGGTTCTCGACCGAAAAGGATCCCTGCTTAGACTGCTGCCCCCGCGACCCGGCCCCGGATAAAGTGGAAGAAGATGGATGGATGGCATGGATGGATGATGCATTTACTTCTGGATACATTCAGTACAATTGAAATTATGTAATTGGACTGGCTTTATTTTAGTTTTAAAATCTGGTTGATTATATTTGCTATTCATGGGTCCAAAAGTGACGTCACACACTTGTTGCTACTGCAAATCTTGAGGACGAAAGCCGCATGCTCACTGGTGAGCTGGGAAAAACAAAAAAGTCGGAAAATATAAGGAGTCCTTCTTCTGTGACATCCCCGAAGACCCCGTTTGTCCAGAAATGTATTCCTGTGGTCAGGAGGGTCCAGTGGACTTACAGAAATCACTCCAGACTGAGGCTGAGCTGTTTGTTTCAGATAGTTAGCAGCTGGCTAATGCTAGTTGAATGATTGAGTTTAGTTATGTTATTGCGTGGCTAAGCAAATAACGTTAGCCTACTTTAAGACAGTTTTTGCAAGTCTAATTTATAGTGTTATATTTTAGGATCAGACAGTCATTTAGCCGAACACAAAGTTTAAGGGCTTGTCCAGTGCAGAGGCTTGTGGACTAAGCAGTTTAGATGTAAATGTCCAGAAAAGTTTGTCGTGGCAATCTGCTTTTTGTGTGTCAGAAACCAGCGTCAACGCTTTTCATTTTCAATTTCGAGCGAAGATAGGCAACAGCACGCGATGACGTCTTCAACATGGCGGTGACAACAAGTAAGTCATGAATTGAGTGTAATTCATGATGAATCCTCCAAGATGATTCTGAGTGTGGAGCAGACCTTTCCGGACTCCTTGTGTATTATCCTGGGTGATTTTAACAAGAGGAATCCCAGCCACGAACTACCAAAGTACAGACAGTTTATTAAAGTTCCAATCAGAGAGCAGAATCACTGTTACACAACAGTCAGCAATGCATTTCGCGTCGTGGCCCGAGCCGCACATACAGACAGAGGCTGAAGCTCTCCAAACCTGCAGTGGGGAAATCTAAGAAGTGGACCAATGAGGCAGTGGAGGAGCTACGTGCGTGTTTGGACATTACAGACTGGGAGGTTTTCAGAGCTGCCACAGATAGTTTGGATGAGTACACGAACACTGTGACGTCATACATTCGATTCTGTGAGGACAGCATTATACCAACACAAACCAAAGTCACTTTCAACAATGACAAACCCTGGTTCACACCTAAACTGAGGCTGTTAAGGCAGCAGAAGGAGGCAGCTCACAAGGCTGGCAAGAGAGATCGCTCCAAAGATGCGAAGTACGGATTTAGCAGGGAGGTGTCGAGAGCTAGATCCAACCTGGCACTCCACTTCATCTTGCAGCATCTGGACTCCCCGGAAACCTATGCCAGGGTCCCGTTTGTGGACTTCAGCTCTGCATTCAACACCATCCTCCCTGCTCTGCTCGAGGACAAGCTCTCCCAGCTCAACGTGCCTGACTCCACCTGCAGATGGATCACTGACTTCCTGACGGATCGGAGGCAGTGCGTGCGGCTGGGAAGAAGAATGCCTCAGACACTCCGACTATCAGCACAGGAGCTCCACAGGGCTGTGTACTTTCTCCTCTGATCTTCTCCCTGTACACAAACTGCTCGTGGACTTTACAGCCCCCCATCTCCACTGTAGACTCCTTGGCACCACCATCACCCAGGACCTCAAGTGGCCCTCCATCAGCTCCCTCATCAAGAAGGCCCAGCAGAGGATGTACTTTTTGCGGCAGCTGAGGAAAGCCAAGCTGCCAGTGCAGATGATGGTGCAGTTCTACACGGCCATCATTGAGTCCATCCTCACCTCCTCCATCACCGTGTGGTACGCTGGAGCCACAGCCAGGGACAAACAGAGACTACAGCGCATTGTATGCTCTGCTGAGAAGGTGATCGGCTGCAGACTTCCATCTCTGCAGGACCTGTACGTCTCCAGGGCTCTGGGACGAGCAGGTCGAATCACAGCTGACCCTTCTCACCCTGGACACTGACTATTTGAACCACTCCCCTCAGGCAGGGGGCTACAGTCCATCCGGACCAGAACCTCCCACCACAAGAACAGTTTCTTTCCCTCTGCCACTCACTGCACTGTGCACTTTCTGCATTACATCTGTAAATTTAACTGTAAATTCTTGTGTACATAGTAAGTCTGTTTTTATTTTATGCTATTGTACATTTTTATTGTTATCTTGAATGCATGATTTTGATTTCATATATGTTGTTTTTCTTATTTCTCAGTGTTTTATGTTGCACCTTAATGCCGAAGCAAGTTCCTATGTTAGTGAATTTTGTTCATTGACAATTGCACTAAACCTTTCTGATTCTGATTCATGCTGTAATGGTAAATTGTTTTGACAGCTTGTATAGCTCAGTGGGTTAGGTTTTCGTATTAGAGACTGAGGACCCGGGTTCAAGACCAGAGATGTGGTGTTAGTTTACACACTTTCTCTGCACAAGCCTTAAAAACCCTAGACCGGAAACCACGGCAGCATCACCATTGCCATGTCTTACAAAAATACAGACAATGTACAAAAACTACCCCCCATTTGGATGGTATACAGACTAAATAACTCTGCACCTGAACCTCTTAAGCACTTTGTTCATCTGTAGTGACTTCCAGAGCCACACGGGTCCAGTGCGTCAGACCAAAACGTAAAACTACATTTTCACAGCCTTCTCCTATAACACAATAAAGAAGAGGAAAAATCTTCTACTGAACTAAAAAGTTAAACAAACTATTCAACATTCTCTGTGGAACTTAAAAAGTGGCTTTGGAACAATCAAACTTGTCAGCATTAACAATTAAACATTCTCCCTCTTATTATAAATCTAATGTAGTGCCTTGTTAACCGTTTATGACATGCAACACCACATGCGGCGGAAACGTGTGTGTAATATGTAAATATGTCAATGTACACGTCCATGGATAATTATTACTTCTTCACAGGACAAATTGAGTTTGCCATGTATCGTAATATGCATTTCATGGACTGTTTTAAGAGTGCAAAGCTAATCTGGTAGCTCATGTATACTCCTTACGTGATGCTAATACTTGAATGACATGTGTGGCTGTGTGTGGCTTATTAATGAATGGGTTTTGTTTGCGCTGTATCCTTTATTCCTGTCAATCAGGGACTGCAGATGGAAATTAGCTAATGGGATAATTCTACCCAGTGGTCGAGTGGTTAAGTCACAGCACATGAATGCCAGACTTCAAGTGCAGCCGGCCGCAGTGTCGTGAGGTCGAATCCCGACTCCGATGATTTACTGCATGTCTTCCTTTCTCTCTCATTCCCAATTTCCCCCTGTCCTCTTCTGTCTAATAAAGCCTACGGACAACAAAATAGAAAAAAATAAATTAGCTACTGAGCTATAATCTGACCCGACAATCCCTTGGCGCTTCTGAACACAGTAACATAATCATTAAAATAGCAAATAATCAAGCAAAGTAAATGTTTGACTGAGCTTTATTTATCTTTTATGTTGACAGATTACCACAATACAATGCCAATAAGCACGTGACATGAATGAAAATGAAAAACATCACTAAAAACAGAATGAGTGGATTGGCAAGAGCTCCGACGCACAACACAACAGAACACGCTTGGTTTAGGCCTGTAGTTTATTTAAATCAAACGCACCACATCACTCCTCAGATACAAAATAGTGGTTATAACGGAGGAGAAGGAGTTTTTCAAAATGTGCATCTGAAAGTTTATTTCTCTTTGGCGCGAGGACAAGACTCCCAGTCACTAGTGGTGCAGTGCACATGCTCACAACACGCCGAGCTCTGGGAATGCGGTGTGGAGATGAGACCTAACTAAAACCCATTGCTTATTTGACAAAAAGTAACCAGTACTAGATTACATGGGTGCACAAAACTAACGAGTTACGTTCCTCGTTATTCTACAAAAGTAATTTGACTCTCTACTACAACTCTAATGTGTTACCCTCAACTCTGATGATGATACACAGCACACAATGGCAAAATCCTTCATGTCTTGCAAAAACTGCGTTGAAAATCTAGTTTTTCATGGTTTTGGTAGGTTAGTGTTTTATGTAAAAATACTTAGTTTATAGTTTTTGCAATTGATTTAAAGTACATACAATCATTTGTTGTTGTTTCTTAGGCATGTCTGTGACATGCAAAAGTTAATTTGGATACTAATGTTACAAGCCACACTCTTTTGCATCCATTGTTGTCTGCCTTGGCTCCTGCTAAAGAAATGCTTCGCTAGAAGCCATTTGTGAGTCTGTCCTTAATTGTGGCTAATAATCCAATCCCGCTCTTACTGTCGGTGCGCTTAGCCCCATTAGGATAAAATGGACAGTGAAAAGGCATTGAGCTGTACCTTCAGGACTAGACGATGACTTTTAAGCTTGAATCATTGAGGTTTAATGACAAAGAAATAGGAAGTATAATGGGTAATAATGTAGCTAACGTTCAGTCTCATTTCAAAAATACATTTCAAAGACCTTCAAACATCCATCTTTGGCAGATTGTTGACTTTTGGATATTAAAGTGAGAAGTCTTTAAGATGAATTGTTGTTTAATTTCCAGTCTGTTTTCAGAGTAGCATGTGTCTCTTTTGAAATAGATTACTGAGTTTTATTGGAAATAGCTGCATTGGTTTTTACTTATTACAATCACTATGAAAAATGCAACAAATCAAATAAGCCAAAATGAATAGATATTGTAATTGTATTTATAGTTAAAAAAAATATAAGAAATGAATATGTGAAATATATCAGTTATCGGTGCTCTCCTGTGTTCGGCCTGTAGATTTTGGTGGACAGCCATACCATGTAGGTTTGTAGTTGTGCCATACTCTATGCCATTTCCAGTTAATTAGCCTGTCATGTCAGCTTCACCTTAGTCAGTACATATTTTTTTCTCTAGTTTATCAAGATCAAGTAATTTTAATTGTCAATATCAGTAAACGTTAGTTACACAGGGTTTTATATAAAAGTGTATTTCTCACAAACATCTTTTAGAGATTATTAGAGAAACAGATGCGGAAACATTGCAGATTCGGAGTGCAATCCACAAGGTTTAAGATCTTTAAAAGCACACTCGGACCTGGTAATGTTTAATTAAATTTTTTTGAAGATGTATTGCCATATACAGCTTATATACAGCTTCATCCAACTCCAAAATCAAGATTTCAGGCTTGTTGCCATTCATTACCGATGTTTCTTCCCTGCCAAAACAAACAGACGTAGTCACAAGGGTGCAGGAGCTCTATAGCAGACAAAAAGACAAAACTCTTTTCTGCACACAAAAAGGAAACTATCGGAAGATCCCTTTTTTCTTTCAACACAATGCAGGAAATATGTAAATGCAATGCGAGTGACTTTCAAAATCTAGATTATTTTAATTTATGTGTTAACACAGCACTTGTCTGTTTCACGCATGACCACCTTTATTTTCTTATGTCATCACCAGCTGCGGTTGCCTGACAAAAAAAATCCCCCCAAAAAGACGAAAAGCTACAAGTTGGTCTCGTCGCAATGCTTGTTTTGGCTTTTTCTCTTCCGACAACTTCAACAAATACGTTACGGTACAATGCATTTTGGCACATAAGTAGTTTCGAACCTTTTAAATGATTTCACTTGATGTATTCCTCTGTCCCTCCAACGCAAACACAGAATTTGAATTAGGCTGGTGACATTTGACCGTGTTGCTGTGGTAAAGACTTTGATGTTAGCTGTAAAAGACGTGTTAGCAACTGTCTCAAAAGCGGCCCGTCATGAATTTGCTAGCACCGCACGTATATTCCGTAAAAGTAATTCATTACACTTTGTTTATTTGGGATTTACAAAACTTGAACATTCTCCTGCAGATTAGTATGTGCTTGTCGCTTCAACCCAACAACAGAAAGTAATCGACTAGCAGCTAGCCAGAATACTAATGTGTCATACGCAGTTGAAGGCAACAGAATAATGGCGCTTTGTGTGTGTGTGTGTGTGTGTGTGTGTGTGTGTGAAAGTATGTCCGTGTCCGTGCTTTTTTATTAATTTATTTTTTTAGGATCCAAGTGTGGCTGGGAGGAGGACATGACTTGTGTGAGGTTGTCGTTCGCCATGCGGTGTCTGAATTACTCATGAGGCGGAGAGGTAGAAGGAGGTGAGTGGATTTACTGCTTCATTTGCAAGGACCCCCAGGTCTCCACTGAGTCAGTCGCAGTCGTGTGAGAAGAAAAGTAACAGACGTATTTGAAGAAGACTGGGTAAAGTTCAGTTAAAGGAGACATTTCAGGCATTATCCTCTGAAATAGTTTTTGGTCGTTAAACATTCGTTGGAGTACCTTTACCTTGGCATTGCATGTTCTTGAACTACACTCATTTTTGTTACAAAAAAACAATATGACTTCAAGTCTCTCAGATGTTTCCCGCACCAGGAATTGACTTTTGGCTCCATATACTGGCTGCAGAGGGAATTACATTGGGGAGATAAACAAAAGCTAACTAGCCTCCAGCATTCTAATGTAAGCATGCAGTCGTAATGATTTTGATTTGACGGTAGAAATGTTCAGAACGAAAGTGACGATATATGGACTGCAATCTCATAGTTAAACATCAAATTCCAACCATGAATTTTGATCTGTGTTCTGTGCTCCCGCTCCAACTGCACAGTGTGCAAGCTGAGCTCCTCTCGTACTTTTAATGCTACGGAAACGCTGCGGTCACTGCACCAGAGCTGGACCGCGTGCAATGTGAGCTTGGGGTCAAACCTCTTGCTGTATGAAAAATGAGTATGTACTGGAGCACTTTTGGACAGGTTTAATGAGTTGGGAGATCAGGACAAAACAGTTCCCTAATCCCTCTTTATACACTTCATTATATTCTCTCAGGTAGACCCTCAAACGGGGGATCAGATTAACCACTGATGAGAATCTTTGGAAATTCTCATAACCACTTCAGGCAGTTATGCTGTCATGGTGCAACATTAGTGGGAGAGAAGTCACTATTGACAGAGAGAAAATGTTCCTTACTCATGGTTCAAAAGGGTCTTTTAATACTGTAACTGCGATTTGCTTTTTAAAAAAAGACAAAATAAAGTGGATTAACCAATAGTAAAAGCTCCCATGTTCTATTATTGACCAGGTTAATATTGAAAATGCAATCAATAAGGCAAGAGCTCATCCATACAAGATGTATATGGGCTTAATTTTTCAAATTCTTTCTTGCCCTTGTTTACGCTTGGGCAGTTCAGTTTAATTATGGGATGCATCCTTGGACAAGCTTTGCCCAAAAGTGAGTTAAAATTGTAAAATTCCTTTAGGACATCTTTCAGACAGATTTGCATATTTATTAGTGGATAAAAATAAATTGAGTTTGAAATAAAATTCAATAGGATCCAATTTTGCCAACAGGTGTATATCCCTCAGTAAAAAGGCAAGCATGGAGGTGGAAATGGCACATAATGAATCATCTTACGTTTGTATCTATATTGGCCGTGCAATATTAATTAATATAAACGATTCATTCATAAATTCTATGAGGAAGACATGGACATCCTCCAGTAGAATGCTGGATGTCTGTGTGGGATTTTGACTTCTTTTGAGAATCAAGGTTTTCTTCATTCTTTTAATTACCCGGGCCAACATTGTAAAGAGGGTTAATGGTGTCGCCTGGTAATGTAACAGTTGGCTAAAATACTGTAAATACCTCTCTTACATTCCTACTGAACTACTTGACTGCTCCTCATCTCTCCGGCACTACTTTGACAGATGCACTTTGGAAGGAAAGCTATATTTTCACTCTTCTCGCTGAAATTTAAAAGCCCTAAAGGCCCTCTATTTTTTTCCCCGCACAAGTGAAAGCTGTTTTGCCCCCTGTACGAAGTCAGCTCTTACATTGTAGGGTTTGACGATCGCTATGTGTCGTCTGCCGGGTTATTATAAAGCATCTACTGCAAACCTGGAAGTAATGTTGGTATATATCACGAGCAGGCTAGTTGTTTTTAGTAGTGTCATGACGAAGACACAATGTTCTGCCCCTTGAACATTCTGAACCATGCTTAAAAAAAAATGAATTGTGATGGGACGTCTATTTTGGACCCTGTGTGCCTTAACCTTTCTTTTCTTTGGATGGCCAATTTTCCTGGATTCTTGTTTTCAGTTTTAACCAAGTTGTTTTATCTGACAAATAAAAGGTGATCTTGTCTTATCTTATCGTGAACTATTTTTCCAAAGTGAGGTCTGAGTTTGGACCACTGCCAACGGTTTAAAAAGACCAAAATAAAATCCCTTTATTTTTTCAGCAGCCTTTCAATGACGTTTTCAAGCACGCAAAACACCACCAAAATCTGGGACACAGTCAATAATGCATCTACATTAAGAAACAATGCTCCTGACCACAATGGATGAAGATTTAATTTTCATATCATCTCCAGCCTTATCATCTCAAAATGATTTCTAGACTCTTTCAGGACTCCCTCGAATTTGGCTCTGGCATCACCCATCAGATAAATGTTTAATTCGTCCTTGTTGCCGGTGGGTACATTTGGGGGACTGTCATTTTGGAAAAGCTCTTTGCTCAGTGGCGTGTTTTAAGTGCCAACATGCTAACTCCACTGTCACACATCTATCACAAGGTCAACCGGAGGACAAGGTTTGGAAAAAGTTTTCTTCACAGTTGAACAAGTAGGTTTTCCTGACCATCAGCTCAAGTTCAGGACAGATTGGTCAATATTAACTGGCAATGCAATAAATATGCTATTAAATCGATACATGAATTAGTTGGGGGAAATGCAACATGTTCCAGTGGTGGTGAAAAGGAAGAGATGAAATGTCCAGCTTGACTCTCAGCCCAATTCGGGGGGAGAAGAGATTCATTATTGTAGAGTTTCCTCGTTGACTTTATTGTGAGTTCTGACCAATCGATAAAAAAAACCAAGTGTTTCTTTGACTGTACATCAGCCGCCTGACATTGCCACTTACACACTGTTGTACACCGGACAAGAGTAATTAGGTGGTCTGTGTGATAATAGTGCATGCATTTTGATAATGGCGGTTAGCATGCTGCCGCTGCCCACGGCCACACAAACTGTTATCTGTGAACCAAATGACCAACTGTCACCTGTAATAAACCCCGATTTGATCTCACATTATTGTAGGCCTGTCCCCGAAAGGTCAGTGGCACTTCTTGTGGAAAAAAATCAGCAACTCTGCGGTTTGAAATAATGATGCCTAAATGGATCTCAAAGAATAATCTATTTGGAAAAAAAGGCAAAAAGTTTGGAATCAGAACTTTGTCCCATTTTGTTATGTTTCTGAAATAAAATATGCAGTATATTAGTTTGCATCAATAGCCTCTCCGATTACCAGCCATGACACTATGGGTGCCTACACACTTTGCCCTGGTTTGAGCCCATATTAGTCCTTATGAAGACTTGGTTTTCTACTGTTCTAGTCTTGGTCTAGTTCAGGTTTTGCTCCATTCAGTCCCAATTTTGATGTGGTGTACGAACTGCAAAGCGTATTTCTGAAATAACCTTGAATAAAAAACTTTTTTTTAAAACTGAATGTATGTGTATTTAATCAACAGGGGAACAACAGTAGCTTTCTTGCGCTGCAAATACAAAAGCAAAGATCACTGCTGCTGAAAACCATTGAGGAAAAATAGCTCATCATCAAAATAGCTCATCATCATAGCTTTAGTACTTAGAATTTCTAAGGGAGATTTTTTCCCTTAGTATGTTCCCAATATACACTCAGCGAGGTGCCTTTTAACACTTGGAGCGGCCGGAGTCCTTGAGATTAGCCCACTTTCCCAGGTCAGTCATAAACACTGTCAGAGTGTTGTGGGAATGAAGAAAGCCTGTTAGCATTTAGCCGGCTTTGTCCTTGGAGTGCTGGCCTTTATGTGGGAACACAAACTGCTCCCTGTCCACCCGCCCCGCTGACAGCTCGGTATGGGGGCCGGGGTTTGATGGAGTGGGGTAGACCTTCTCCGGTGACCTATGGGGAATTAGGTCCGGCCGGAGAGGAGCAGGCCTGCCGAGATATTGTGTTTGAAGTGACCGCCATAGGGGCTCAACTCCCGATGACCACAGGCCAAACTTCCCATAATATTGTGATTAGTGTTTTGAAGTTGCAAAATTTGAATGACGATTATATCTTTTAAGGTAGAAAATACATTTTAAAAGCCAGCTAATTAGAAGTAAAAATGAAAAAGATATGTTGTATATTTCGAATAAGAATATATGGTGATATTTCTCAATTTATGCGATTAATTTTAGCGACGTTTAATATTTGTCGAATAATTAAACCTCAACTAATACATCTAAAGACATCTAAAGACAAAGAAATGTATTACTCACACCTAGTTACCAGGCTGAGATAAAAAATAAAAAAAGTAATACAGAATGATCAATAGCAATGACTTTTCTTCATTAATAACACTATATGCAAAAGAAAACAGTTTTAAAATGGAATACTAAGTACATTTAAAATATTTTTTTACAAATACAATTAAAACCAATTTATATGTCACTGTTTCATATTGGTGTTGGTATCGCATTTACATAATAATAATTAGACACATAAAATGCACAAAAAATAAGGTTCAAGGTTCTTTGTTTATTTGTCATTCAACAAAATGTGTTCAAGGCCCAGTGATGCTGTATAAGATGCAAAAGTACACCCTAAATAATAAATACTAACTGCACTTCAAAATGTGCAGTTATTCAACCTCAAACATTATTGCCACTCATCCAAGTCGCTTCTTCTTTCCCCTTCTGACAGAGAAGAAACGACTTAATGAGTGTCGAAAACGCTTCACTCTTCAACTTTTGCTTACAGAATTCAAGTTTCTTTTGCTATCGAACCTACCTGAAGGACTGACTTAAACCTTGACAAAGGCGCATTTTCAAACTAAAAGCTATACTCAAACACTTTCTGTAAGGCTCAACCAAACGCCCCAGACTTCTGACGTCCGGAGTCCGAATTGGAGCCCGTGTTGTTATTGTTTGTCAGTGGTTGATCCCCCCACCCAGGGAGATGTGACCCCCCCTGGGCGAGATCGAGTTTCCACAGGCTGAATTTAAACACTTGCGGCCGAAGGGAGCCGACACTCTCGCAGCAGAAGTGGCCAATTAGGCTCATGTGTCGGGCCGCTGACATGTGAGGGAGGAATGTGCCAGCTCTTGGTCAAACAGGGATTGGGAGCCGGTGTCGGTGGTGACAGGCTTTGTCACAGACATGAGGAGGATTTAAAACACATGGACGTTCAGACACCAGACGGAAACCTTCACTTGGGCTGAATGCAGTCGCTGGGATCTGCAGAGGGCACTATAGCCATTTGTTTCATCGTGACAAAAGCTGTGAACATGTAGATATTGTATTGTGTTTCTCCATCAGCCTAAAACATGGTGACCAGACCTGGCTCAAGAACTGGTGATGGATCGTCAGATGCTGTAGTGCAAAGGTTGGGTCAAATGCAGAGGATGATTTCTCTATGGAGATCAATTACTTATTACCGTCAGGTTGTAGAGGAAAAAAACGTGACCGGTCATCTATAAGCATGCATTATTATTATTTTAAAATGATAAAATAAAATTCATGGCGCAAGACATTACATACATTGTTCGAAACTCTGTTCAAAGGTTTTAGGACTTGAAATCAGTATAATATCTCCCCTTTTATGGACTTAAAAGCAGCTCGGAAGACCTCAAGATTCTGGGCAAGTCTGAAACGCTGTGATTTCGGAGGCTCAGAGCAAGACAACCTCGTAAACAGGATTAATGAAACCGCGAATAAAGCGAAATACATTATAAAGACACAGTATGTGTTGTTTAATCCGAAAATCTAAAGCCGTGTATATATAAAGACATAAGATTAAAGGATTTACACGTTGCTTGGGCCATAGTTGGTTGCTATTGCCATGGTAGAACACATTGTGTAGCATTTGCATGTTTTATTCACTTGAATGATAATTTTGAAAAACCCTTTCAAAACCCATAACAAATGCCTGTATTTATTTATTTATATGAGCCCAAGGACTAGTTTAAATGATTTTGGACAATCACATCAGTGCAGCTAACGTCTTCATGAATGATTTGGTGATATAATCTTATTTTTGTATGGCCTAGTCTTCCAGTTAAAATGAAGTTGCCCATTAAAAAATATTTACTAGTCTGCTCATTTAACGTCACCTGTATTTGCACATAGCCACAATGTTTCTACAAAACACTTCTCACAGTACGGGTCCAGCCAAGTATAGCAAACAGCCTTTGAGGGTTCAGCGTCTGGTGGCTTAGTTATTTTGACAGCCCCAAACTCAGATTACATGTTCCACCATTTTGTTCTGTTTGTCTTGTGTCCATGATTTTTATTTTCGCTCCTTCACTGACCATTCCCCTCATCAAGATGTCCTGGCCCCGTTAGCTAATATCCCCGATTATCTTTGACACCGCTAATTAACATCACATTGATATTGCGCAGTACACCGGAGGAGGAGAGTAACTGCCAAGGCTTGACCTCAAAAGGAAACTCAAAATGGAGAAACGTTTTTATTTACCTTGTGTCATAACCTCAGCGAGTTCATATAAAATAACAGAAATAACATTCTCAAAGCTAACATTTCTGTAGCATTTAAAGTTCAGTCGGTGAATGTAAAAAATGTGTCCTTAACTTAAAACAAACATGAACTCAGAGCGTATCGAGAGGCTCTTACAAGCAAGGCCATGACAAACAAACCAATGCACAAATAACGAGTGAACTTAATTAAGCGATTTAATGCTTTTTCAAATTCAAGACTTTGTTTAAGGTGTTATGTTTTCGGCTATTGAATAGGCTTCTGATGGCATTTGGAACCATTTTGATCCATATTTTTTTTACCTGAATGCGCATGGAAACTGCTCACTTTTTAATGTGAAAAATGAAATGGAAATAACTTACAGTACATAAGGCTGAGTACAAGAAGGTCCAGTGTTTTTTTCCCCCATTCATGCCTAAATGACTTAGCGACGCTGCTGAATCCTACGCGAGTCACGGAAGATCGTAAAACGGAGAAAGTACAGAGCAGCGGGTGTGTACCGGGGGATCGGTGAAAACGGAAAATGCGTCTTGATTTCAGGAGAATGAATATTACTCAAACATGCATGAATCACTCTGAATGCAACTTCGAGAGAGTATATATGAGAAAGGGAAACATGTCAAGTGGCTCATCACTGCCATGTGTTTTGGGACTGCCCCATTATTCTTTCATATTGGACTGAGCTCTATGACACTGCAGGCTGTCTTCAAGCAGTGTGTCTCGGATGTAAAACTCCAACAATGGAAACAATAGATGGATACCTGCGGCCTGTACTTTTGGCTGCTGCTGCAAAAAAGCAAAAACAAGACTGGACTTAAATAATTTTGGACATTTACAAACTGGAAAGTCTAACTTTCACTGTGTGAATTTGAAACTGGACAAATTTGACGGACAATAGGACAGAAGGATATATATTCCAGACTGACGTTCTTTAGACTATTCTTTTTCTTTTTTGCTTTATTGCTCTGTGTCTTGTGCTGTTTTTTTGTTGTTGTTTTTTTGGGGGGGGGTTCATTTTTGATATATTCTTACAGAAAAACAATTTTAACTTGTTTTTAAATGTTAAATTTTGCTGAACATCTGAATTTCCTTTCAACACATCAAATTATCTGTGCCAGAAATTGAATTGATTGGCTGTAGTGCTGCCGCTTAGACCACTTGACTAATGTATTTTCCCTGACCTGAACATTTGACTTGACTTGACATGAGAGAGAGAGGGTAGAGACATACAGACAAGGGTCGAAACCAGTTTGCGACGACACATTTGCAACGCCCGAAACGACTGCCCCGCTGGTGAGCAAAGCATTATGTTTTTAATTATATTTCGATGCTACAAATATTGATTCGTAAAGACATGCACACTTTAATTTTTGGTCCTTCACCAAGTAAACCTTTGTTCCCAGTACAGTTATCAAAGTAAAAGTGCGATGAAATCTGAGGAACATTCCAAACTTTCTTGCGCAGACCTTTAAGAATGTCTTTCTTTCTCTGTTTGGCCACATATTCATTTGTGCATGGTTAATGACAGTGTTTCATTATGTGCAGAACAAGGCGGAGGTGCACCAGTGGCCTCTCCTTCTTTGTCACAGCGTCTTCCCTCCTCTGTGCGCTCAAATAGGCAGCTGTATCTTTTAATGAGATCGGAATACATTAAAGACAACCTCCCTGAGTCCTTTTAACGCAAACGCTTCAATTAGCAGCCAGGTACGCAGATAGGAGTTGTTACAGGTATAGAAAGGATGGAAGTGTTGCTAATGAAGCTGAAGTGTTGTGACAAAAGCGGTAAATTACTGTAAAAGAGAAAGTGCACGGGTTTGTAGTTTACTATGAAAAAAAAAAAAGATTATTTCTAGCTAGAAATAAGAGTGTCGAGTCGTGCGGTGGATAAATACATGTTTGTGCACAGGTTGTCACGGCAACAACATGTGTCGGCCATGTCACTATGGTGATTTTATAAAAGGGATATGTTTTCAGTGGAGAACGAGGTATGATTGAAACGGATGTCACAAAAACAAAATTGGCAGGAAAAATACATTACAAATTTAAAAATAAAATATATATTTTTTTTAAATGAGCAGTCAAAAACAACATATTTTATAAGAGTATACATTTTTCGCATAGGTTTTCAACCCGGCTTTACCACAAAAACAGCGTATATGCTTTTTATTTTCTATAAAACAATGCATTGCAAACATTTAAAGGACACATATTATCCATTATTTGTATTTTCATTGGCCTTTAAACATGCTCTTTAGTACATTTACTTTGAAATTTCATGTTCATGTAACTGAGCTTTGGCGTCATTTTCTGGCTGCAGAGAAAATGAGAACGTGGGACTCAAACTTCCAACATTCCAGCTATGTGCCTGCACCCCTATGACAGCTGATGCTTTCAAATGTTCAAACCCAAATTATTTACATTTTTTATATTTCAACATGTTTCATTTCACATTTCACTTCAATATGACATAGACTTTGATACAGGAAATTGGTTCTAACGTCTCAGTCACGCCTCGCTCAGACGCCACCGCTCCGACTGGTGTGCTGGAGCGGTGTTCGTATTCCATATCATGTGTTCATGCAATAAATAATCATTCATATAGGGAAAAGGCTTGCGGGGGGGCTCCGGCGTCCAACGAAAATCCAATCCAGCCGAAAGAATCCACAGGCTCCTCCGCAGGCTCCTCCACAGCCTCTGCAGTTGTTCCATGTGCTGTGCTGTCTGAGCGAGGGTGCAAGTCTCCTCTTCGAAACTGGGATAGAATCTTCACCTGTCAGATTCGCAAGGTACTAGAAGTCAGAGTGTGTTGTGAAGCTGTCCCGGATGACAAACTCCTTCTGCAGGCCCGTGTGAGAGCGCGCTCCATCACAGAGGCCCACAGAGGTCTGAGAAGAGCGGAAAAGCTACGGCGTTTGCCCTGGAGTTATTGTCCAAACACTGTTAGAACAGAGCTGCACATTTTAAAAAGCTGAGCCAAATTGTGTTCGCTTTTATTAATCCTGTTAATCTTCACAAAGCTGTGGCTGTCCAAACGAAATTGGGTCTCCTACGATTGAAGAACATCAGCCAATATCAAATTATGTTAGTGACCCTCTAGGGGGCTTTTAAAAAATATATAATTCTATAAATTTTACTTACGCTGAAGTCAAACCTAGTCATTCTCACCTAACCCTGAATCTTTTCTCTAAAACACAATCAATTCAAGTATACAATTATTAAAATCCTTGTAAATGACTCGACATCATCATGTAGCTAAATGTTATACTTAGTTCCTCACAGTCCAAGGTTAAATCAACAACTGAGGCACATTCTTAGCCATGCCTCAGACCAACACCTGTCCTCCTCGCTCTAAGTGTCCATTTTCACCCGCAAAAGCCAGATGGCCCAGCACATTTCCTCTGGCACTGTCCCCCTCCTGTCCTCCCGAGAACACCGGCATCACTACGATCACATCAGTAGACTCCATACTTCCATATCAAATATTCATATTTCTCTGAGTGCTGAGCAAATGCAGATTAAAAAAGGAAAGGGCAATGGGAACGCGATGGCGAGAAAAGCTTGGAGAGATGGGGGAACTAATCGAAAGACCTCTGGGTCAACACAAATATCTGGGAGAATTGAGACTTATATGAAGAAGTCAACCAAATTATAAAAAACAAAGCGTTATGGGATTGGTGCGTTAGGGAATTAAACCTAGGTAGAAGTTGGAAGTTTGGATCGTCAAGGTCTAAGGTGGTGTTTGGCTTTATTAGGTTCTATTTCATGCTGGTGAATTTAATCTCCTCGAAAAGGAATCAAGGTTGTTGAGAGTAAATGTGTGAGACAGGGGGTCACACAGGGGGGTTTAATTTGAAGTGTAATCTTGTAATATATCACACATCCACTGTTGTAATTTGAAGTTTGAAACTATGTCGACAATTTTGTGACCTATATTTCAGATAACAAGATGGCTAGAATATTATGTTTGGATCATTATAGACTCCAACAGAACTGTATACATATAACTGGATGTTATTCTTTTTTATAGATATTGTTGAGAAGCTGAATGATGGGCGACACCAGGGACTTTTATTCTGTTATTAAGTAATACTATGGCAAGTGTTGTGCTATTGATTCAGATGCCATTGAGTTTAATGATTTAGCTATTATTATTTTAGCTCCATTATATATTTTAAGTATCACATTATGGATATTTTTTACATTCGATTAAGAATATTGGGCGTTGTACATAAGTGGTTGCTGTTGTGGGTCAAAAAAGCCTCGGTGCCGGAAAAGTCTTCCGGTGAGCTGGCTGGCCTCTCCACAGAGCTGGCCTGTAACTTGGCTTGTCGGCATCACTTGTGTCCATGGAGATAGGCAAGTTCAGTTCTGTTCATAATGTTTATTTGAGCAGTTTATAATTGTTAAACAAAGTCAAACCAACAAGGCAAGGCAGGAAGAATTATTTGGCTCGCACAAAGATAAGACCAGGGGAAGGACATGCAGCAAATTATTGGAGCCGTCAAGAGTTTGGCAAGTTTAAATACACTCTGTGGAACATTTCTAGCAAAGCAATTTTCCACCAGAAAAGTTTCATAGGTTTTGTCAGTGCGGGTGCCCCGTTTTTCCTTTGAGTGCGGGCTATTTTTTGGAAGGTAAGCGTTCAGTTATGCTACTCCCACAGCTTGGAATACTTTTCAAACTGAACTGGAACTTTGTGAAATGTTTTTTTTAAATGGAGTTTTGGACGCTATTAAAACACAAAACAATAAAGAGCAAGGATATTTTGAACATTATCTTATTGGTTTTTTTGGTGCAAAAGTGGAATTGTTTTGCAGTTCACTTTGGCCGAGGTCACCCTTGAAAAAGAAATCTGTTTGGTTGTATTAAATAGCAGGTCCAACGCAAAGGTAGACATTAACTCAACATTTATGGCTATAGTGTAGTTTATATCTTCACAATTAGCATCCATTAGCAACAGACATTTGAAAACAATCAACCAACAAACTCAAAATCCCATGCAAAATATCACGTACAATGTCAATGTCTTCCAAACACGCAAAGCAATTTGAAAGAAGAGAACATTCTTCAGGTAGTGTCAGCAAGGAATATATATCACAGATGAGGGATGCCGACATTTGGGCAGAACAAGATGTCTACTTTGATCGCTCGTGTTTTCGACTTAAAGACAGGAAAAATAAACAGGTACCGAACTTCAAATACGCTGTCCACTTTCTGCAATTCGAGATAAGCCATGTTTGCTTGTGGCTGTCTGTGCTGCCTGTACCAGGGGGCGGACTTTGACTTTGTGGGCAATATTCAAACACCTTGGATTACATCTATTCTAGCGGCGCCAAAAAAAATACATCCCACTGGTCTCCCTGTTGTCCCGGGACATGTGCAGAATGGACAGAGATAAGACGGAACACGGTGCCAATCTGATGGCTATAAATAGTACAAGGGATGGACAGTCTAAAGCAAGATTAAACCTGTAGATCTACTGGGTCATGTATTCAAATAGATAGAGAGACGAGATAGTGTGCAATAAGGAAGTAGGATCTCTTTGACGTTATCGAGAAGCTCATTAGACTCTCAATGTGTGGTCATGGTGGCATTGTCCAAGGTGAACCACAGGGGCCTAACAGTCTGCTATTAGAAAACGTGTGATTTGAAAGAGATTTAAAGGGTAGAGTGTGGGTTCCTTGAGGGGAAATTATTGTTTCTCAAAAGAATGTGTTCTTATCTAAAGTTTGCAGCGTGTCAAGAGACTTGAGGAAAACAGCATGCAATAGATTCAGCGTTACCATTCTTTTAATTGAAAAAAAATGAACACTAACTTTAAGCAATTTCAAGCAGGGGAATCTGATCGCAGAGAGATAAACGATCCATTCATTTTATTGGCAGCAAAATAAAAACATGAATTTTGACGTTTATAAGCTACGCAGACAAAGGCATAGACAGCTTTCCCTCCACAACTACAAGTGGTTCGATGTGTTCTATATCAAAAACGAGACCTAAGTATGTCCATTGGCGCCACCATGTTTGTTTTGGTTTGTTTAGATGCTTCACCTTTGGCTTCTTCCAAATCTCCAATGCTACGCTGTGATCGGTCCAATTCCGCTCCACTGGTGGTTCAAAGCTTATCGAATCGGCCGCATCAGTGGGAGCAAGATGGATTCTGAAGAGTTTGTGAACCAACAAAAATATGCGAGAATTAATCCTGCTGGTCGGGGTGTAGGATTTATGATACTACAAAACTGTCTTTATTAAACTGTTGTGGCTCGCTACATTTTTGGTGCAAAAATGTAAACTGCACAAAACACTTTTACACTGTAATGTTTTGTAACGAGGGGCTAGATTATCAGTTGCCAAAACATCCCTGATTTTTCAAACCGTGTGATGTTTGGAGGCTAATTTTAACAATTTCTCAAAGAGCTTGTTAGATCTAATAACTAGTTAGATTTAAACACATAAATCCATCTTTCAAGGCTTGAAAATGTGTATTTTGTGTTGTATTTGATAGATTTATGCATGTCTGAGTAGATCTAATCATCCATACAAATTAAAGACCAAACACAACCAGTATACAACATATTTTTTTCAATGCACTGCCCTTGAATGGAACCAACAACCAACTGACTGGAGTTTAAAGCCCGACTTTCAAAAACGTAACATCGCGAGCTTTCTCTCCTTTCATTTGCGGAACTAGAACCAGTAATGTTGCATTTGAAGCTTGAATGCTCAGAAAATGTCTTCTCCTTGTCCCTGCACATCTGCTCTGTACGTTTGTCTGATTATTTGAGAAATGTAGACTCCAGGTCAAACACGCGGGGTGAAAAATCTTGTGTAGCCTTTTTTCAAAAACAAAAACTCTTGAAATGAAAATGCCTTTGCAATTCTGAACAGGAACACAATGGACCCGTTTGTTGTTTAGATCAATATTGTGGTTCTAGTGGACATGTGCTTTATTAGAAAAAACAAAACTTTAAAATCTCCGTTGTCTAACTATCAGCCTAACTTGGTATTAGTGGGGAGGTGATGACAGAATCCCGTGGTCTATTGTGAATGTGAAATTGCACATGTCTGGATGGTCACAATTATGAAGTGTTTAAAAAATGGCGCTCAATGGAGGAGACTGGAGGGAGGAGGCGGGCGCAGTGCCACTTCGGGGGGCATGAATCATCCATTCTGACAGGGACACAAAGGTCTGCACACGTAATAATTCAAGTTCTACTGAAAAACTGTCACCACACTTTGAAAGAGCACTTCTAATGCCTGTGTGCGTCTGTGGTTTAGATGTAAATTCATCTACATCATTTACACAAAGCAAACGGCAACACTGTGGGTGGACTTCTCATGTTGCATCAGTTTCTCAATTTATTTTATGTTATTACGGTTGAATCATGTGCCTCAGCCCAAAAAGATGGCCAATGGTTATGTTTTTCCTTTTCAGGAAGTAACAATACTAGGCTCATGTTTCTGTTTAAAGTTACTTTGATTAAACTTAAACTTACTGTGGCGGGTACGCCACTCTTCATCAGTCCATGGAGATAGATCAGTTTTCTGCTATTCTTTGGAACGTTAGAGGTAAAGTAAGAGCGTCTCCATGGAGACAAGCAGGTGGCAGATCCTCCACCAGAAAAGTTACAAGTCAAGTTTGTGGAGAAACAAGCCCCTTCACATCAAGGGTTTTTCAGCATTTTAAAAAGACCTGCAATAAAGTAATTGTGTTTAAGTCTATTTTTTGGCTGAGATATTTCACGTGGGGCTTTAACTTACAGATCCATGCTCATTTTAAAAAAAAATATTATCCCTGTGCATTATGGGAAATCTTGCCGTTGCAAGGCAGCAAAGGCTACACTAAAAAAATTCTTGGTAAATTAGCCACCTGCTAACCAAATGGAGGACACATCCCTGCAGAGGACAAGAACATTGGAACACGACTTGTGCAGTGATTGATGAGCTGGATGCCCAACCACGCCCTGATCAGACCAGGGCAAGGCTTTGGGAAACAGCCAGAAATGGGTACTGTTGCCTTGTGGCAATCGCCATCGCTTGTGACAGTAAGAGAAGAACATATATACTATAAAAACAGGAGATAATAGTTTGCATGAGTTCTTAATTGCACTGCCAAGTCCAAGTTACTGTAGGTTACCACCGTGATGATTCCACTGTTCTATCCATAGGCCTCACAATGATGGGAAATTTGGAGTTAGAGATTGAACATCCAAAACAAAAAGCAAGTTTATTAAAAAAAAGTGCTTGGTCTCTCCTGGTAAATACATTGACCATACTTTAGAGTTAGAATACTTTTGAATGAACGTTAAGTTTAGTATGTCGATGATCTTAAAATCTTCATTGGTTTAATATTAGTCTATCTGAAAAGTCCACATGATCTGAGATGTGACGGTGAAATCTCTGGTAGGGTTACCAGAGGATCTGCAGAAACGCGGAATGTTTTGTGTCAAAAAGATCCTCAGCAAGATCAGAGGCTGAGCGCACGCTGAGTGATTCA
The DNA here is from genome assembly GCA_015082035.1 of Chaenogobius annularis. Classification (NCBI taxonomy): domain Eukaryota; kingdom Metazoa; phylum Chordata; class Actinopteri; order Gobiiformes; family Gobiidae; genus Chaenogobius; species Chaenogobius annularis. Next base: position 370,050 of record BJKM01000350.1, on the reverse strand, counting down.
CTAATGCAGAAGTACAGATTTTAAAATAATATGTGAATTTTAGCAAGTAATTTGAAAAAGAATGTTCATAAATAAGAATTTATGTGAAAGAAGTCTTACTTTTTGAACAAATCCAGAAGATCCAAAGCACAGGTTTTTCACAGACTGTGTAACGTTTTACAATTTAGGTGATCCACAAATTTAGATTTGAATTCTCGCATGCAACAAGTACACATTCACAAACCAAAATTATTTTTGTCAGAAATATGTATATTTATATTATATAACCCAGGTCAGGCTTTTGAAAAATATGGTGTTTTAATTAATCATTCTTGCTGCATCAAAAAATAAATATGACACAAATTCCACCCCATAAGATAGTAGGAATAGTTTAATTAATTAATTAAATAACAATTATATGATCAAAAACAAATATTCAGCCTTGAAACAAGGACAAAATGAAAATGTCTATATTGTAAATAAAAATGTAATCAAAGCTGCTAAAATGAGATAGTCCAAGAAGGAAGTAGAGTTGAGTTGAATATCTTTTTGCATTCATCATACTTATTTTTATAGCTATAATCTCCTCATGTTTGTAATCACATTTCCCCCCCCCCATCTCTGGGTGAAAAGCTTGAGGAGGAGTGAAAGTACTTTGGTTACAAGTCACTGACGCAAAAGTGAAGCAGAAGTGAGTTGAATCATGTCCAGGAATAATGTTGTGAGCAAACCTACACAGTTAAACCACACACTAGTCACTGCATGGGTTAAAAGAACATGGCATATGCATCCGGATGAACAACACACAGATACTATTCACTGCTAAAACTAGTATCAAAACCTCAAATGTACCGTCTCAACCCCACCCTTGACCTTTATTGAAAGTAAAGTGCAACACAAAAGGCATTTTCGTACATAACAGTATCAAGAGCTTAGTCCTTATAATCCCTCAGTCCCTATTTAATCAGGGGAACCACCCAGTCCCCCTTGCTCTAGCACACACAGCAACAACGTCTGAAATCGGGTCTAACTGGGTTTTACAAGATTTAAATAGTTATTTAAGTTAGTAAACAAAAGTTTTTCCTTTCATCCCACTCCTTTTGAATACTGTAAACCCCCACATTAAACGGTGATGCACAAAAAGCTCAAACAATGAAGTAACAATGAAACAATTATTCTTACGTACATCCATCTTCTTGAGCTTATCCGGGGCCGGGTCGCGGGGGCAGCAGTTTTAGCAGGGACTCCCAGACTTCCCACTCCCCAGACACTTCCTTCAACTTCCTCCAGCGTGTCCCAGGTCTTCCCCGGGGCCTCTTCCCGCCGGGACATGCCCAAAACACCTCCCCAGGGAGGCTCCGAGGAGGCAACCGGAAAAGATGCCCGAGCCACCTCCGCTGGCTCCTCTCGACATGGAGGAACAGTGGCTCTACTCCGAGCCACTGTTGTAGGGTTTGGGTTAGGGTTATATGCTGCTAAATTTTATGCTGTAAAACCATACATTTATGCACAACTATTGGGGATGTGGAACCTGTAGTATGCACCAATAGCCTATGCTAGTATTAGCGTAGTTCCCTCATTCATAGAAAAGGGGGAACATAGGTGCGCACCCGTTCCAACACTATAAGCGCGTTGGTCATTATACTCTCTACTGCAGAGGATGATAAAGAACAGGTCTTCATCTATAGAACTAGAATTAATATATTACACATATTATAAAAGCAGCTCTTAGGATAAATACGATTGCTGTGTGCTGTCTGCATCTTATTAAAGAGTGTTTTATTTTCCCAAACCAGGAAGTGCGCTGTGAGCGTGTTAGCATAACGGCAAAACTCCATTCTGGCCTCTGAAAGGTACTGGGAATAAACTGAATGCTCCTCAGAAGTGTCACCAGTCTTGGTAAAGTCTTGCTTTTATCAGCTGATCTTACAAGCTGGCAGGTTTATCTGGCTTCTCTACAAATAAACTTTCCTTGGTGGTACTTTGGGGTAAAAGGTTTGAGAATCTTTGATTTAGGCATTGCAAGCATTAAAAGGATGGGTAAATATACATTAGTAACAGATTTGACCAGGAAAAACAGAAACCCTTCTATAAAAAGAATTTGACACTGGTTAATAATGTCCACGATTCCTTTGGCTGAGTGAATGCATGCATTTTTGATTTTGATTGAATATATGTTGTTTTATTATTGATCAGTGTTTTATGTTGCACCTTAAGGCCGAGACAAGTTCCTATGTTTGTGAATTTTGTTCATTGACAATGGCAATAAACTCTTTCTGATTCTGATTCTGATTTTCTATCTCTTTCTGACTCATATCGTTGCAGGATATCCAATCCATTTGCCTTACAGAAACAAAGCACACTTCACTTCATTTCCCAAAGAGGAAGTTAACAATTGTTCCGGAAGTGAGATGATGAGACGTCTTCAGACAGGGCCCTGCAGCGGTCTTCATATAGCCCTACAATGCAGCGTTGGTGACACATGTACCATACAAACATCTGCAGAAGTGTATTCTTCTCTGGAGTCAGAAAGCCCAGGGACATTCAGTGTTTGACCATAGATCATCAAAAGTCAATTTAACGTGACAGTGCGGAGCTATGGTATTGTGAGGATGCAAATGTGTGCCGACAGTCCTATAGGAAAAGGTCAGGGTGGGCTTCGACAGGGAGTCAAATGTGTCACAACTAAAACCCCTGAAGCGCAAAAATGACCCATGACAATAAACATTGTGCCTGTCACAGCAACAGCACAACTACTGTATACACAGTATTGTAATCAGGAGAGTACATATAGTCTAATTAGATAAATAAATACATACATACAGTGAGGAAAGTAAGTTTTATTTCTGCAGCTAACGAGATCAAACAGGTGCTACTAATTTAGATTAATAAGTGGAGTAGAGGTGGACTTTTTAAAGGCCGACTAATTGGCAAGTGTTCAAATACTTATTTGCAGCAATAACATACAAATACATTATTTAAAAACCATACAATGTGATTTCCAAATATTATTTTCAGATTCTGTCTCACAGAGGAAAATGCACCTACAATGAACATTTCAGACCCTTCCATAATTTCTAAGAGAACTTGCAAAATTGCAGGGTGTTCAAATACTTACTTTCCTCACTGTAAGTAAACAAATAATAAATCAGGGGGGGGAATGCTGATTAAACAATTTTACTGGAATATGTGTGCTTGAATAACAATAAAAATGTTTGTGTTTTATTATACCATATACGTGAATAATAATAATTATTATTATTATTATAATTATAGTTAATTTAAGATTATGATGTAATATGCTGTTCTTGTTGGGGAATCTGTCCTTGACATTTGACCCATCTTTCTGTGCTACCGTGATAATCTCAGGGACAGTTCTCTTGATCTTGACCTAGTTTCATATATCGACAAGTTTATGAATGTGTAAGTATTGAGTATCTGAATTTGTACAATGTACAACAGTCAACTATCCACAATGATTGTGAACATAAAAGAGATCACAACCATCTTGTAGTCTGTGCTTTACATTCTACAAACACAACTGAGCCTGTGTTGCCAGTGTCTTTTCTAAGTGTTTCTCCTGCTCAGTTTGTGGACAGGCAATGGCTCATGTTTAGATCCTTCTCCTCCAGAATTCCAGGCTGAGCTACAGAGGCCAAACCAGCACTGATTTATGATTGGTGTAGGTCTTCAGGTAGCGACCATTCAGCTCAGTGAGAGAGAGAGAGAGAGGATGCAATGATTTAGTCTTTGTGAAAACCACACTGCTGGTGTTTGGCTTACAGAGACTTACAGCTTTCCTCTCTATTTTATTTTTTATTTTTTCAAGGATTTCTTTTAGCGCGTAGGCTTTTTTTTCAACAGGACAGTGCATCAACAGCGTGAAACAATTCCTCTCGATTTTCACAACATGAACTGAAGACATGAATGTTAGCGCTGTAAGATTTATCGTGACCTCACTCTCGGCCCGTGCTAGCTCCACAGTAGCCGTGGTCAGGTGGGTGACACTTATAGATATCAGTTCATGCCAGACACGTGACCTGTACGCCACCGGCAGCCATCTTGGTTTTAGTCCTAATGTATACAAATGTAAACATCAAAAGAAAGAAATCCAAAAGGCATAAACGGCTCAAATATCAGAACAGTACAAATCTTTTTTTTCAACAACAAATGTCATTTGCATTTTAAAACGCAAGTTTGGCTATTATATGATCAGCATTGGTGATTAGCACAGATTAAACATAATGGACTCAAAGAAATCTTCTAACTGAAACATGGCTTGTAAGTGTCTAAACGTTCTCTGTGTAAGGTAATAGAACCACAAAATATTTACTCAGCTTTTATGTGATTTTGAGCTTTTAGTGCTTGGATGAAGGTCTTTGCCAGTTAAACGCTTGTGTAAAATCATGCCGTTCCAAAGCTCTGATATCTGCACTGCCTGCCCTGCAAGACGTTAGCAGGCAAAAAACCAACACCTTTCATTCAATATTTGTGCACTATTTTTGTGTTTATGAAAAGGCGCAGTAGAATTTAACACGAGCAGTAGAAACAATAGGTCGGCGACCAGCCGCAATTTAATTCTATTATTGAAATGTGACGTATGTTGGCATAAACCGTTAGAGGCCAAAATTGTGGAATAATTTATTTTTTTTGGCAGCATTTTGTTGCTAAACCGGACCCTCACCCTAACCTTAGTTGTGGAATAATATATTGTCAAAAATAAACATTTGCGTTGGACTGGCAATCCAAATGGAGAAACATTTATTTGATTTGATGTTTCATGATGAGGGAAATGAAAATCTAAATCCTTCATACGGATTTTTTCACCATACAGCATGTCAGTGTCATACTCGATATGTATTTTACGAGACTGCATATTTTTCTTTCACAAGGATATTGACATTGAACCCTCTTCACCTTAACATTCTCAGTGAGTGAGTGCGAGCTGCTGCCTGACCTAAATCCTGGTGTAAACAGCAGCAGATAAACAGCCTCCAGGGACATTTTGTGTCACATGTTTGATACCGTTTGAAAGCATTCTCTCTATATGTCTTTTCTGAAGCTTCTAACATGCACTATTGTCTGTCTGCCTCTCCAGCTCTCTGTACTGCTGTGATTATGACGACCTCCTGAGCCGTGGCGGCAGTTAGAAATGATAAACTGATATTTTTCCAAAGTAAAGATGTGCATGTGTTGGTAGGTGTTAAGAGTTGCCAAAATTCTCTGCATCTTGTAGGATCTAAACCAGTGTTGCAACAGGCTTTGGTTGAGAATTTAGGGTGATATGGCATTGTTCTTTTTTTTTTTTTTTTTTAACATACTGATTGATTTTACTTTTTTTTTTTAACATACTGATTGATTTTTAAAAGTTTCTTATGAACAACAAATAAGTATAACTTTTAAGGTTAAAAAAAGATACATTTTTATTCAAACAACAAATATTATGCATTATTTGTATTGTTAGTAGCCTTTAAACATGCTCTTGAGTAGCTTTGACCTTTCATGTAATAGCACACATTACTTCACATCAGCCAGATGTTTATCAGAAACTGAGTTAGAACAACTGGCTGCAAAAGGGAATTGTACAAAGAGGAGAGCTAGCTACCCCCGACATGCAAATTTAAGCATGCAGTTGTCATGAACATGATGTTTACGACAGAAATGCTCCAAGCGAGGTTGGTGATTCATGGATTCAAAAACAGTGCAGAAGATCTCAGAGTTCTACCAATGACGTGAGGTTCAGAGGGAGAGGACTTACAAAACATGATTCATCAAACAAGAGTGAATGAAGCTAATTACAACTCCAGCTATGTTTTTTAACGAGGAAATATTATAACAGGGTTAAAAGCTCCAAAAAGTAAATTTGGCATAACACAATAAATTTAATTAATTATTTGCCTCAAAATTGTATAAACAATATCCCATTTTTTATTTTATTTTTAAACACACATGTATATCTCAATACTTTGTGGAATTGGCACTAATTACAGCCTCATGTCTTTTTGAATATAATGCTATAAGCTTGGCACACCTATTTTTTGGCAGGTTCTCCCATTTTTCTTTGCAGAACCTCCCAACTCTCAGCCATTATCAGATCTCTTCAGAGATGTTCAATTGGGTTTGTGTCTGACCTCTGGGCCACTCAAGGACATTCACAGAGTTGTCCTGGAGCCACTTCTTTGTTGTCCTGGCTGTGTGCTCACGGTCATTGTCTCGTTGGAAGAACCTTGGCCCCAGTCTGAGGTCCAAAGCGCTCTGGAGCAGGTTTTCATCAAGGATGTCTCTGTACACTGCTGCATTCATCTTTCTGTTGATTCTGACTAGTCTTCCAGTTCCTGAAAAACATTCCCACAGCATGATGCTGCCACCACCATGCTTCACTGAAGGGATGGTCCTGGCCAGGTGATGAGCGGTGTCTGGTTTCCTCCAGACATGACGCTTGCTATTCAAGACAAAGAGTTCAATGCTGCATAAATATTTCTGTCCCTTCCCCAGATCTAACCCTTGATACAATCCTGTCTCGGGGTCTAGAGACAGTTCCTTAGACGTCATGGCTTGGTTTGTGCTCTGACATTACTGTTAATTGTGGGCCCTTATATGATAGTGCCCAGAGTCAGGACTAAACATGGGGAATCTGCGTTTCAGTTTTATGCAGCTAAAATCTGGAACAGTCTTCCTGAGACCGGCCTCTACTCTGGTGTTGTTCAAATCTAAACTAAAAACTGTTTTGTTTGGCTGTGCGTATGACGGAAATGATTTTATTTGCACTCTTCTCTTTTATGTCTTGAACTATTTGACGGATAGCCTGAAAATGGCACCTTTAAATTTCTTTCAATTAAGGTTTTATGATTTCTGTCATGTCTTTGTGATTTTAATACATTTTTTATTCGTGTTGTGTGAAGCACTTTGAATTGGCTTGTGTACAAATTGTGCTCTCCAAATAAACTTGCCTATATAGACGCTATATATGTGTGCTTTTCCAAATCATGTCCAATCAAGTTGTAGAAGCATGATTTGTGGAAAACCATGTTCCTGAGCTCAATTTTGAGTTCATGGCAAACACAGTAAATGCTTATGTACATTTTTAATATTTTTTTTCAAACTACATTTGCAAAGAAGTCTAACTTTTTTTCAAGTTGTCATTATAGGGTATTGTTTGTAAAATTTGAGATTAGATTTTCGAAATTGTTCCCATCAAAACATTATATCTTGGCATCAAGAGAAATTGTAGTATTCAAGTTATGATAAATGTTACAACAGTTTTTGGGGGACCCATAACATGTGATCGCAGGGGTCCCTGGACCACACTTTGAGAACCACTACTTTCAATTAACCTCCAGATCCATTTAAGACACAAATACATTTTATTTCTCCAAATTCTTTGAGTTTTCTGCTCTATAGAACATGCTACCAAAAGAGTGAGTTTAGACCTAATGATTAAAAGACAAATTATTATTAGATCTTAAACAGCCCTGTCGGTGGAACAGTACAAACACGGTCGTTTTGGGATGATGCATGATTTAGGGATCCTTTTAAAGACTTTTGCATTGGTCTTGCATGTCGTGTTTAGTACAAAAGATACATTGTGTCTGTGCTCATCAGTGGTGCAGTGGTTAGGGGCTGGCACATGTGTGGTTGCCATCGCCGCGCCCTCGAGGTTTTGATTCCTGGCCTTGACTTTTTGCTGAATGTCTATACCCTCTCTCTTCACACAACACATACTTTGCAAAGTAAAGCCTTTGGGCAAAACAAAAATCTTAATAAAATACAATAATTTAAAATACTGCATGTGTATGGAAAGAACAAAAAAACATTTGGCCCTAGTTTTACACACAACACAGATACCAATAGAGGGAGCTGTTTAAAGCAAAAAACAATAGAATCATAGTTGTTAAGCAGTGGAGTAAAAGCAAGCGCTGAAATAACACTTCTGGAGACTTTGGACTGAATTTCCTAAATATGCAAGAAACTAATTAAAGGAAACAAAACACAAAAGGTGTTTCTGCCGCTTGGAGGCACAATCACCCACACAAAATTGGAATAGAGGACTTCTGAATTTTATAGTTATGGTTTCAAAACCTAATCTTATATTTTAAATTGGAAGAGGTTTTACTTCCCGCACTAGAATCTCCCTCTTTTTAAAATTAGCTAAAATCATCATCAAGGAATAGGTCATTTAATTCTCCCTCCTTTAATGCATGAGAACTTACATGGATAGTTTGGTCTCTGACAGTTTCAGATTCAGCACATGTCCTGTCCTGGCTCACGCTCGTCCCTCTGCATATGTATGAGTCGGCCTCTCTCTGTGTGTCTATTAAAGGTCCATTTTCTTCTGTAGCTGGCTGCACTGTTTGAGGAACAGTGGAGCTTTTTTTTCCTCTGCTGCTCTTTTATCATGCGTGCATCATGAAGAGCAGATCTGAGGGGCTCTCCACTGCACCACGGCCCCCCTGTCAGAGATGGCCCCTGAGAGAATCTGTGGTTAAGGCAAGAAAACTTTGAGAACTTTTTTTTCTGATACTAACTTTAGGAAGAAAGATGGGCTAAGAAGGGAAACTTCACCATGAGAGAAAGTTGTCAACATTAAATCGGGTTTAAAATAGTGTGCTTTAGTGTGAAACTAAACGCCTTAGCAAGGCTATGTTTAGATGGTTTCCTTGTGTTGGCATTTGAAACTGGCGATGGACAGACATATCGATATATCTATATATATACTTTATATAGACAAAAGTTTTACAGTTGAAGACATTTTGCCACTCATCCAAGTAGCTTCTTGAGTTCATCTGACAGAGAACTGGCGAGTCGCTGCGTTATATCTGTCTGAAGGAGGTGTTATCAACTGACACTAACAGCAACATCATGAACAAATATTTGAAGTTGATAGGTCGAAACGTTACATCAAAGGAACAAGTCAAGAAATCAAACTTTAATTCCAGTTGAGAGAAAAGCACTGACCTTTCCCATCCTCAAATGTATAAAGCGCTTCCCTCTGCACGTATTAGCTAAAATACACTGAAGTATGTCCGTTTGCGTCTCCATGTTTGTTTGGGTGCTTCGCCTATGGCTTCCGCCCAAACCACAATGATGCCCTGTGATTGGTCCGGTCACAAACTCAAAAGAATCACGAGAAATCATCTTGTGGTCCAGGTTACCATATGCCCACACACAAGTCAATATGAGAACTTCATATTATCTAGAAATTGAACACAAGAGCTTCTAATCCTAAAATCTAATTCTAAAGCCTCTGCACCACATTACCAACCAATGTAATGGACGATGAGATGATTTACACTACAACTGGAAGGTTGAATGTTAGATTAGGCTTTTTTGTTCATTTAGCTTTGTTTTTGTTTACATGAAGTGACACCAAGATGACCACAGACCAATTTTTGTTGGCCCTCAGGCTTCATGCTAAATTGGCCCAAACAACAAAAAGTAGTACTTCTTACTGTAAAATTAGAAAAATTCTAACATTTTGATGTTATAACAACCTAATATTAATGTTCCGAGTCTTATTAAAAGGTGTGGAAACCCATCGAAACAATGTCAAATGCAAAATTTTGAATGATTCACTTCATTGTCAAGTTGTCTGTGGCCCTCTGCTCCGAATAAGTTTCAAAATGCGGTCCTCTGTGAAAAAAGTTTGGACACCCTTGCCCTAATACAACCCTTGTCCAAATTGAAGGTCTCGGTCCAAATTCCACTCGGACTAGTGCATAATGTGGTTGTTTACATGGGCTACATACATAACTGTACGATATATAATAGTGCAGTATCGCCAAGGAACAATGCATGGTTTATTATAAGTAGAAGTTGCTTGAATGCATCTTGAAACTGCTTGTTAAGTCACTTGTCTACAAAAAGACAACATACATTTATTTGTAACTATTACTAACAGGCCAGAAGTCAATACTAGATAATAAAGCAGATTGTTTGGTCCTAACTCTCCAAATTGCGTTGGTTTCTTGGATCGTAAAGGCCTGTGCACATATTTTTCACTGCACGCAATGTCAAACTAGTCTCCAAGCGCAACAGTAGAAATTAATAACAGGAAACTTGTGTTGTTTTAATCCCTCAAACAAATTACACGTCAAAAAATGTAAAGTAAAACATTGAATCAAAGCCACAAAAGAAGTCTCACAGTACATACACTGGTGAATTTTTCATCTTTGTAAACAAAACCATGTTGAAGAAAAGGTTGTATTTGACAGAAAGCGATTTAGAAACAACTTTTTTGTTGTCTTCACTGGAGGATTTGAAAAATAAAATATTACCTGATAGCAGAACTGTTCAGATGTCAGCAGGGGGCGACTCAAAGGAAATCTCTCTGCCCGTCTGAAAGTGAATCTGACATTACAGACCCTCATGTCTTTGTTCAGCTCTAAAAAACACAAGACACACGGCCTTGTGTGTCGGGACTCTCATCAAAAGTAGGCGAAGTCGAATTCCAAGTGCTCAGGTGCTATTTATTGTGCCAGTCTCCAAGTGCAACAATGGTGCAAATATTTACAGTGATAGAGAGCAGTGTACATATATACAGCGTTACAATGTTCCAACGTGAAGTTCAGCTTTAACTTTACCTTTCCAAGTCTCAATCTCTCTCTCTCTCACTCAGCACCCGTTACCTGCACTGTAACCAGTGACCGACTCCCACGCCAAAAGCGGGGGAATGAACGAGTGTGTCTTGTCTGTGCGCGCGGGCATGAACGGGCTCCGCACATGTACAAACGGAGACTACAACCTCTGACGGTCTGGCTCCATCACATTATCCCTCCCCTGCGGAAGGTTGGCACTGTGGGGCAACCTGGACAGGTAATCAGCCACAATGTTCATCTTGCCGGCACGGTGACGGATAGAGAATCTGAAAGGCTGAAGGGCAAGGTACCATCTGGTTAGGCGACTATTGTGCTCCTTCATGGTGTTGATCCACGTCAGGGCATGATGATCAGTTTCCAGATCAAACTCTAGTCCTAACAGGTCGTAGCGCAAGCTCTCCAACGCCCATTTGACGGAAAGGCCCTCTTTCTCAACAGCAGAGTAGCGGGTCTCGCGTGGCTGGAGTTTGCGACTCAGGTACAGTATTGGACGCTCCTCTCCAGGTTCCCCCTGAGCCAGGATTGCTCCGAGGCCAACCATAGAGGCATCCACCTGTACCAAGAAGCGCTTGGTACAGGTGGATGCACTCTTCAACACAGGAGACGAGCACAAGTGGGCTTTAAGAGTGGTGAAAGCAGTCTCTAATCTTCTGTCCAGATGAATGGATTTTGCTTGTCTTTGGCGGTGAGTGCAGTGAGCGGAGCGGCAATGGTTGCAAACTGTGGCACAAACCATCTGTACCATCCAGCTAACCCTGGAAAGGACCGCACCTCTTTCTTTGTGCGTGGCCTCGGAGACTTCAGGACAGCCTCGACCTTGTCGACTTGAGGCCTCACCTCCCCTCGACCCATCTGGTAGCCGAGGTAGCGTGTTTCCTGCCGAGCCCACTCACATTTTGCCGGATTCAACGTTAGACCGGCTCGCTGGATCTGCTTCAAGAACTTGGGAGAGGTGTCGGACATGATCATCCCAAGTCTCGCTGAAGATGACGACATCGTCGAGATTAAGCCGCTCTGAAATGCTCACACCCCGTGAGAACTCGATCACGACGTTGAAACGTGGCGGGTGCTCCATGTAGCCCGAATGGCATCACAGTAAACTGAAACAGCCCAGCCGGTGTTTGGAATGCTGTGTAGGGCCGTGAGGATTCCTCGAGGGGCACTTGCCAGTATCCTTTGCAAAGGTCCAATGTGGTGATGTACTTGGCTGAACCAATATTCTCCAGCAGGTCATCAAGCCTTGGCATTAGGTATGCGTCAAACTCTGACACAGAGTTCAGTTTCCGAAAGTCTATGCATATCCTGAGTGATCCATCTTTCTTGAACACAATCACTACAGGACTGCTCCATTCAGAGTTGGATGGTTCAATTACTCCCAGTCTCAGCATTTCTTTGATCTCCTCTTGGAGCTTCCCAACAAGCTGCTGTGGAACCCGATAAGGCCGCTGTCGAATTGGCCGACCGTTCTTCAGGCAGATTACATGTTCCACAACTGTAGTTCTTTCAGGACTGGCACGGAACAGTGAGGACACTTCCTTGAAGATCTGAAGTAGATTTCTGGACTTGCTCAGGAGGGAGATGAACCAGCATAGGGGCAGCAGTGTTGGTCAGTCCCTCCAGTCCCATGTCCGTCTCTTCCCCGTCCTCATCTTCATCCACTTTCCTGACCAACAGGACGTTTGTTGGAGCCTGGACTGGACGTTCTCTCCACACCTTTAGGAGGTTGACATGGTACGTCTGTTTGGACTTCTTTTTCTCCAGATGTTGGACTTCGTAGGTGACTGGCCCCATTTTGCGTGTTACAATGCATGGGCCCTGCCATTTTGCCAAAAGTTTATGGGTGGAGAATGGCAGAAGAAGCAGCACCTTCTGACCGAGAATAGCAGCCACAGGAAAGTTCTCTACTACTCCCACTGTTACAAGAAAGGGTTGGTCTGCCACAGTCACGGTAACCTCCACAGTAGGATAGGGGTGGCTGTCCCCGTGCACACACAAAATGTCCACTGTCTTGCCATAGTCCATATTGCTAACTGGCACTGAGCTACGTTTGATCAGGGAAGTGAAAATACCAGTGTCCAGCAAAGTAGTAACCTCTTGGCCATTAATTAGTACATTTTTACAGCGTTGTACTGCACTGTCAGTCTTACTAGCGCCCTCTGGTCTTGGAGGATAGCACGCTCCGCTAACTTTAGCTTTACGGACTGGCCAAATTGAGGCTTTGTGCCCAGTCCTCGTTGGTTTGGGGCAGAACTGCTGGTACCTGACAGGTCTTGGTTGGTCTCACGTCTGGCAGGTCTTGGAAGAAAATGTTGAGCTGGTGCACACTGGGATGCTGTGGTTAACCGGGCAGATGGTCCTCCTTTCCGAGCGTTGAGATACTGCACGGCCAACTTGGCAGCAGTGAATCAGTCAGCTGGCTCACGTTCCTTCATCAAGGTCCTCACTTCAAAGGGAAACACCTGCAGAAGCTGCTTCATGATGATCGCTTCACCGATTTCCTCCCTGGAGCGTTCATCTGGTCTTATCCAGCGGCGATAAAGTCCTCTGAGGCGGTGATAGGTCTCCGTGGGGCTTTCACCATGTGGCAGAGTGGTGGATCGAAACTGCTGCCGGCAAGTTTAGGTGAAATGTCGAATTTGGCCTGCAGGGCTGCCTTCAGGTCCACATAACAGTGGGCTCTCTCTTCGTCCATAGCAGAGTAGGCCTCCAGTCCCTTCCCTGTTAGTAAGGGTACAAGTCGACACTGCTCACTGTAATGTCTCCATTCAGGTCTTGGTCTGTCCTCAGGTTCAGTTGCTTGGCGCTGCGACTCAGCAACATCATCGATCTCCATGGGACTTCCATGGAACACCGAACTCTGTCCACCAGGTGTCGGCAGTCCCATCCTTGGGCTGCTGGCTGTCATCGATGTCGGGGTAAGCGCCCGTGATGTGTAGGCAGGCTTGGCGCTGGACGAGGTCTTCTAGGAGCTGGCTGAGAAGTGAATGCAGATTGACACACATGCTCCACAGCAGCAGGAAGAGAGGCTCTCAGTCCCCGGAGTTCAGCCAGCAAGCCTTCCTCCCGGCGCTGCTGTCCTGCGAGAAAAGTTCTCATCAGCGCCACCATGTCCTGACCTGGTTCAGATGATGGGACGTGTTTCTCCTCCCACTCTTCATCCTCATCTGTCTCCCACACTGGATCTGGAGCTCCTGCCCCCTCTGGCTGTCGCTCACGGCCTTGAGACCTTAGACCGGTGCGCTTTGGTTGGCGAGGACCTTTCTTTCGACTTGCCATCCCACTTCTGACACCAAATGTGGCGGGACTCTCATTAAAAATAGGCGAAGTCGAACTCCAACTGCTCAGGTGCTATTTATTGTGCCAATCTCCAAGTGTAACTATGGTGCAAATATTTACAGTGATAAAGAGCAGTGTACATATATACAGTGTTACAATGTCCCAACGTAAAGTTCAGCTTTAACTTTACCTTTCCAAGTCTCAATCTCTCTTTCTCTCACTCAGCACCCCTGTTACCTGCACTGTAACCGGTGCCCGACTGACTCCCACGCCAAAAGCAGCTCCCTTTATTTTTCACTTGCGTCTCCCACTGAGCAAAATACAGAAAATGAAAAACGAAAATAAATTCATAACAAACATGTGTGGCGTCTTCCTACGAAGCAAGAGCTCGTTAATTACATATTAATGTTCAAAATAACACAAAAGAAAGGCGTAAAACTCTGGTTGCATCATGCAACCACAGCGCGAACAGCGCCTATTTAACTTACCAGGAAGTACTGGCCCGGTTTAGGTCCAACGCGCCGCATCGGAGGAGCGAGGCTGCAAATGGGTAAGAGCTGGCGTGTATGATTAAGAATTATTCTAACACGCGCAAGTGTGCACCCTTGAAAATTAGTGTCGGAGGAGTACGGGGAACTATATGAATGATGCGTGTGGTGCGAATGAATGAAACAGGGGGGGGAAAGCGGGGAATGAACGAGTGTGTGTTGGTGACCCTTCTCACCCTGGACATGGTCTGTTTGAACCACTCCCCTCAGGCAGGAGGCTACGGTCCATCCGGACCAGAACCTCCCGCCACAAGAATAGTTTCTTTCCCTCTGCTGTTGGAATTGCGTTGGACTCATGAACACTTCTTAAACTGCACCATTTAACTACAACTATTCATCACTCACTGCACTGTCACTTTCTGCACTACAACTGTAAATGTTACTGTAATCTTGTGTACATAGTGCCTATTTTATTTTATACTATAGTAATTTAAAATTGTCTCTTAATGCAGCCCTTTGGATTGAATACATGTTAGTTTTTATTATTGATCAGTGTTTTATGTAGCGCCTTAATGCCAAAACAAGTTCCTATGTTTGTGAATTTTGTTCATTGACAATGGCAATAAACCTTTTCTTATTCTGATTCTGAAAAGTGGTGGTTAAACCTGGAATGGTGATAGTGACAGTAAAGCTGGAGACCAGAGAGAGGTGGGTTAGCGGAGAGCAGTGACAGCTTTCCGTGATGAAGATGATAGCTGCTGAAGAGGAGGCTGTTGCTGAGTGGTTTCTTTTTTTCCTTTTATTTGGCTTTCCGACATGTTTCACTGCGGCATTGTAAAACTTTTCATCGGACCACCTATCGAGAACTTGAATGTATGGACTTTTAATTAATTAACACAAAACAACCTAAAAATAAACAAGGGTAAAACACATTATACTACATCATACACTAACATAGTACATAGGTGCATGTTTTTTGTGCATTCTAGTTTTATAAATGAAACAATATTTACCAACATGGATTATACATCATGTAAACATGATTTACCCATCGTATTATCATAAACTTTTAGAACGTAACTAGATTGCTCAAAAAGGAATGCTTAAAGATTAAATATAAGCAATATGCGAAATGTCTACAACACGGTAAAAATATTTGGTTATTAAGTAGGTAAACCCTAATTTAGCTAATTGCTAAAGCTAAGCTAGATTCGCTGCTTTATTGCTGCTATTCTCATTGACACACCTTTAGCAACTCCGCCAGTAGAGCCAGAGTAGATGGTAAAGGTTCACAGAAAATGTTGCTTTGATTAGGCAACAAAAAATGTAAGCGTACTGTCTTTTTCGTGGTCAAGTGCGCTCCATTCCTTGCTGGTGGTTTTCCAGAAGAAGCCATCTCTCGGCACTGAGCTCAGTCATTAGCTTTGAAGCAACTAATCACAGCTCGCCGTCTGAAATAGACACCTATTTTTGTCAATTAGGATCAGGCTTACGAACATCCATTTCCTTCAAGATCACGGCTAATGCAAGAACGGCTTGTGTCGCTCGTGTGCTCTGGGTGAGTATGTTGTAACCATGCTACAGATTAAATGGGTTGAGCTAAGGCGCGGCACTTCTTTAGCGCAACAACATTTAGTTTAACATTTGAGCCAAGATTAGAATTTTCTTCTGCTCAAAAAAAACCTGTTTCCTTTAAAAATATTACGCTAGCCAAGCCTGCTAATAAAAATAATGATGCTTTATCAAATCGGTATTAAAAACTTAAGTACGTCAAATAAAATGTGCTTTAACCATTAGCATTAGCCAGAAAAACACAAATATGTTTTGGGAGTAATGGTACACGTGAAAGTAGTGAATTGTTTCAATACATAACGTTCGGTTCAGTTCCTTTTTATTCAATTCACTTAAAATGAATTAACTGTTCGAAACATTTATTATAGACGTTCTTATGTGCCACGAAACAAACGTCGTAGCGTATCCGACTTTATATATTTTTGAATTGCTGTTTGCAGCTGTCATTTTTCCTGATTGTTCTGATTGATTTACATTATTCAACACTCTTGAACACTTCCAAATAGGAGCGCGGGGAGATACACTTTTTTTTTGTTCTAAAACTTGAAATGCCAAAGTAAAAGTACTCATGCTTAAAGGCCAATAACTACACAAATAATGCTTGTCCTTTAATAGATCCATGAGTACCGCACAGTTCTTCAGCAGAACTACTGTCTGTCGTCTCCTTTTCTCCTTTTGTGCCTGTTGTCTTGGCGAAACCAAACCAAAACTGGGACTTAATTGGAGCGGAGTTTTGCAAAGTCTCTGGTTGGCATTCATCTCTGATCCATTCGTTGTTCTTCGCAAACACCACTGTTCATTCCAACAGGCGTCCAACTGCGAGCACCTGTTGTTGTTGTTGCTGCTAACATGTGTGTGGAAAGTGTGTAGCGTGTGTGTATATGTATGAACTGGAAAATGTAATGGATCGGGTATCAATTCCCTATATTCCGATACTCCAATGAGCCATTTTGCGAACACAAACATATTTTCATCAATGTGATACCTCATTTTAAAGAACAGAACATACAGAAATCCGTCACCAAGTTTATTTAACAATGTTTAGCTGTTAATTTACTGTAATAGATGTACAAATGATATTAGCATTTAAAGATGGTATTAACAACCCTTAAACTTTTAGGAAGTTTTGATAACATGAAAGAAAGCTGATATTGGTTGATATCGGGCAGATACTGAAAGCCCAAGGATTGATATCTAGATTAGTGCATCCCTTATACAACATTTTAGGGAGGATAGGAAGGTTCCCCTCAAAGCAGCTGACTTGACAACAGAACCAGAAAAGCCTCAAATTACTTTTAATTTTACTATTCTATTTTGCCTCGTAAAACGCACATACACAGTGCCAACACAGCTCAGTCACTGTTCGATTTTCCCAAAACATACAGTAGTCATTTAAAGAATTCACCTTTCACTCAAAGTCACTGAGATCTTCGTCTCAAAAGCTTCTATGATCAACCCAGAATAATAACAGAAAAATATAATTTCGGTCATTTACGCAAATCTCCAATTTCTTGCGATATAGCCTCCGAGAAACGCCCTCATGCTGTGCTCTGTAATGGAGGATGATAAATATGTCATCTATATATAGTGTGGAGCCTGTTTTGATATTAATTGACTCTTGGCTTGCCGACGTGTTAGCATGTTATGTAGCAATCAAGTCTGTGCAGTGAATACTCGTGTAATCAGTGTACACAGCCGGAGAAGGCAATTTTTTTTCATCTGGCAGTGTGTATCAAAGACAATTTTTATGACTTTTCCATCATGTAAAATCACACATACCATACATTAGAATCAGGATGTCAGTAATGACTGTGATTGCGTTGCCTGGAGGGTTATTCAAGACATAAACAAGACTAGATGGAAGCAACATGGTATAGGGCTTATACAATTAGGAAAAATGAGCCGTTAAGAGGTTATTTATGTCTTGACTTTAGACATTTAAAGATACAAATGTCATCAATGCCATTGTTGTACTACAATTGTACTACAGAGAATGCCCAATCTCTTTGTGATACTGGAAGCCAAGCTAGGTTGGGCCTGGTTAGTGCTAGGTTGGGCCTGGTTAGTGCTAGGTTGGGCCTGGTTAGTGCTAGGTTGGGCCTGGTTAGTGCTTGGATGGGCCTGGTTAGTGCTTGGATGGGCCTGGGTAGTGCTTGGATGGTAGACCACTGGGACTACTACTAGATGCAACAGTGGGTCAGCAGCTGCTCTAGTTTAGTGCAGATTTTTTGTTGTGTCTTTGGGTAAGACACTTCCCACCATGCCTCTGTATAAATTTGCTGTGTGAGTGTATGGTGGCGGTTTGAGGGGCCGATGGCTCAGCCTTGGCAGCCTGGTCTTTCAGTCTATCGCAGGACTAGGGATGTAGTATTGCAGCATTTTTACTGTTGATTATTCAAACTATGAATAATATTCATTCATTCATTCATTCATTTTCTACCGCTTGCTCCCGTTAGGGGTCGCGGGTGACTGGAGCCTATCCCAGGGCCTTTGGGCCTTAGGCGGGGTACATCCTGGACAGTGGCCAACTCGTCGCAGGGTTAACACAGAGACATAGACACACAGACAACCATTCACTCTCACACTCACCCTCTAGGGCCAATTGACCTAACACATGCATGTCTTTAGACGGTGGGAGGAAGCCGGAGAACCCGAAGAGAACCCACGGTAACACGGGGAGGACATGCAGACTCCACCCAGAGAGATCATGTGATGTGATGTTCGCCCAGGAATCGAACTTTTGATTTATGATTTTTTCTATAAATAATGTAATAAATTTCTCATTTCCTATTCTCAGGATAGTTTATTTGCAAACGTATACTCACATTACAACATATTATGCTAATTATTCACAAAAGCTGTATTCATTAAAGTTGTCCAAAACATTTGTCCTTGAACTAAGACTAGATGGATAATGATGAAAGTAGTTGTTTAACGTTGTTAAACCAGGTTGTAAAAGAGAATCACTTGATGTTTGATATGTTGAAAAATCCTTGAAAAGTGAAACAGGACTTTTATAAGTATTTACAAATAAGGAGTTATTATAACCAAGAAATCAAACAGAAAATTACCACCGCATAAACCTATGACTTAACGAAATGTTTATTAAGGCAAGTAAATCAGAACGTTCAAGGGGAATAATATCTAAGCTAGATAAATGTATGAACAATTTGAACAGCCTTTCTACTAAATATATAAAAAAATAAATGGGAACGAGAGGGCAATTTTGTTAAGACTGACAAAGAATTTGTAAATATATATATATATATACATCGCAGTGGAAAACTACAAAATCACATGTTTAGAAAGAATTCTGTTGGAAAAATGTGTAACTTTTTTTC
This sequence comes from Chaenogobius annularis, assembly GCA_015082035.1. Taxonomy (NCBI): domain Eukaryota; kingdom Metazoa; phylum Chordata; class Actinopteri; order Gobiiformes; family Gobiidae; genus Chaenogobius; species Chaenogobius annularis. The sequence goes on along the minus strand of BJKM01000350.1, from coordinate 350,799 downwards.
ATAACACCTTGTCAAAGCCAAACTATTCGCAAGGAAATGCGAATTCATGGGGAAACTGATGAGAAACTGGCTGGTTGTCAGGAGGCCCACCATTACCATGTGTTTGGGACTGTCCTGTTGCTCTGAAATTCTGAACTGAGGTCAACAAAGTGCTACAGACTGTCTTTGACATCATCATCCCACTCGATTTCAGAACTGTTCTTTTTGGCCTCAAAACTCCACACATTAGAGATAATTGAGATCTCTGGAACATTCTTCTTTCTGCTGGGAAAAAGGCCATCACTAAAAACTGGATGACACAAACTCAACCAACTATTAACCAACATTATAATTAGGGACATGTTTAGGGACAATTTATGTATGTTTTTATACTGTCTCACTGTGTCTTGTTCTGTGTTCTTATTGGCAGAGCCATGTTGGTTTCCCCCATCAACCCAAAACATGCACCATGGGTAAAATCCTCCAGCCAAGGTCCTGACCAAGCCAAGCTCAAGATCTGGAGATGGGTCCTCGGGCGCCGCACTGCAACAATCACTGCTAACAGGTTGCCCCAGCGACATTGAAGAATGTGTCAAATGCAGAGGACACATTTCTCTACGGGGACAATAAAGTGTACCTTAACCTTACCAATCGAAAGTATCTATACTTCAAACCATTTCGCACATCCCTAGTGGTTTCATCTTACTTTACAGAAGTAGCTAAGTGTGGAGTGAATACATAATCCAATATTAAGTTTTGAGTATCCTAAAAAGTGCATGTGCAAATTTAAGGCATTATTACTCTTATCATTAATACAAAGAAACAGATGAAACGTACAGTATAATAATCAACACCACATCACAAGAATAAATAACGTGACCCGGTGACATTTTTAAATTCATGTCTTTTCACGTTTTCTTTGCATCAACTACTATATCAACGTTAACAACCCCCTTTGGAAGACGACACCCTCTACATACAAACCTTAGTATTCAGACTTACACAACAACAAACAGAACCCCAATGAACATGTTATTTTCTCCCGTCTCCGCCTGGCACATCCATCTAATTGTGGTTGCGTGTTTGTTCAAAGCAATCTCAGTCTCCGCGGGGAGTCATTTGTGCTTCAGTAGTTCACCCATCAACAGCCCTGTTAATGCGTTCAAAAAACAGTTGATTTCTTCATCGAAAGCAATCTGACAAAGAAACTGAGAAGAAGGTTCATATTTCAAACCAGAACGTGATCATTTGACTTGTTCGAAAACCAGTTTTACCTCATTTACGATGTCAGCGAAGTAATTTATTCATTCTAATGGTATAACTAAAAAAGAAACATGACAAGAACCAGATTGACCTGCTGGTGCCAAGAAAAAAAACGTATTCATTATTCTCACCGTTATTTTCAGTCAGGGCTTTCCTTACGTTGCATCAGGATCTTGTCGGCAAGGTTGTGCGCTTTGTACAACATGTCAAGGTCAGATGTCAGTTTCGATGCCAAAAATAAGTGAGAAAATCTTAAATATACACAGCAAAAGGGAATTTCTGCTGGATTTTAAAGGCTGGAATTCAAAATAGTTGTCTTGATTTGACCTATCTGAGTTTGAAGGTAGGATATAGGCATTTGTAAACTATTTTACCGCTTCTGTAGAGATTCAAGATCTACAGTATATATTGATACACAGGAATTATTGCTCAGAGTTGTCTTGGGGCGGGGTGCAAGTTAAAAGAGGCACAGAACAATAGCCGGACTGAAAAATCTTAAAACAAATTAAATAATCAATTCAGCTCAAAAAGTCAAAATGTCATTGTTCAGGTGTTTTTATCTTCAAGTTTTTGAATCGTAACCCGCCTCATAACTGTGACTGAACTGAGTGAACGTTTGGATGAATTAGCAAAAGGAAATCAGGCGCTAACTAACTGCGCATAAACTTAACACAAACACGTTGTTTCAGTGTGGTTAAGCAGGTCCTTTCAAACACATATAAGGCAGGGACTCACCAGTTCTCCTATAACATGAATTGAAGAAGCTACTTGGATGAGTGGCGAAACGTCTTTAATCTTAAAACCTTTTATCCAGTTGACAGGATATCCTCTGCTTATGCTATGGAACCTACCTGGACAGACACTGGGATGAAATGTATTGGGGGTATTGTCAGGGAAACAATGACAGCATGTGCTCGGGCGGGAATTAACAGTTTGGATTCTCAGCCCGAGTCCAACTGGGACGCGAATGATGTCGGGTTGGGCCGGGTCATGGATTCAGAATGCATGTGAGGCCTTTCATTGGCGATCACGATCTCTCTGCAGATGATTGACGGCTGCAGGAGTTTACTGAGTTCAGCCGCTGCAAAGTTCTCTTTTTCGCTCAAGACAAAAGGGTAAAGGGGACATATTATGCTAAATCAACTTAAATAAATGTTATGTATTTAATCATGAATTTACTCAAATTTGGATGTTCGACATTTTTGAGAAGACCTGTACTGTCCCGTAACTGAGGCTCACGTGCTCGGAAAATTCCTGTTTTCACCTAACCCCTATCCCCGCCCACATTGCTGCACCTAGTTGCGATTATTTGAACAAAGAAGGTTTGGATTGATACACGTAGGGTTCTAAAATTCCACGTAGCCACTTCAAAAATTCCAAAATAAAAACCGGATCTTGACAAAGAAATCCAAGAATCAAGAACAATAACTGCATTTAAGAAAATGCATTAAACATTTCATAAGTAAGTATGAACAAGAAATTAGGTTGTCAAGAGAAAGGACTGGAGATCTGTTTGCAATGTATTTTTGTATGTTACTTTATGGCAAATGTATATTGTGATGTGTAACGTGTTTTAAAATGTCAGTGTTAAGTTGAAAAGAGGGCAAAGAACATACGATTGCTCTTCTTTTTGCTCCTTTTCATTCATTCTTTGTGTTACTGCATGTCACTGATAACGTATTTTATATGTTATGAATTAAATTAAAAAAACAAAAAAAACATGCAAATGACAATCTGCCGCTTGCCAAACGTCACTATGAAGAGGCGGGGCTTATCCGTTCTGCAGTTTTGAACAGGAAGTAAACTGAGCTGTTTCTATTTTTATCTCATTTTAAATCAATATTGCGGTTTACAATCAACAAAATGTGAAATCATAACGTACTAATGTTATAGTTCAATACTAAGCACGTGGCAAAAAGAATAATATATCCCCTTTAAACTCCGGAGTAAATAATGTGGCTTTATATGCAATGTAAGGGTAAAAGGTGCATAAACAAAAGAGCGTGGATGATGTATGACAGGTAAAAGAAGATGACAGTTGTGGAATAAATGACAGGAGAGATGCAGAGCGAGGGAGTGAGATAATGTGGGTGAAACAACTAAAGGTAGAACAATAAGGACGCTTCTTTTGCCTGTAAATCTTTGCACAGAACGCAAAAACAAAAGGCTACAACGTAATTCCGGTTCTTTGAGTGTTCAGGCTTGGGTCGACGGGTCAGGTCGGGTGCAGGTATGCAGGGTTGGGTCGGGTCGGGTTGGGTCGGGTTAGGTTGGGTGAAAACGTCTCAACTCTAGTCTAGCGCGAATCAAACTGGCTGCACTCCAATTCTTAGAAAACTGCTTAACCCTGCACTAAACCACTGTCAAACCCCTACAGTTTGTACATTTTAACTTTGAGGAAACATTTGTAGCATGAAGGAAAACATTATGGACAGAAAAACCCCCCAAAAAAACCAGTTTGCTCCTGCCTGCGGGGATAGTAGCAGCAGCATTGGCTTTCGCAGTCGGAGGTCTGTGTAATGAAACATGCTTTTAAAAGGTCTGAGAATTCTGTGCTATTTGAAAACTTGTAATGCATCCTCTCATTAGTGCCGCTCTTATAATGCATTTGTTCACATATTTACTTAATCATTCGGCAGCGGTGGCGTTCTAATGGCTCGGATATATAGACAGGCTTGTTAACAGCTAAATTCAATTAGCTCAAGAGTACAGGAAGGAATATCCAATGAATTTAAAGGGACGCTTTTAGCACAGCGTGAAGCAGAGCTGATTAAGGACAACGTTACAAGCATAACAACTTCAGAAAGGTGGCTAACTTGTAATCAAAGGTAAGTGCAAATAAATGCAATTGTAATCTCCAAAAAGGCAACATTTGTCCTGCATTTGACCCATCCGTTAACCACTTTTGCTGTATCGATACCAACACGTCAATGGAGCTCCAATATCAGTTATAGTATCGATTAGTAGCTACAGTGGCAGAGAGTACTTACTGTTCTTAAATAAAATGTTGAGGTAAATGTACTTGTAATTCAGTGTACAGAACTTTAGAGCAGGTATCTGCAAGGCATTTTTGTGAATGAAAAGTCCATTTTCTTCTGGTTTGACTGCTAAGGTGTTGTTTTCTTGTACATCCAGGGTGCGGTTCTGCCTAAATGTCACTAGTCCTGACTTTGAGCAAATAAAACTATATTATAATACAATTTACAGAAAAATTAAGTTTGATTCATTTATAGTAGAATACTTTTACTTCTGTCAATTTGTTATGTGATACTTTTACTTAAAGCCCCAGTATATAATAATACCAAAAAAAAAATCTAAATAAATAAAAGCATGTTTTTTCATTGTGGATGTTTTTAATTCTTAGGAAAGGAAAGAAAAAAGGAGCAAAAATCCAGGAGGTTTATGATGATTCAAGTCTGCTCACAGTTGTTTCATGTTGTTTGTTTGGCTATAATATTCCACAGTATGACATGAAACTATCTCCATGGAGAATGCTCCTAAGTATGGTTTTAATTTCTATTTCCATAGAATCATGCAGGAGATTTGCCACCTTCAGAAAGATTAACACTGTCACTTTAAGTACATTTTTGTTGTTCCTGTATATGTACTTTTACTTACAGTAATCAAATTGAGTACTTCTTCCACCACTGAGTATCAAGTTTTTCACAGCCTCAGTATAAATTTAGAAAGTGCAAATGTTAATAAATCGTTTTTTCTCCAAAATGCTTGCTTGCTAAAGAAGTTCCCATTCCGTCTTGCACAAAAGTTAAGTTTCAGTGACATGATGAATTGCCGCGGCGGTGGACACAGATTTACAGTAGCGTCGTACCACCCGAGGAACCTCCCTTTACATACCATCTGTGCACTCATTTATACAGACACACTGAGTCAGCTCGCTTCCACCATTTCTCCAACTCATCTTCACCCCGTCAACAACTTTTTGTTTGGCTTCTTTGTTGACCTCATAAGTTTGCGTTCTGCCATTTCCGGTGAGTCACTCCGTCAGTTCTTTGTAGTTCAGGTTAAAAAGAGGATAATTGGGAACAGATGGCACAAGACAATGGGCCACATTACAAGAGATTACCTGAATGAGGCCCGTGTTACAACGTGAAGTGTCTGGTGCACAGATCCAGCTGGAGCATGGTGCAGGTTGACTTCTCATTTTGGTAAATATATTAGTACAGGGCTGACTACTTTTTTTCCTCCAGTACTAGTAGACTACTTATACAATACCTACTTTTCAATGCCGGTTCTTGAACATCCTCTTGTTCATGTTCAAGAATTTAATGATGTCATAATTTCAAGTTGAGGGCAGGGTCTGGTGAGAAAGGTGATCCTTTACAAATATGTTTGGGTCTGGAACCATATCCTGTCTCCCCGATGGACATCACTGGCAGACAGATCAGATAATCAGATTAGTGTTTGGTTCCTTCATGTCAAAACAAACAACAACAACAACAACAACAAAAACACAGAGGGGCTAAGAAATACCACATGCTAAAAATGAGCCGCTGTGATTGGAACGTCTCAAATAAAGACGCACTTTATGATCCTTTTGTTACAGTGCAGTGGAACAGTCCTTTTAAAATAGCATTAAAGTCACAAGCTAGCATTAGCCAACTGTTTTCATTCAGTTATCAGAACCACAGACACTTGTATTGACCACAAATTCCAGAAAATTAATTAAATGAATGAAATCCATTTTGCGTTTTGATCTTGCGTTTTCACATTATCTAAAAACGTGCCGCAAGGTTTGTAATTGGCTGCCGTGTGTGTCGGGGAGGTCTGCGTAGGTTTGACGGAGGACTATAAACCAGTCTAGTTAGGTTTTTGGCATGGGAAGCATTGGTGTGCGAAGAAAACGAACAAAAAACAACAATAAAAAATAAGTAATCTAACAAAGATCAACTAAAGCTCAAACAAGAACAAAACTAGTCTGGACTGAACAAGGACACGGTTGCCACGGAGCTGTTGTGCCCACTGCTCTTTATGCCCCCCTGATCATCCGCGCCTACCTGTGCCCCTCTCAGCTGGCAGTCACCTGGAGACGGGGGGGAGCAGAAACACAAAAACAAAATACAAAATAATGGCACGAAGGCTAACACATGCAGAAAACACAGATCCAAACTGGGATAATAAAGTCAACCTTCTGTTTAACACATTCTCATTAACTGCTGATGATCCAGTGATATTATAACCCCAGGTTGCCAAGGAGAAGAAAATATTGCAGTCAAGACTTGGGATGGGTTTCATAAAGGCGCAGTACAGTTAAGACATTGTGATAAAGCGTAAAAGCCTTTAAAAGAAGAAAGCAGAGATGAGGGGGGATCTTGCTATTTTAAACAACACCACAAAATGACCTGCGCCATAACCACGGGTGTCAATGTTGAAAGGCTTCATACGAATTTCAATTTACAGGAAATATTTCTGGCCTGTAATAGCCCAATTTCCTTTCTACTAAACAAATAAAAGCATCTCTCACACGCCGCATCGTTTTGCTATAATAGAAACCTATAAAACAGCTAATATACCAGCACTAACCATCAGCATTAATTTATTCTACAAAAGTGTCTTATTTTATCCCACATAACCATGAAAATGTCATATTCTCCTAGACGTTATTAAAATCCAGCAGCATTACAGCATTGGGCACAGTGACTGCACAGGTGTGAAAGCGCCTTTGTTCTTATGGGTCCCCGTGGTGCGTTCATGGCACTGAGGCCGGTGGGACGCGGGAGAACTCGGCACCAGTGAGCACACAAATTGCAAAGCACATTAAAAGTGACGCTGTGGCTCATTTGGCTTTCAGCTCGGGCCATGGCTCACAGGTTATGCTAATGGTTATAGTCGCCTGGGCCAGCGCACACTTTGCATTCAGAAAGGATCATATACGTTTCTATTTCTATTCTGTTGTTGCCATTGAGATGTCATTGCTTTACCTGGAATGTCCTACAGTAGGGCATTACAAATGTCTACCTAGAATATATCTAATTAAAGCTGGGATACCTGATTTACAAAATGTGGAAACGTAATTATTTATTTCTGTAGATCAACTTTCAAGCTCTCACGAACCCTTTGGCGCATCGCTAATATTCACATGCATGCATTTTTGCAACACAGCTTTAGAACAGACTGAAGACGGTGGGCCACCCTTGCGCAGCCAATCAGCTTTCATCTACTATTGTCCTTTACAGTAGCGACGCACGTTTCTTTCCTACAAGTTTCTATTCATAACATGTTTTACGATTCGATGTGGATAGTGTGCAGCAGGTTAATGTGCTTTAAGGGTGTTTTTATTGTTCAAAAATATCTCGAAAAACATGCAGTCTAAATTGTGAGCAGGGTTGCACCTCCACAGATTTAACCGGTAATTTGGTCTGGTTGTGTTTCCTGGTCGTATCCATGGAGACTGTTAAGTTTAATGCCATACTATTGAATATTTTAAGTAAAGCAATAATACATCAGTTTGGAAATTCCACCAGAAAAGTTACGGAAACTCTTCGCAGCTGTCTGAATTTGTTCCTATCGCATTCCTCGCATCCTAATTATTCACCGCAATGAGTTTGTAAGTGCATTTCACAACTTTCAGAAGCCAAGAAGCAAAGTTTTGCCATTATGGAAATGCTAAAAACAGCTAGCTTTCTAACAGCACATTTGCTGATTCCTGGTTAAGATAAAACCGCTTTATAATTAGATGCAGACACAACAGAGCAGTAACATTTTCACCCAGGTATAACTTACAAGACAATTTGTGTTTGAAAAAAAAATTGTCATTGGTAACACTTTATTTTAGGGTGCATTCATAAACATCTGACTAGCTGCTAATTAGCATGCTTGTAGGTGGTTAATTTGATGTTAATAAATATGTATTCTGTACATAGCTGCAGAATAAGGCATTAATGGTTGAATAAAAATAAATTAAAACTCCCAATCCCAAACTAAGCAAGTCTGCCTTCAAATAATTAATTTGGTATATTTATTATCATAGTCTATGTTGTTGTCTTTTCTTTTTACCATGCCTCTGCAAATTGCACACGATTAGAGATTGACTTGATATTGCGAAAGTCCATTTCTAATTACACCTGACAATAACAAACCTCTTCAGCTTGTACCATGCAAGTAAAGTTTCCGTTGTCTCCGTAGCCGATGCCCATCTCCTTTCACGGCTGAGCTGGAGGGGTACGTAGGATTTTTATTTAAGGCCAGATGAAAGGACGAGGTAAGTCCGTGTGATGTGCTGTTTGAAGCGGATGCACACGGACCGTTTCAAAGACATCTGGAGACCCAATGGCCACTGGCACCACCGTTACCATGGCGCCCACATCCTGCACTCTCCTCCACTCTGGCAATTTTTTTTCTCCTCTCTCTCTCTCGTTTTTACAAAAGTAATAAAAACAGGCTGGAGAATAGCAGCCACAAGGATTCATTTGGCCCGATGAGACCTTTCTGTGGACCGTGTGGGCGAGTGCACTCTCATCTTGGGTTTATCTGCTCAAGTGGAACCTGCATATCCAGCCTTTTCATGAGAATATGAAACTCAAATATTGTATACTGTAAAATGGCCGTCTGCAGTCGACTTACCATAGAAAGGTTGTGCACTGAATTACATGAGAAAATGCGGTTGTGATGATTGCAGATGCCCTATGGATACACTGGAGTCAAAAGTCAAGTAGGCTTTGGTTTGTTTGATCTGCGGATCTAATCTCAGGCCATAAGATAAGTTCTGTATATATATATTAGTTGGTAGCGTACGCCGTTTGTACCTTTCTGTATTTTCTCTTTCATAGTTTTAAGTTTATATTTAATTCTGGAGCTTTTACTCAAACATTGCGCGAGTCATGATCAAATTGATAGGAGATCACGATTATATGGGTTAAAAATTATATTAGTTTGGGAAATTTACACATCTTCAGTCGAACCTGTGGCAGTAAAATCATGTGGTTTGGAGAGGAGTTGAAAATGTTTTGTGCTTATCAGTCAATATATATTTTTTGTCCTTATCCTCCAGACAAAAGTGTTCAGTAAGAGCCAGTTAAGACTATTTTCTTTCTTTTTTGGCTTGTTCAGGCTTTATTGGACAGGACATTGTAGTGTGAAATGCAGATGAGAGAGTAGAGGACATTCAGCAAAGTTATTTGACGCCGTAGTCATACTATTATCTAAGAGCAGTCTTTTAAATGGCAGTGACTCAACCGTATGTGTCGTCTATGTTTATCAACTTTATTATGGAAAGCCATATTTTAAATGCCATTAATCGATACATACAATCAATCATATCACCCAGTCCGACCCGGAGAAATCCTTTTCATGCGCCGGCGTGTAGTCCCTTTGGGTGCGCCGGCGTTTGAACATAGCAGGCGCAGTCTTTGCCATACGTCCGTGTCGAGCCATTGTGACCAGTCGCGGCTAATGTCATTTTTTTATGTCAAAATACTTGGCATCTGAGTCATTTGAACCCTTGTCTTTTTTTGTGACACTGATTGAAGTGTTACGATACCTTTTCACCTCTTGTTACACATCACCTATCACGGACCATTTAACAAGTTCATTCCAAAAATAGTCAGACGATCCAAAAATGTCCGTCAGTCTTCACTCCATTCTAACTGCAGACAGAAAGCCACTAAGGAGCACCTTTTTAGGACACTTTTTGACTTTAAGAAGACTGACTTGTGACGAGGAGCCATTTTTCATGCATTCCAAGTGGACTTCATTCATCCCTAATACTGAGGTATAGACTTTGTTTCAAGGAGATGGTGCACTTGAGGTGATGGATAGCTTTCAAGTGCCAGACACATGAATATTGCCGCTGTATTTCCTCATGCAGAGAGGAGACGGCCCACCAAAAATGACACCCTATAGTCCCATGGAATATTCACAGATAGGAGCGAGGTAAATGACCCCAAATTATTTCCATAAAGCACTGAGGCCTTAAAAAAGATGGGAAGATATATAAGGTGTTTACATTTAATTCATTTGCATTCTAAAAGTAATGATAATGTTTAATCAGATAGGTTTAATGGCTATGTTCTTGTGCTGTAAAAAACAGAATTTGAATTTAAACAGTTTGCAGCGGTTCAAATGTATTCCTCACTTTCGTAACGCATCCCTACCAATAATTAATTTATTCACCGTGATGAGTTTTTGAGCACCTTTTCACAGCTTTCAAAGGCCAGGGTTTTGTCGTCACCACCTCTAAAGCTAGCAAAACTAGCACGCTAACAGCGCACTTCCTGGTCTCACAAAGCTTCATAGCACGCAGCTGTCTGATTTTGACTTTAAGAGCTGCTTTTACTATTTTATATATATATATATAATATAGGTCAAAATACATTTTACTTTATTAGCAAGCTTTCCTCTTCTCCCTGTACACAAACTGCTGCACCTCCAGCCACGACTCCATAAAACTGATCAAGTTTGCGGACGACACCACCTCATCGGGCTCATCTCGGACGGGATGAGTCTGTCTACAGGAGGAGGTGGAACCGGCTGGTGTCCTGGTGCAGCGGTAACAACCTGGAGTTCAACGCCCAGAAGACAGTGGAGATGATCGTGGACTTCAGGAAAGGCCACAGCCCCAGCCCCCCCTCATCATGACGAACTCCCCATCACCATCGTGGACTCCTTCCGCTTCCTCGCACCACCATCACCACAGGACCTCATGGGAGCCACCTCCATCAGCTCCTCATCAAGAAGGCCCAGCAGAGGATGTACTTCCTGCGCAGCTGAGGAAAGCCAAGGCTGCCAGTGCAGATGAGGTGCAGTTCTACACGGCCATCATTGAGTCCATCCTCACCTCCTCCATCACCGCGTGGTACGCTGGAGCCACAGCCAGGACAAACAGAGACTACAGCGCATTGTGCGTTCTGCTAGAAGGTGATCGGCTGCAGACTTCCATCTTGCAGGACCTGTACGTCTCCAGGGCTCTGGGACGAGCAGGTCGGATCACCGTTGACCCTTCTAGCCTGGACATGGTCTATTTGAACCACTCCCCTCAGGCAGGAGGCTACGGTCCATCCGGACCAAACCTCCCGCCACAAGAATAGTTTCTTTCCCTCTGCCGTTGGACTCATGAACACTCTAAACACCTGCCACTTTAACTGCAACATATCATCACACTGTATTCTGCACTCAAAACTGTAATTAACTGTAACTCTTGTGTACATAGTAATTTAAAATTATTCCTTAATACATGCCCTTTGGATTGAATATATGTTGTTTTTTATTATTGATTAGTGTTTTATGTTGCACCTTAATGCTGAGACAAGTTCCTATGAATTCTGTTCATTGACAATGGCAATAACCCTTTGTTCTGTTCTGATTAATACAGTTGCTGATTACAATACACTTCACTGTTCTTTTATATGAACAAGTAGATTGGACATCACTGTCTGATAGAAGAAAACAACACTGTATTACATTTATTTATAAAGGAGTACGCGATAGACTGCCTGACTATCTCACAAGTTGTTTTTTTAACCTTAATACAAGATCATTTGACTGTTTACGTAACTGTAACAGGAAAAAAGTCCCATAAATGGAACACTTTTCACAGACATGCAAAGTTGGACACACTGGTGCCACGACCGCATTTTAATAACTTGGTGATAGAGCTTTATAATCCCAAATGCAAATGTTATTCATGTTTCATAGGTTATAATTTGTATTATTTTAACTGGCTCTGTATATGTACTATCCAGTAATCTCATTGAGCTTTCCCTGTATAACAATGGTACCTCTAGGGCTGTAACGATTACTCGAGTGAATTAATTACAAAAGAGTTTTGATTATTATTTTATTGCCTCAATGATTCGTTTAATTTAAATATTTAATTGAAAAAAAAACCCACACACTTTTGTTTCACACAGAGCTTGTTCCGCGCTGACCTGACATAAGCACAACAGAGGAGAGAGCGCCGTGTTTTAAACTCAAGAGTGGGACTGGGAAGCAGTGTTTTTTTTATGTGAAAGAGCACAGGGGACCGCGATTATGAAACAGAAAGTCCGCGACGACGGGGCGAAGACACAGAGGCTGAAGTGAACGGCACACGGAGCTAATGCTACAAAATGCCAAAATGCAGAGTTACGGCTCAAAACACCTGCATCACTGGTCTCACTAACAGTTTTTTATTTTAAGTGATGTGACATAAACGCAAATGAATTCATAGCTACTGTAACTGTTTACAATCAGTCTGGTGACAAGTTAATTAGTCCTATATATATATTCTTTATATACAAAAGGAACAGTTTGGACTGGTGAAGTTAAATGTTGCAGTTTTAGGGACATACTTATGTGAAATTAAGAATACATATTTTTATTTTCAGCAGAAACTCCTTATTTGTTATTTGTTATTACTATGAACTATAACATTTATAAACAAAATGATTGAATGTGCTTTTAAATGGTTTACCGAATGTAAAGAAAAAATGTACCGATTAGTCGAAGAAAAGAATCCAAAGATTACTCGATTACTAAAATAATCGATAGCTGCAGCCCTAGGTACCTCCATCGTCTTAAGGTGTCTATGTTCCCCAAGAAGGTACAGGGGAACATAAGGCTGACCTCAGAACGATTCAAGATCAAATATATAAATCTTAACAACGAACACTCAACGGCTTTGACCTCACAAAAAGGTGGTCAATAGTTTGATTTAAACAATTTGGATTATTCTAAATTTGCCAGTTTTGAGGGCCGATGCTATAGAGAAATATACTGCGGCTTGAGAACTATCCAAGGTTGATGGAAAATGGTTATTAGCATTAGCATCGAATCCCATTGAAATTCCATCTATAATCACTCATACTATCTATAAGGTTAAGCTCTTGGACAAGCAGAAATCAACTTCAACATGGCATAAGCTCTCAGATATTCCTTTAAATATTATTTAAAACTAAATCAATTTAAAGACCCCCAAGGTGTGAGTGTATTTTAAAAAGTGTTTAAAAATTTAGCATATAAAGGACAATCTACACTAAGTATGCACTCAGTGTATTTGGGCTTGAATACACTGATAGTGTATACTTCGGAGCCAACTATAAAACCCACTCAAAAACAAATTCAGTCTTCAAATCACTGTGATCTGTGAGAAATGATTAGCTGTTGCCTCTCCTGAAGGAACAGCTGAAAGGAGAAGCTTAATCACATACATTTTGTCTTGAATGGACTGCTATGTTGTGCCTTTGTTCCACACAGAACCTATCATTTCTATGACTAACTTGCTGACTGTCAACCGTGTGGTTTCTTTCTGCATGTTTTGAAAAATATAAAAAATATATATTTTATTTTCCACAATTCTTTTGCACATTAAACTTATTATCAATTTAGTAGTATCACATGACTTCATTTTGAGTTGAAAATTCAATATGAAGATGGTGCTTTGCACATCATGTACTACCGCAGGTGCATTGGAGGCGTGTGTGACATTGAATCAATGGAGAAAAAAATCATGCACACTGTCCTACTTGCAAGGTGATTTTTTATGTACAGGGGAAGAGGCAACGTTTTGGCAAAATGTAGAAAAATCATCAAGTTGTCACAATCTAAGTCAAACCAAAATGTATTGTTACAGTGTATATAGTGCTTTTCCACCTTCAAGGGACTCAAATTGTGTGGGTGAAGTGTCTTGCCTAAGGACACTTCCTCTAGCGCCCCACTGTGGGACCTGGTGTTCCCCCGGTCTCCTATCCAGGTACTAACCAGGCCCTGTCCTGCTTAGCTGATGAGATCAGGCTTTATTGCAGAAAATAGCCCACAAAGACTATAACCTTTTCCATAACATGTGTAAGCACTTCCTGAAGCGCACAAAGTTGTTTTTACTTCACTTCTGGGTTGGTCCTCTTCACATGTACCATTCATTCACCCCAAACGTGCACCATGAGTCATGCTGAACACAAAAAGTATTTCTATGACAATGGGCTTCAAGTGAACAGAGCCACCTTCAAACGCACGCGCTCGGCTTTCTATTCTTTCGCCTGTGGAAAATGCACTGTTAGGATGTGGATGATGTGCTGTTGGCTTTTCCGAGCGGTACACAGAGGCTCACCTGCTGCGCAGAGGCATGACAAGTGTCTCACTCATACAAGTTGAACCAATTCACCTCGTCATCAGATGTAAGTTGCAAATGGCCAGTTCATTCATAGAAATAGGCAATAGGCTACGTGAACCAAAACATTTGCTCTGGACTGTGGCTGTAGTGTTCACACTAGCCCAAGTGCATTTGTGATGCGGGTCATGGCGGGGCAGTTCAAGAAATTATCAATTTATTGCTGCATGCGGTATCGCGTATCCGTGAAATTTGCATTCAGTTGTGTCTAAATTCAGTTCCTCATTAGACTCGTTCCTCAATTAATTTGAGTCAGATTGTTATAAAACATGCAGCATTTTGAAGCTTAACATGCCTGTGCAGTCATCACTGCCCCCACTGTCTAAGATCTCTCTGTGTGAGCACTGAGAGCGAGCCAGTGGGAGGATGCAATGGAAAGATGCGTACTCCCAGTCTAAATTAAGCTCCATTTCAACACACAACCTTTTTAATGAGGGGCGGTTTAGGGAACGGGACCCCGCATCACTAAAGTGCACCAATATTCTCTCCATGGAGATCCAATCCAATTCAACTTTATTTGTATAAAGAGAGTACAAAACAAGCACAGGTAAAATATGTTAAAAATATATTTTTTTTAAACACAAATACGTACAAACCAAATAAAAACAAATGAAAAACAATATGAAATATACAAAATAATAAAAGACGGTCAAAGGACCACACAAATCTCATGCCGGGTTAAAAGCTAGTGAATAAAAGTGTGTTTTTAAATGAGACTTAAAAGCATCAACTGAAGGTGCAGTCTTTATGAGAGGAGGAAGAGCATTCCAAAGTTTTAGGCCGACTACAGAAAAGGTCCGGTCTCTCCGGCTTTTGAGTCTCGTTTCTGGGACGACAAGTTGGAGCTGGCCCTCAGACCTCAGAGAGTGCGCAGGAGTGTAGGGAACATGAGGTCTGAAATGTAGGCGGGGCCAGTCCGTGAAGCGCTTTAAAAACAAACATTTTAAAATCAACTCTAAAATGAACGGGGGGCCAGTGCAGTGAGCATGAAATAGGTGTAATATGTTCTCTACAACGTGTGCCAGTTAAAAGACGTGCTGCAGAATTTTGCACCAACTGTAAGCGTGAGGTTAGCTTAGCTGATACCAGTGCACAGTGCATTACAGAAGTCAAGACGTGTAGAGATAAAAGCACGGACCACCCGCTGCAGGTCGCTAAAAGAGAAAACCCATTTGAGTCTAGATAAAAGCCTGAGGTGATAAAACCACGGCATTTACCTATGACAAAGTATAAGGGCCAACCCAAATAAAAAAATTGCGGGGCACTACGAGTATAAACTCATAAATTGACGAGAATAAACTCGTAAATTAATGAGAATAAAGTCGTAGTCAAAATGGCTTGGATGAGTGAAAAGGTAACATCAAAGCCAACAATAGATATCGAACTTTATAATGCGGGCTTTTTAGGCATCACAAACAATCATTTCCCCCGTGCAGTGCCCCCATGTCCTTCTGGTTAAGGGTCTGCATGCGGAGCTCAGCTCCTGGGCACTGGGCAGGACACTGACCGCGCTCAGAGCCACAGCCACAGGTGAAGATAGAAGATTTTCACGCATAATCTGCTTCCTCGACTTCGGCCGCTTCACCCTTCTAAACTGTATAAAGTCACCGTTCATATGAGTTATTTGTGTGCATAGGTTTTACCACACAGCACTACGGGCTCGTGGAGCCGTGCGCACTGTGCCAGGGGCCAGAGCTCCAGGCCCTATACCCTGGGCCTGGGGCCAGAGCTCCAGACCCTGTACTGCGGGCCTGCGGGGCGTTGTGGACGGGTTCTGCAGAATTCGGGATCAGGGACTAAACCCATAAACTCTGTGTATTGGACTAACTTAGAAACATTTGGAGACAAACAATGTGCAAATTTAAGCCACCTCACAGTTATATGGATATGTGTGTGTGTGTGTGTGTGTGCTAAAATGACGTACTCCGGTGTTGGCGCACGTGTGTTGGAGCTGCGCTCATGCATGGCCATGTGAGCACTATATCCTTTATTAGCTATAGTATCCCCTCATTGTAGTTATCAGCCTGGGCCACTTGGGTGTGTTAGGCTGTAGTTGTGTTACTCGGATGTAAGAGGCTTGTATGGATGATGTTGTGTGCGTAAAACATTGCTAACAAACATGAACACAATTGGTGCCATCCATCCTCTTCCACTAGACAATTGGTGCATCCCCCAAAAAGTAACACCACCACACACCACGATGCTGTCCAGTGTGGGCTGGGGTCTTACCAAGTTTGTCCAAGGGATGCCAAAAAGGCTAGAATCGGTGCTGTAAACATGAGGCTTCCAGTGCGGCGGCTCCTCGGGCCGCTACAGGGGCAGCGGCTCCTCGGGCCGCTACAGGGGCACGGCTCTCGGACTGCTAAGGCCGTAGTAATCCACAATGAGCTCGTAAGAACAGTGAATGTGCACAAAGCATAGAGAGGCAGAGCATGTGTGAATATACGCCGAGGCCTCCCCCTGTCTGCGGGCGGCTGTGGCACGGAGCACGGCGGGTCCACTCCGGCTACGCCATCGGAGAAAGTAAAGGGCTGATCCTACAGTTTGAAATGATGCGTAAGAGGAAAGGTGCTGTTAAACTGCAGTGGAGATCTGTCTTGCTTTGATGTATTCTGACACTGTTTACTCTTCCAAGCCATTCTTCTGCGTCCTGGCCGTGGGATTGCCCCCGTCACTTTGAATCGGAACTTTGACACCGGCCCTAAACGTTTAAATGTCAACTTTATTTTGACTACGATTTTATTCTCATTTTCGAGTTTATTCTTGTTTATTTACGAGTTTATTCTCGTAGTGCCCCGCAATTTTTTTTATTTGAGTTGGCCTTATACTCATCATATTTACTTGCTTGTCAAGCTTAAAATCAATCAATGATGACATCAAGGTTGGTGGCTGCAGACTTGATGGAGGTTGGAGAGACCCAAGTCTAAATTTAAATCAACTGCTTTTTTGGGCTTAACAACAACAATTTCCGACTCATTTTGACTCATTTAGGTTAAGGAAATTCAAAGCCAACTAACCTATGATAATATCGCTGTGCAATGTTCCACAGTGGGGCATTGACCTTATTCATTTTGAATGCATTTATTACAAAAGTTACTAAGTGCACCTTTAAATAACAGCAACAATAATAATCCATGATGTTTTCCATCGCTTGTGTCTAGTCTATTGTAGTTTCAGGAACTCGACAATTTGCATCTGTATATTTAGAATTTCCCACATGAAAGAAACTCCAGTCGCTTTTCTGGTTAAAATAAAGAAAAACAACACCAAGAAATACACGCATACAAAGTCAAACGGCTAGAGCGGAGAACAATCTCATGAGCCAAGCCGAGGTTCAACTTGAGGTCAACTTTTCATTCTGTCTCATTCCGAGCGCTCAGAACAGGACCACCCACCCCCTCTGTTTACCGCCCAGATATTAGTCGTGTCTGCTGTGATTTTGTTTTCCTCTTTTCAGAAAACAAGACATGTCGGGAGAAAGTTGCAGTCTTTGGTTTCCAACGAGGTTAATGTGAGGTAAAGTAAAACAGAAAAATACACAGAGTTGAAGAGATCAAATGATACATAATTTGGCTCAGATAAAAATGATA
Organism: Chaenogobius annularis; assembly: GCA_015082035.1. Lineage (NCBI taxonomy): Eukaryota > Metazoa > Chordata > Actinopteri > Gobiiformes > Gobiidae > Chaenogobius > Chaenogobius annularis. The sequence continues at coordinate 332,868 of BJKM01000350.1, read as the reverse complement.
AATGCATTCGGTAAGGTTTTTATTTTTTTCAGTGGAATTTTGTCTTCTACATTTTACTCAATCTTCCCGCCCCGTGTCAGGATGAACCTCAATGTTGTCGTTACCACTTCGATTTCATTATGGCAAAATAAAACCAAATACAATTTATTTCAATATTGATTTCCTAAACGTAAACAACACAGAATTTTTAATAATTGCCATTTAACACAAACAAATAGTCAACTTTCTTCTTCCAAACTACAAGCTTTTACTGACAAAGGATTTGCTGTAGACCTCTCCGTTATAAAGACCCGAAGCTGATCACTGACGACTAAAAGTGACTGAATCTCAATATTCATTCAATTCAATTAATTGCACCGCCCTAGAATAAGAGAATTTAAGATTAAGACTATGGAATGGCCTCGTTTACCTTCAAACCACTTCATTTGCAAAGACGTTTTAGCATTATAATATGGTTAAAAGCTCTTAAAAGTTGACTTTCAAGGACAGTTGCAGACACGTTACAGTTTGTTTGCCTGCTTTACATGTTTCAGCTACTTCCAACTGCTTTCCTCAGAAGTGTCAGGTGATAGTGCTGTGGCAGGTCTCGTTGTTACATGGTTTTGCCTGACAGTAGGACATGGGTCTTCAATCTTTTCCCCCCGCTCTGCTTGTGTTCTTGATTCAGTGTTCCAAAAGGTCTTCCTGCAGATAAACAAGCGCTCCGGTCTGACTAAAAATACTATTATTACCATTATTACTTTTGGTTGACTAATGAAGGTTGGATAAAGCAAGAGGGTTCTGTTGTGATGGCCAAACAAACTGACTAAATTATTACTTTTATAAAAACGAAAATATTGAATATGTTTTATAATAGGGAGCCAAACATGACCCTCATCAGGTTCTGCTTACTAATACTTTGCATCACTTACCAAGCTTAATTCCCTTCAACAACTGTTTACTTTGTATTGACACCAGGTTAAACACTACACAGCACTCACACTGTAACTTCACAGTGAAACTTGTTGAATCAGGTCTGTCTATTCCATGACTATTGATTTTCCTTTGAATAAATACATATTTTGTGGCTTAACTAAACTTGCCTTTCACCCTCACACACAGGCCCTGAGAGCTGCATGTATCTCCACAGTCCAGAGCAGACACAAAATCAATGGCATTAACCTGTTTGCAGTAAAACCAGCAGTGAGTGCTGAGGTCAATGACTTGTTTTGGGCTCCTCTGAAGAGAATGTGGATTATTTCTGGAGGAGTGTGGCAGCTCCGTGGCTCCAGCACAAACAGCTCCTGCAGCCAATGCAAATATCCACATTGACCCAAGGTCAGTCAATCAGAGGGACGCAGAGGCCCAGCCCTGAAGGGCCCACGCCACACCATTATATCAATCTGTCTGCCTTCAAAAGCAATTCCAGCACGTCAATAGTGTGCTATTGTGGAGAGCAGACGTGGCCACGAGGCCCGATCGATGCTCATATATTCTTCTGTAGATACTCTTTGTCTCTGCTGAACTATTTACCAGGCACAGGCTTTTCTCCCCAAGCAGCTCTAATTCACTGTTGGACTGGCAAAAGGGACTAGTCTGACAGAGGCCTGACACACAGAATGGATTCACTTACAATGTCTGTCTCTCTCATTTTGGTGCAAACATTTGAGCAAAGTCTAATGTATCTGTCAGGCCCTGTTGCCTAGAAAGTCCAAAATGATATCTATCTGTATTTTTTATACAGATCAATATAAATTTAGTCGTCATGTTCATCGTTGAGTTCAGATGGGCATGATTGACAGGTGGATTAGCCAATCAGGGACAGACATGGTCCGTATCAAAAACAAGTGTGTATTCTGGGTCTCAGGTAAGTGTCCCTGGTGCAAAAATGTAGTGTCATTCACTTATTCATTCCATGGGTTAAGTATCAGTCAGTCTTTTAGTTAGTAGTTGTAATAGCTAAGGTGTAGTATTTGTTCAAAAATGTGCACTGACTGTTGTTGTGCCCTTAGGCCGTGGACCCCAGGTGTATGAATGGGTGTTGTAGTCGCACACTTTCTCCTTCAACACCATGAAAACTAAAACAATAAACTCTTGAGGGGTCACTCTCAACTCTTCATATTAATACAGTATTACATTGTCATGTGCGATACAATTGAATATATTTACTGTACTTCACTGTTGCTTGACATCACTGTAACGAGCATTGAGTCCGTACAGTCCAACTTTGCAGTGCCTAAAATTAGTATTGGATGCAAACAAAACAAAAGCCACGATCTTCTTGCATGGGCTTGCTATACAAGATGATATCCCTCAGATCATGACTTTTTAGAGTTATCCCTTTTTTGTTTCCAATTATTTTAAGTACCATGGCTTTACACTGGACTAAGAGCTCTCTTTTAAAGCTCACTTCCAAAATCTGGTTCAAAAACTGGAGATAAAACTTGTTTCTCCTTATCGTAAAAATGCTTATTTTACCCTTGAAGCTCGTAAACATCTGGTATTGGCCACTTTTAGGCCTCTGTTGGATTATGGTGATATAAATGGAACTACAAAATGTCTGAAAGCCTTGCATACTGTGTATCTCTGTGCTTTGAGATTCACAACAGGTTGTGGCGGCCACACCACTGTGAACTCTATGCCAAGGCTAGATGGCCCTCTTTGGGCGCCAGGAGGGTCACACATTGGATGTTTTTAGTGCAGAGAGTAAAATGTACATATGCACCTTCCTAATTGGGTGCCCTGGTGCAGAGAGAGGAGGGTCATTATGCCCTGCGCTCATGTGAGCTGTTTGGTTTGTCTGTCCCTCGTGTGAGGACTGACTGGGGAAACAGCTTTTTCCTATGCTGCTCCTGCAGCTTGGAACTCTCTTCAGTCAGAGTTGAGATTGTGTGAAATGGTCTCACTCAAATCGGGGGTTTTTGCATTTTTAAAAACAAAGAGAGGGAATTCTTTCCAAGACACTATCTGTGCTTTTAAATGTAAATATTGTTTTCTTCCTTTAAAAAACCTCTTGAATGTGTAAATGTATTAACATGCGCTGTTATATTTTGCCTGCCGGCCCGCCCACCCTGGAAAAGGGGTTTTGATCTCAGTGGGTTCTCACCTGGTTAAAGAAAGGTTAATAAAAAAATAATCAAATTTACTGTTTGTGCTTTGAAAACCAAGTGTAACATTGTCTTGCTTCTGGGGCAATGCATGTTAACAGTGACCCAGAAGGCAACAGTTACTGCTCTATCAAGCTGATCCACCTTGGTAATACAGACTGTATTCACTGATTATTTTTATATTTTAACTTTCTTTATACAATTATATAAACTCAAATAAAGAGCAGGGTGTGTTCAGACTTGCACAATAACCAGATTAAAATTGGGGCTTTACCAGGACTAGAACAAGGACAAGAACAGGATCAAACCAAGTCCACATCAGGTCTAAAATGGACTAAATTTAGGACCAAATAACCCTGTGTGAACACACAATGAGTTCCCATGGAGGATTTTATAACTGTAAAGCTGATAAAAATGAGTGAAAGGAAATCTATTTTAAATCTATTACTGCTCCATATTGTTATCAATGAGTTCGACCACTTCAGACTGTGAAGCTCAACAGGGACCGCACACCTCACAGAGCAGCAAGTAAACTTCACATACATTTTTCCAGCAGACTTTTAAAAAAAAGTTTGAACGCTTTCTCAGGGCTTATCAGCCATGTTAAATTGTGGGCCAAAAGCCTTTTTTGGGCAGTTAAAAGATCTCCACTGGAGCCTATTTCATTCTGACATCTCTACATTTATCAGGGGATGTAAAAACATTTGTCGCCACTCATTTTTTCTTGCACGTTTTTTGTTAATATTGTCTTTTGTCTGAGTCTTGAGTCTCAAGGCGAAATCAGCAGCCATGGCCTGAGGTTTCCACTGCTATCAGCCAATATCGCATTTGGAAATGCAGCACAAGACCCGCCCACCCGTGCTTCAACTTTTGCTCTGTTCCCAACCCACGACCAAAGATACACCCAGTGTGGGTGGGTAGTTAAAAAAAAAGTTTGCTTTTCATGTGATGTGTTTTATTTTTAACAGCTTAAAAACAGTTTGGCCATTTTCACAGAAACCAAAATAAGGAAAAACACTAAAAGAACCCACAAAAAAGGATAACTGGTTTATTTAATACAGATTTTGTGAGACTGTTTGATCAATAGCATTATGAAATCTTTATGAATATAAACAGCTGCATGGTGGCAGATGACCTTCAAAAACATTTGACCATCTTCTCTTGCTCGCTTTTACAGCCGATGTGATCAGGCTTTGTTTGTGTTGTGATTGATCAACTGTACGTTGCGGCTCTGACTGGTTCTGACTGGTTAAATCTAAGGCACACTACTGGTTCATGGCCGTTGAGTATGAATTTCGGAAAAATGACAAATCTTTAGTGGCAACAAAGCGGACCACACAGAGAATAATATATTGTGCTTATATGTTGAATTCTATTGTCCTCCCTCGATGGAAACCTTGGTTTTGTTTTCAACTAATGAATAGCAGACAACTTCGGACCCACCGGCCACATGTGGTGACTATGCATCACTACCTTAATCTAACAGTATCATAAGAGCAGCAGAAGAACCCAGTGCACAGCAACATACAACATATATTTGCCTTAACTTAATTATCTTTCTGATTCATTGGAGGGATATGCAAAAGGCTTTAACGAGTGTGATAGGAAATATTACACTGAACAACACTTTTGTTTTATCCAATGTTTCATGAGCTGAATTCCAAGATATTTGTTTCAGATAATAATCACAAATCTTGTGTGTCAGTGAGCACTTCTCCTTTGCAATATTATCCATCCCATGCCCCAGTGCTGATCAGACAGAATGAATATTGCAAAGGTGTGCCTTAGGCTGGCCCACAATAAACCGACACTCAGAAATGTTCAGTTTTGCTTTATCAGGGGGGTCTGGGGGGGGGAATCAGTCAGTGGTCTGATGTGACCACACTGGGCCTCACAGTCAATAGGGTGATTGTGGTTAAAGTTGCTGGATATTATCAAGGAACTGGAACAACGCTGTCGTATACATCAGTCCAGATGGGTGACATGTCAGGTTAGTATCCGGCCAGTGTGTGCCACTATATGGCCAGGTTGGATAGCACATATGCCAGGCTATTTGTTCTTCATTCCGGCCGGCAGGGTCATGAGTCAAAATCCAGCTCCAAAATGTCCTACTTGTCCTTCTCGCTCTTCATCCCCATGTCACTCACTACTGTCCTGTCTATCAAAGCCTACGAGTGTGTCAGTTTACTGGGGGCATGTTTATCATGATGCTGCAACAGGAGGTGATTGTGGAGGAATTGGCACAAACAATGGGCTCAGCTCTCATCACTGTTCTCTGTGCATTCAAAATACACTTTGTGTTCGATGTTCCATGACATATCCCTGCCCATACCATAACCCACTGCCACCATTGGGTTCACTAGATCTACAATGTTGACCACCAGCAACAATCCCACGGCGACGCCACATGTCTGTCTGACATCTGCCACGAACTGCGAAAACCGGGATTAATCCTGGTTTTAATAAGGACGTGAAAGGTACAATCAAATGTGAGCATTTGCCTCACCTCAGGCCAGTTAATATGATGAACTGCATTAAAGGAAGACCTGGTCAAGACCCCGATGAGGATGACGAGCATGCAGATGAGAGTCCCTCATGTGGTTCCAGACAGTTTGTGCAGAATTTCTTTAGTTATGCAAAGCGTTTGTTGCAGCAGCTGTCCGGGTATCTGGTCTCAGACAATGTTGGAGATGGCCATGCTGGATGTGGAGGTCCTGACCTGGTGTGGTTACACATGGTCTGTACTTGTGAGGTCGGCTGAATGTACAAAGTCTCTGAAATGCCTTTGGAGATGGCTAATGATATAACAATGAACATTCAATGCACTGGCAACAGATCTGGTGGACATTTCTGCCGTTAGCATGCCAATTGAATTGTCCCGCAAAAATTGAAACCTCTGTGGCATTATGGTGAGTGATAAAACTGAACATTTCAGAGCGTCCTTTTATTGTGGCCAGCCTATTGCACACCAGTGCAATATTCATTCTGTCTGATCACCATCTTGATATGCCACACCTATGAGGTAGTATGGATCATCTCGGCAAAGGATAAGTGCTCACTAACACAGATTTAGACGGATTTGTTAAGAATATATGTAAATAATCAGTCTGAAAAATGGGAGCAAAAATAAAATGTGTTGCGATTAAACTATTAGGGATATGACGTTTCTTGTTGGCAAACTGATGGTAACTTTGAAACTCGGGAGTTCCTCACTTCTGCACGAGTTGGTGTTCGAGTCCGTTTTCCGAGGTTTGTACATCTCTGCCTAGTTGCCGAGATCACATGAATGCAGCATACATTTGCCATCTCTTTCGGAAAAGTTCTGAAAGTTATTAAAAGAGTTCTCAAAATGTGCTTTTTAGACTGAAATCACAGCATTATGGTTTCCACTTGGCTGGTAAATGTCCCTCAGGGCTCCCAATAAATGATGAATTATTAGAATTGTTCTATTAAAAAACAATATGAGAAGTGTATGTCTGGTTTTGAAGTGGGCAGGACTGTTGAGAGCCATACCTCCATAAAGATTTTAGTTGTTGATGTAAAACATATGCGTAAAGAGTAAAGATGGCAAGATGATTAAGTGGTGACGTTGAAACAGTTTGAATGCTCTTAAGAAGCCTGGCTTTGGAAGCACATAGCAGTACTTCTTCCCTTTAGCTCCCCCGGATCCTTCTGCTGCTCTGCTGTTGACAATAACGGCACACATGATCATTTCTGCCCACGAGAAAGCTGGCCTTTAGCTTCCCCCATGGTCTCTTTAAACATGAGTCAATGCAGGCAAATGTCATTGGCTTTCAAACTCTATAAAATCACATCAACATTCAGAGCGGCAAACAAGCAAGAAAACAAATAAGAAAATGGCTCTGAAAATACCCTTACGCCAACTCTTAAAATGAAAGTATTGACTCCCCGCAGTGCAGTTTGTTTTGTTGTGTCACAAAAGAAATTCTGTTGAATGATTTAAAAAAGTTTGTTCCTTTTGATTTGACAGCAAGGGTGGAAAGTAATGTTTTTAAGGGACACGGTTGGAATGGAAGAGGTCAGAAAAGGCTAACAAAGTCATGAAATTATACCTTTCCTTTTAAAAATTCTTGATACGCCAATGGTACAAATCATAACTGTCATATTCCAAAGACCTAAAATATAAAAGTGCTAAAAAGTAGTCATGTCTTCATGTTTTCTGCACTAAAACAGAGCAACGGATTGTGATCTACTGTCTGTAGTTCCCTTTGTTTTTTTAGATTTTGCAGCTACAAAACAAATATGCAAAGAAGCTTGTAATTAAATATATTTTAACAGCACATGATATTATTGTGACACCTATAAACGATGCAATATCACAACATTTAGGTTCTTGTGACATCCCTATCAAAAGCATTCCAGATTCAACTCAACAACAAAAAATATCACAAATTACAGGTCAGATCTATGGAGTGGCGAATGTATATAATTGAATGGATGATATGAAGATATGTTTATTACCATTTTGTGGAACATAGACATAACGGCTCCATGGACAAACTGGTTACATAGTGCAGAGGTTCCAAAACTTTTCAGACCCCCCAAAATGACCGTGCAAGTGACTCGCGACCCCCATTGCAGACTAAAACTTTAAGTGGTAATCATGTATTTATTTGTAAGCGTACATATGTGTTGAAGCAGGTTTAATGTTGTTTATTTGACTAGTTTATTATGATAATGGACCTAATTTCACAAAAAATGCCTCCTCGACCCCCACTGTGGGAACCCCTGGCATAGTGCACCTGGGGAATTGTGCTCCATCTGATGTTAGTTTGTAAAATGAAATAAGAATAAACAGATACATTAATAAATAAAAATCCATAACCAGTAACCGTAATGTTAAACTAATTGATCATTTGAACAGGGTCAATCTTGCCAAAATAAGTCCACTTTTTCAACCTTTTGGAGCTTTTAAGTATGGTATAACCTTGTGGCCTCATCAAAAACTTACCTGCATTGAAATCATCTTCATTCATGCTTGTTTCATTCATCCTGTTTATGCGGTCATCGTCTCCGAGCCTCAGAAAATAGTCTTTTTCAAATATCCTACATTTGTGGTTATATCTCCTGCGCTGTTTTTAAGTCCACAAATCATCACCAGACTTGTTTTGAGTATTTCTGCCATCAAATCACATTAATTACAACTGCATGCCTACATTAGCATGTCGGGGGCAAGCTAGCTTTTAGTTTACTTCCCCAAGATGATCTTCTGCCAGTAGATGGAATGCTAGCACAAATCCTGATGAGGGAAAGTTATATAAAGTAATGTGCGCTTTTCAATACACATACGATTTTAATTTCAAAAATTTTATTGATGTTTAAAATGTATGTGCATTTTTCCCTTCTGTGTCATATTTTATGTTTGTGTTGTCCTGTGAAATGTGCTTGCTAACTGCCTTTACGACTGCTTTTACTAATGTTTTTAATTTACTAATGTATGTGTGGCTTTTAACTTTCTTTCTTCTAACCTGCCATGGGACTAAATATAGAAACTGGCCTTTATGGCTAAATCTGGAATATTTACATGTGATTGAGGTAATTAATATGCATTGTGTTATTCCAAATAAACAGATACATTGCAGAATACTGTACGTGTATTTACGCATCACTTCAGCACGTTTTGATTGTAGGACTTGCTAGTCGGACATTCCAGAGGCGTCGTAAACATACTTTTGACCGCTTCAGCCCGGTCAGTGCACATGGCTGCTCCTAGAATTGGTTCTTTTCTCTGCTCCGTCCCTCCGTGATGACCTCGGACAGGCGTCATTTCATTCTCCATTACCCCATCGACGCGGCTCGCAGAAGGCCGCTCTCCTCTGCCTCCCCACCGCAATCATGGGCTTTTGATGGGCCCCGTATGATGTGGATAGTGCACTGTCCAAAGAACGATCAAAGACTTGAGAGAGCCTTTAAACCTTGACTGCATGTGGAGTGGGGACAACGCTCAGTACATGTAAGTATAGGACTCAAAGTTATATGAGGCTTTTTATAACCCCTGTAAAGCTATTTTGATCACATTTATTCACAATGCATCTTTTATAATCTTGTGGTTTAATATAACTTTCATTACAAAACTATAAGCAACTGAACCCTGGAAAACTTTGTATCTTAGAACAGATATATTGTAAAAGCAGTTCTTAGGGTGAACATGAGACTGCTGTGTGCTGTCTGCATTTATTTATAGTTTTTAGCATTAATGCGACCAAAAACTCTGCTCTGGGCCAGTGGTAAAAACTGGTCGCGGTGAATAATTGGAGATGTTCGATGTGAGCAATAACTTTGGATCGCTGCAAACCGTTTAAAATAAACTAGTTCAGTTTTTTAAGACATTCAAAATCTAGTAAAGCATCTTGAAATAGCCTTCACTACGTAATATCTCAAATTCTTGCATTAGAGTAAACATTTGACATGTTTCAAGTTATGCAATTTGGAAAAAAACATTTATTTCTGAATTTAACATGATACATTATCTAAACATGGCTTCCATATTCATATTCTCAATACTGTAGATTGCGTTTCGCCTACCAAATATTTACATTTAGTAAGATAAGACTGCATTCTTTTTCTTTCTTCCTGGTGTAGTTTTGTCTATTAATTGTACAGTCCAAGTTTGGAGAAATGGTGAGTCCTTGCTTTACCCTAATGTTTTGTGTTAGAGCAGAAAAGCAAAGAGAAAATTAAATGCGAAACTTACACTGACATTGCATAATAGCAAAACTAGCTGTCAATACACCTGTCCGTCAAACTCTACTATGAAGACTTCAAATGTGTTACCTTTTTGAAGAGGTAAACTAAGCTAAGGCAATTTTGCAATTGGAGTCAATTTTCTCACTTTTAACCTGGCATAAAGTACGTAGTGTTTTTGTTGTTAAATGCTCTAAATTTATAAGTGAAATAATAGTTTCTTCATCATTATATCTGTTTACTTGGTGGAAATTATATTTCAGCAAGTGGACAAAATTAATTGAAAACTGAGCAAGGAATTTATTTTAATTTGTCCTCTTGATAGATTTAAGTTCTACCTACTTTCCAATGCCAAATCTGGAAGCTAAACAGCAGGCCTGGTCAGTACTTGGATGGGAGACTGCTGGAACACCAGGTGCCACAGTGGGGCGCTAGAGGAAATGTTGTTGTTCCTAACACATTTCTATTATCCCAATTATGAGTTCATACTCATACTTTTTTAGTTTTCCTTTTCTTTTTAATAAATGTGCAAATAATTCTAACAACTTTCTTTCACATTGTAATTATGGGGTATTATTATATTAGGCAAATAATGAATTGAATCCATTTTGGAAGCTGTAACATAAGAAAATGTGGAAAAAGTGACTGCTAGTACTTTTCCCAACTTTCCGAGGCCACAGCATAGAATTGAATGCTAACAGCTCACTTTTTGTTTCTTGGATAAGAAAATGCTTTATAATTTGCTACAGGCAGCACACAGCGGTCTCATTTTAACTCTATTGAGGCGGGTTCAGCACATATTTTAGGCGGTTTGGTTGCATATTGTCTGTTAAACCAATTACGGTACAATGCGGCAAACATAGCGCAGATTCACGTGGATTCACTCAAAAACTCGTCCAACTTCTGCAGCAGATTTCCGCAGACCTGCACCTCCCAGGACCTACGAGGTCTACAAAGTCAGTCTGAAAGCGGCGCTCTGATTGGCTGTGCTGGGGCGGTTGGCATGATGTCTCAATTCCCCTGTTGTTTGTGACAGTTCGGAACTAGTTAGGCAGATTTGAATACCTACTTCCAGTTTTGCCCTGTGAAAATGAGGTACCACAGCTTTGAGTGTGGTGAAATCTGGTTGAAGGGTCTCTGGTTGTGTTTTTCTTGCACCGCCAAACCCTCGAAGTGCCCCGGCTAACCACCTTCCCTCCCTGCTCCTTATGGGATCAACCAGCACGCACAGTTAAGGCACAGTTTTTGTAGTTTATCAATCTGTTTGTGCCACAACAGTCCCGCCGTCACTGCAGTCTGGGTGCACTGGAGCTCTTATTATCTGCTTAACCTTTCCATCGGAGGGTGACCAGCGCAGCACTAAGATAAACAACTTAATTGAGTCGACAGACATTATGTGACAGCCTCCAGGAGAAAACAGTGATTCTTTATTATAGTCAATCGCGACACGACAGCAAACCAATCTTTGAGGATAAAATGATCTAACATAGTAGCAGTAAGAGAGTGACTACAAGGTTACCAGGACAATTGTTCTTCCAAGGTACTGCACAAAAGATAACAACCAACTTCATTAGACTACAATTACAGTAAATACTTTATTAATTATTATCATAATGTATTTTTTTAAGTGTTTGAACACGCACAGAGTCAACCAGTCACATGGGAATATAAGTATCATTGGCGTTTCTATAACATACAAAGATCTTTTTACCTACGGATGCAACAATACAGGTTTGTCGATACGTAGCTTGGTCACGATATTAATCGGATTTTAATTTTGGGTCTCAGGGAAAAAAATACAAAGTTTTCCATGTGCCTTGTGCCTTATTTCTCCTTCGTCTTTAATATAACCTTGAAAACCATTGTAAACATTTGTGATGAGTATTTCAGTTTATTTAATTCAATGAATTTCAGCGTATCCTTTTATTATTTAAAGCTGGGGTACCCAATTTTTTTCTTCCTCATATTTTGTCAATTCTGTTGGGAAAGTGCAGTATCGTGAGTTTGGTTCCGACAATTTACTGCATGTCCTCCCTTCTCTCTTATCCCACATTTGGCACTGTACTTTACTGTCAATAAAGCCTACGGACAACGACAAAATAGCGGAAAGTGAAATAATCGTATTCAAATGATTAAATGTTATATTTTTACGCATGTATATCAATACAAGAGATGTGTCAAAGGCTTTGTGAAAGCTACGAATGAATTATAAAAGTTTGAATATATGTTTCCTTATTTCATGCCTGGATCCATCAACGTAAAATAAAACGTGACTGAAAGATAAACCCACCCACCTCTGATAGGATATAGCAGTTGTAAGTTTCTATGGAGCTGTTTACGTCCTACAACTACATCAGACGGCGGGCTTAGCCTTTTTTTCCAAAAAAATGTCAACACAACTTGCATGGAGGAATACGTGTGTACTGTGCAAACATGTTGTATCGAATGTAGAAAAGAATTCAGTTGTAGTCATCTGGACTCTGTTTTAGAAAAACAAACGTTTCAACTCTCATCAAGAGTCATTCTCAATCTGTGAAACAGTACAGTACCTGCTCTTTGGCTCTAACCACCCACTACAGCACAAGCTGGCAGTGATCAGAACTTACAACACAGAGCACAAGAGGTGCCCACCAGCTCAGAGGGCAAGAGGAAAGAGGAAACACACGTCCGGAATGCTCTCTCAGCCTGTGGATACCGACTTGGGCTCTTAACAAAGTGAAGAGAACCAAAAGCAGGACAAAAGGGAAAAAGAACCAAGAAGAAGGGGTGTCTCTAACCCTTATGTCTCGGACTGTCAGAAAAACTGCAAAGAATATTTAGTCAACACGAAGGCCCTGTTTATTTCAAACCAGGCAACACGTTAAGACAAAAACTGGTTCACCCTAAGGACAAGATGCGACACAAAAACAGAGCAATGTAGTGTATTCTATCCAATGCAGTGAAGAAAGTTGTAAAGAGCGGTACATAGGGGAGACTAACAGCCACTTCACAAGAGCTTTATCAGCACAGAAGACACGCAGGTTCAGGACCCAGAGCGTGCTGCATCTTCATCTCAAAGCCACAAACCACTCTATTGAAGACAGTGAGGTGGAGATTCTGAGCAGGAGAAAAGATGGTTTGAAAGAGTAGTTAAGGAGGAAATCTTTGTTAAAAAAGAGAATCCTTCTTAAATTGTGATGGAGGTTTAAGATTCAACCTTCCAGTTTTTATAATGGTTTGCTGAAACCCTGGAGACGCCCGAGGCATTCGGATGCTAATAAAGGGACTCAGGAGGGAGCCAAAGTTAGTGTCAAAGAATAATGCACAAGAGTGAATTATAACAGCTCTTATTTCAAATAGCACTTCCATCCTAATTGTGGATTAAATCACTAGGCCTTTAAGTAGAAATAAATCAGCAACGCTGTCTGTTAGGTTTTTCGTGCACGGGAGAGTTTGTGGCGCTCCTACGCTCGTCCCACCCAGCACGCCGTCGTGCCGTCTCTCTCCGAACCACTGCTCTCCCGTGCCTTTTATTCAGTTGATACAAACAGTAATCTTACATTTGACTTCATCAGGGCGGTCATGACACGCCTACTTCGCTCAGTTTATCTTGCTCCAGATTAACTCTGTACATCTTGTTAACAATAACACATAATGAATCATAAACAGATTATAAGCATGATACTGTTTGTACATTTTGATTATACCTAACGACCTAATATTTCTCACAGTTAGTAAACAATAGGCCCATCCCAGATGGTTTCGATTGCCATTATCAGGGGTCCTGCCCTGTGGGCAGGGCTTTCACAGAGTAGGACATACACCTGAGTACTCAGACTTGTTTTAAAGATTGAGAATGACTCTTGGATGAGAGTCCAGATGACTACAACTGAATCTTTTTCTACAATGGAACACTCCTGGACGAATGAGGAATTACACTGACATGTGTATCGAATGTTGACAACCATATCCACACATTTCAATTTTATTTCAAATATTGCTGCATTCCCAGTTTAAATTGGTGAAAATATGACTACACCATAAAGAACAAAAGAGAAATATTTATCCTCTGAAAGTGTGTTACTAAACTTTCTTTTTTTTTTTTTTGCAATTGTATTACTGCTATTCATAAAAGTATAAAAGACTAACACAAATTATAGCGTGCCTTGGAGAATGGAGGAGTCCAGCAGTTGACCGTGCTCTCCTGCAGCACACCGCCAGCCCGTGCCACATATGGTCACATTGACATGTACAGTATAGTACTTTCCTTTCTTTACCCCACTGAGCTACAGGACGTCATGCCAGCAACCTCATACGCCACAGAGCTGCTCTTAAAGAAATGCCATTTTCTGCCCAGCGAAAGTATCAGCATGTGAGTGCCAGCCGCATAGAGACCGGAACAAAGAGTAGAATTCTACACATCTATTCAAAATGCGACTTGTCATTTTAAAGACATATTTGAGATGAATACAGCCATGGAAATGTATACTTCTCAAAAAGAATGAAAGAAAACATATTATGCATTTGTCTGCTATACAGTTACAATCTACGACACCTGTGCGTCACCATTAACTTCATGACAACATAGTGTCGGGGGAGAGGATTTTCTAAGCAGTATTCATCAAACTAGCGTGAATTAAGCTAAATGCTACTCTATCTTACTGTAAAGTAAGTGCCAAGCAGTGGGTGTGTATGGAAAACAGGAATATTCACAGATTAAAGATTACATACATGGTAATGGGTAAATGGGTAAATAAAGGGGCTTTTCTGTCCCAAAGGATTTATTAGACACAACAGATCTTGCGTGAAAGAGTGTGAACCCACAACAGTATATATATATATATATATATATATATATATATATATATATATTAGATATATATATATATATATATATTATATATATACACACACACACACACACCAACAACAACATGTTGCATGTTGTCCCTGAGTATATAAATGAACTGCCCACGTGATATGAGAATGTGTTCACTTTGAAACGGTCGCCTGTTTTTGTACAAGACTGGCACATGAAAGCAAATCATTAAACACATTTCACACCTCTTTATTGTACATCATGAATACCTTTAGGGCACAAAACGCAGCAAACAACTTGTCTCCAACCCACACTGACAATGTAGACAATCTGTGAAAACTGTGATTGTCTTTAGTCAAATGGATGTCTGGTGCAGTTAACTTCAGGCATGGTAGCATAATGCCAAACATTTGCCATTGTTTATTAGCTTTTCTACAATGCCATCCGCCAAGCTTGTTTTTATTTTATATTTATTTTGTGTGTGTATCTATTTTAGAACATTTAAGAAAGAATTAAGCAAGTCAATAGCTTACATACAGAAGGGAATTCAAAAAACAATTGAAGAAAATGTCTGGAGAATCTACACCAACCAGCAGATCAATAATCTTACATTTCTGCTTATGTTAGCAAGATGGTATATAAAGTATTCACCCCCAAACCAACAGGTCAGTAGTTTCAAATCTCACCCAAACCCATGTTGTTGTTTAGTCCCTGGGCAAGTCTCTTCATCCATATTGCTTGTGCCATGTTTCTGGTTTAGTCATGGAAGAATTAAAGTCATCCAAAATAAAGATGTTAAAATTCGGAACTAGAGAGTAGTTTGATGTGGCAACTATGAATGCAAAATGTTGCAAGGGTATTTTGATAATATTTGGTGCGATTATGACCAGAACGTGTGATTAGTGTTAGTACCAATACATTTGAGTCCAAGCTGAGTTAAAAGCTAAAACAAACTACATTAAACCATGTGTTTAAATGTATATAAGTTACATTTCTTCAGAATGGACTGGCCTGTCACATGTTTTCATTGATTTAATGGTTCCGTTTGAAATCACCCTCTGTGGAGTTTTTTATTTCATCAATATTGGATTCCGATTCATGAGTATTGAGTTCAAGAGTAAATTGCATCCTGTTTGAAATGTAAATGTTGATGGTGAAGAGGATAGCCATGTTTAAAAAAAGATTCAATAATAAAAAAGGATTAATTTAAAAGGAGAGCTATAATCAACTTTTAAGAGCTGATATTCATGTAAGAATTCGCTGTATGTGTGTGTGTGTGTGGTGTGTTGTGTGTATATATGTTTGTGAGGTATGCGTGTGTATATATATGTGGTGGTGTATGTGTGGTGTGTGTGTGTGTGTGGTGTGTATGTATATATGTGTGTGTAGGTATGCGTGTGTATATATATGTGTGGGTGATGTGTGTGTGTGTGTGTGTGTGTATATATATATATATATTTCTTTTATTTATTTTTTTTATGTATGTGTGTATATGCATTGCATGTTGTCCATGAGTCTGGGTAGGTGTTCTTCCTACAGTGGTCTGGTTTTACTGATTTATAAGGTAAATAATCATCAATACAGAATGTTTTTACAATATGTTTATTTCTACCCAATAACTGAAAAAAAAAGAAAAAGAAAATAGAGGGTGGCACTTTAATAATTTTAATTTAATAATGCCCCTTTTAAATTCTGAATTACGACAACTGATTATTTGAGCTCTGATTGATAAAATGTCATTACTCACCATTGACGATACATTTTGCCACTCGCTGCTAAATTCCAAATGTTTGTTATGTTCATCTGCATAATCTCAATAGTGGTGACAGAATGTCTCTGAGCTGAGGGTCCCAGGTTCTCAGTGTGTGTAGGTTGATAACCTAGGACAATGCATGTGGCGTCTGCCGGGAGCATGGCTCTCAGGAGAGTGGTTGACGCCGCAGACAGAATCTCAGAATGCGCCTGCCTTGTCTGAAGAACTAACATCAAAAGATGTCAACGCAGAGCCCACAGGATTGCACAGGATTGCATAGGACACTAGACATCCTGACCACTGCCTGTTCTCCTGCTGCCATCAGGAAGATGCTATCGTCTTCTCAAGGTGAAAACTGAAAGGATGAGCAGGCGTTTCTACCACAAGGACATCAGACTGTTAAATCAGGCCCGCTTATTACATTTTCCTAATTAAGTAGTACGTGTGTTTATTTTCACAGGAAGGTACATAAGAAATTATTATAAATTAATTATTGTACATGTGTATGAGACTAATAAATCCTGGGTTAATTCTGGTTCTGTACTGGATTGGCAATTTTGCAGAGCAATGTTGGCAAAGCCTTTGGTAATTTATGTCTCCAAAAAACCGAATATAGCCATTGTTGGCTACAGTGTTTATAGTGGTGGCACGTTGTGTATCTATCTGGCCCAGAGACCACAGCTATCAGGAAATTCTGTCCCTTAAATACATTTAGCTAAATAGCCAGAGTGGACTCAACCCAAAGGCTTAAGTTCAATAACATTAGTCTATTTGAAGCAAAACCAGTGCGGCCGCTCCCATTACTTACATAGCGCACAGTGCGTAGGGCATCAAGTGCTCCGAGGGGTACCAGCCTGACCAGACCGTTTGGATTGAGGGGGGGCTCCTCATAATAAACTGAGTATTGAGTTGCTAATAATATTACATCTAAAATGCACCAGAAAACAAAAGAACAAGACAATTAAATTATTTTGTAGAAAACCTCTTGGGTGAGAGCCGCCAAATCCCACTCAGGATTGTCATTTGTGCAATATTTACTCAATTAAATGTATATTAAACTAGTCACCTTCAGGTTGTATTACAGACATCCAACCCCTATGTATTTTTACATGTTCAAAGTGGGTTGAAGACCTGGGGGCGCATTTGTGCTTAGGGCACCCAAATGGCTAGCAGCAGCCCTTAGCAAAAAACATAAATCTCCAAGTGGTCCATTGCCTTTGCATCCTCAGAAACAAAGATAGTCCTCAGTGGCTGTTTTTCAGCTATATGTCAAGTATGCAAAGTCTTATCTCCCAAATGCTGCGGCGACACCTCACTGAAAACAATCTTCAAAAAGCCTGTCGGATGAGTGACAGTTGACCTCTGAGAATGGTGGCTGGCTCTGAAATGGAAGCACATCTCTTCATTTCGATTCAGCCTCTCACACCTGCAGGTTCCAGTAACGCCACCTTCCCTCTCTCCCGCCGCAGCTCTGTCAGTTGGAGCAAACTAAATAACTGTGACTTTAAATGCTAGCAGGCTGACAGGGCTTGAAAAGGCGCTGTCTGCCCCCATGACACAGCTCTTCTTTTGATCCACCCGCCGTCAGGAGCAACACTTGTCATAAAAAAACCTTTCCACACTTTCTCCACTGACACATTCACTCTATGTTCTATCATTTTTGCGTTGCCTATTGTGTTAGATAGCAAACTAAATCCTACATTTTTACTGTCAAAAATATTCGAATAAAAACTTCGAAATATCTTTGGCAAAATTGTGTGCTTGGTAAATCCATAAACGTTGGATTTCAATGGTTTCAAAAGGTAATGCTCTGGGCACTGTTTTAGAGAGCAATATGTTTAAACTTTCATCCGAAATTAATATTCAATCTGATGGAATTTGTTTGAACAGCAGCATTTATTCTCTTCTGAGCTCCGATTGGTCCTGCCCTTGTTCAGAAGTCTGACATTTTAATTCTTATAGCTTGGTTTGTTATTGCCAATTGAGGCCTGGCCACAAGTACTTCATGAGTATTTGACTGGTTTGATTTATGCCACGGTCTAATTGTTCTATTGTGGACTGGAGGGAAATTGTACCTCAGATCACAATTCCTATTTAAAGGGCTTTCATTCCTACCATCCAACCATCCCTTCTCTCTGTTCAAAGCTTTTACTTCAAGGTCTTTAAACTTGTAATTTGTGACGTTTAAAATGAAGATGCAAACATTATGTATAATGTGCAGCTAAGCAACCAGGACTCGATTAATTCAAGCCTCATGCAAAGTGGTAGTGCAGTTTTTCTTTCTTTTTACAGGCAGTTCTAATAAATGTGTAAAACAGACAAGCAACACACATGGCCCAAGCGAAATGACACGACGCTAGGGTTGCCACCTTTAACATCTAAAAATAAGGGGCGCCTTCTGTGGTACCACACAACACACCACAACCACCAGTCTGCTGGTGTCAATGGCAGAAGATCAGTGAATACATTAGAATAAGTTTATTAAAAAACAGGTGTAATTTCCTATTTTTTTGCCTTTCACATGAGGTACATGTCTGACATTTATATAATATGACACATTTCATGCAGGCAATATTTGATTTAAAGGGAACATAGTACATAAAATTTACTTTTGACCATGTTATGAAGGTGTTCCTTTATTATCAGCATTGTCAGAGCTGATTGTTTCGTGCATGTTTTAGTAACCCTGTATTGTCCTGCATTTGAGGGGCTCGAGTGCTCAGAAAATGTCAGTTTCCGTCCCCGCCCACTTCCCCTGTATTTACTCGTGATTATCCAAGAAATACTGTGAAATTGTGCGGGGCTCCTAAGTTATCATCATCATTTGAGATAAATGTTGAGGTTTACAATGAACAAAATGTAAAATAATTATCTAAAGTATGAAATATGAAGTAGTTTAAGGCCAACCACTGCAGGTGAATAGGGAAATAAACCTTTTAAATTTATAGTAATCCATTTCAAATTTATTCTATAGTTTACCAACATAAATGTAAGGAAGTTGGAAGAACATGTTTGGTATACATTTATCTGAAAAATAGTAGATAGAGCCAGGTTTACATTTCTTGCCCCATTTTGTTGACTTATTAAAGACTAAAAAAGATACAAAGGGAAGCTTGAATAGTATTTGCTTAAGCTAAATCTTTTGACTGGTTTATACGTTATGTAAGTATTCAAATTTGGCTTTATTTTTGAAGCTATACCTGGACCAGGACCTTGGTATATTGCATCAACAGCTATTCACATCTAGTCATTTACAGTTCAATTTATTCCCATTCCTATCTTCAAACAGCTTTGAAATAACAACTCAATTCATTTGCGTATCCTCACCCATTTATGAATTGACAGGTTTTTAAATTAAAATATTTGCTGTTTTGCTTTCCGCTCCTGACAAATACAAAGAATTATGTACACATGGTAGGGGATCCACGTTGTGAAGACTGCCAACTGTGAAGAGGTCTATTTGAATGTCTATGTAACCCACTGAAAGAGCAGAAGCCCGTAACGGAACAAAATCCATTAACAATCGGACATACTGGGAATTCATCCGCTTGTTTTGATGGCATCTCAATAAATAAGTTATTTATCTGATGTAGTTGAAGATATGGTATGCTTTGACAAGGGTAAAGATGGATAATGCCACTATGTATATCAATTACAGCTTGTTCTGACCCTTGACCAATTGGTGACAGTATTTAAAAAACATTTGATCTGTATGCATCCACAAACATGTAGAGGGCGGCTGAATAATTTATCTGAATTGATGCTGAGCTACCTTGCTACAAAAGTTCAGAATAAATATTATTGTTAGCCTGTAGTGTTACTGTGTTTTGATTAATTTAGCGAAATAATCTGAATTATTTGTATTGAAGGAGAACTAAGTTTTGTCTTTGTAAGTCCCTGTGATGATTAAATATTTATTTCCGGGGTGTTTGAACCGTCTGTCGTCTCTCCTTGCTGTCTCTGAGCAGAAATCCAGCCTTGCAACACTGCCGACTCTGAACCGAAGAGAACTCTCCTGGGAAACCCTGGCTCTGTTTTAATTTTTTATCTTTGGCAACGTTAAATGTTCTTGTGTGCGATTATACTGCCTTATTTATATTTTAAAAACATCTTAAATGAATGGTTCGTTGTTTTTAGCTAGCTGGATGGACTATTAGTGCATACTGTAAAGGTTGTTTGAAGCATGGTCCTTCAGGAAAAGGCTCAATCTACACTTTGGAGTAAATGACATGACAAACATGAAAACAAAAAAACAAAAACAAAAAATGGAATATTTGGAGAGAGTAATCCATTTAATTCAAATCTCAAAATGAGTATTCAGTACATTAATCAGATTCCATGTCATAGTTCATAGTTTGTCTGCAAGATGATTTATTAGGGATGAGACAAGATCTAATGCCACAAATGTATTATTTATTGTTAAACCACTGCTTTGTGGGTTTGAGACATCTAATGTATGCTGTATGTGGAGGTTAACATCACCACCACAGATAAGGGTCCCCTCAGAATGGTTTACAATCAGGTCACTAGTACAGAATAGACATCACTTCCAAGTGGGGCATACACATTTAGCAAAGTAAGCACATTTCAATGAATAGCTCCTTTAGCCAGTCCACATCTGCCATCTTTATCTTGTGTTGTGGGAAATATGTCTCATCCTATCCCTATTACACTTAGTTTCGTCAAAATCATAAACTCAATTTGATACTGTAACTTGGCTAAACAGTCTTTTAGCTTTCATGAAAAAGCTTGTCAATCCTAAAAAAAACACTAAAACAAAAATAGTCATTGCTTTCACTCAATGACCTTGGCATACTTGGATTTTTATCTATGAAAAGCGAAAAATGTTTTCATTAAAATCTCCAAAAATGTTGAGGGCACACTACATCATATGACATATATTCTCTACAAGATTAATTACATTACCTCAATCTATATTGCTACCGTTACTACTAGTACTAGTATGGTTACACAATCACCAGAATTCCACACAGGCCTTTAAAATCTAGATACCTATTATGATCATTACCATTTCATACTTTCATACATCACCATTGACTATGTAGTTTGTCAATTATTTGCCATGGTCTGTTTATATTTAGCCGCTCCCTTTAACACATCTGAGCGCGGACAAACATCTGTGAAGCGAGCACGGTCACGTCTTGTACCCTCTAAAAGGAGCCATTAATTTCAGAAGTAGGCTGCAGTGTTCTTTACGGCACTTCCACGTCGCCATAGGGGACGCAGGCTGCTGATTTAGCTGCTTTCAAATCACACCATACATGACCAAGCAGACCTAATTTATTTCCTGCTCTCTCTGCCTGTGACGGAACCATTTTTATAGCTTTACATTTAACGCAACAATGGATACTGTAAGATCCAAATAGCTGACCGTTTTTTTTGTTGCTGTTAGCTGTTCTGAGCTGTTCGGTCACACGGATGCTGCGAGCGTGTTTTTGTTTTTGTTGCAACTCTACCACCCCCCTAGTGGTGGTAGGGTTGCCAGATATTACACTAGTAGTTCAAAGTAGTGGTCCAAGAAATGATTCAAGTAAGAGTACAACTCAAGAGTAACTACTGGACGGTAACATCTGATTTCTGCATCTTGTCTCCTGGCATTTACGTTGTCTTTTTTTAGACGTCCCACAGCAGGCCTGCCGTATTTGGGACGCAAACCCTGTCCTTGAGGCATCTGTTGCGTTGGGCTTTATTTAGGAAAACACAAAAGAGGGCGCGCTAAACCAAGGACAATGCAAATGTAACACTCCTAAAATACATTATGTAGGACACCTGGGAATATATAAAACACAATGATGGAAGTAAATGTGTTCCTACATTGACAGTTTATTTTTTATTTTTATGATGTCAATTGTTAACGATATCATGCCTTTTTTTCTTTTTAAATGACTTTTTATGAGTAATAAAATAATCAGAATGTCACAGCCAAATTGTAAATATATCTGACAGGAAACAAGCCAGAAGGTCCTCGGCTTGTTTCCTGGATGAGACCTTTCTTCCGTGGTGTCTGCATGCTCTCTGGTTTCCCCCTACCTCCAAAAACTAATGATGGACAATTTTTGGTCTGATCCAATAACCAGTAATACCCTGCTCAGTATAAAAATGAATTGAAACTAAACTATACAAGATTATTAGACGGGGTATATTTTTATTTACACTCCAGCTGAGGATCTAAGAAATCCTTAGCTATAGAGGTGATGCAGAGTTATGATTACTTATTTAAGTTATAGAACAGTAATGATCATCAAATACTTTTTAAATTATTAACATGCCATTCCTTCATTAGAATCCCACAATCTAGTCTGGAACTCTTTGGCAAGAACCCCTGGGAACCCACTGAGAGTTTTTGGGGACCCAAATTTGGATCCCGACCCCAAGGCTGGGAATGACTGATCTAGACTAATCTGCCATCATATCTTATCTCTTCTTACCACCTTTACCTTCATATAAAACCAAATAAAAGTTACTGTGTTACATTTTCACTATAGTCTTACCGTGAGTAAGTCACCACGGCCCATCTCCTCTATCCGCAGATCTGTCACTTCACACCACTACGCCTGATGGACAGACACAGACATGAATTGAGGGGGATTTAAAAGTGCGAGAACGAGACAAAAAAAAAAAAGAAGAAGATAAAAGCTCAAAGAGATGAGCTGCATGAGGAGAAAGGTCCCAAACAGAAAGATCAGAAAGCGGAGAGATGGAAGAGACGAAGGAGGGAGAGCGGGTTATCTGTCATTTACCGTCTGACGAGCTCTGATAGTGGCTCTCTGGGTCTTCTGTCAAGCGCGGGGTGGATGTAATGGCCGGTTGACTGTTCTGTTGCCGTGGCCTCCTTCTGCACAGTGCTGCTCTAATGGGACATGGCGGAACACGTCAGGGCGCAGTCCACGGTGACCCCAAAAACCAAAGCGCAGGTGGTGGATGTACTCCCAG
The DNA here is from genome assembly GCA_015082035.1 of Chaenogobius annularis. Lineage (NCBI taxonomy): Eukaryota > Metazoa > Chordata > Actinopteri > Gobiiformes > Gobiidae > Chaenogobius > Chaenogobius annularis. The sequence goes on along the minus strand of BJKM01000350.1, from coordinate 309,572 downwards.
AGAGCAACGAACAATGTTAGGTCAGAGTATTTTTGGTTTAACACACAGGAATGAAAAAAAAAAAAAAAAGATAGCTTGGAAATAATACATTAAAAAGCATATTTTTTTCCTGAAGCAGTTAGCAAACCTGTCCCAAAGCCTTTACCAAATTACTTACCTTATCTTTGATCTCTTTAACTTAAAAAATATATTGTTTAAAAAAAAAAACTTTTGCTAACATAACCACCAAAGCAAATCGGCGTTTGTGGGATTTTTATTTTATTTTTTTAAAGAGGCTTTAAGGGGAAAATTGAGCCACTTTTCTCATTGGTGGGATTTTGGCTAAATCGGTAAAATCTTACTTTAAAACAAAAATCTACAAACATTTCCTGATGCTTCCTGACTGTTATGTTACATCATTAAAACTGTTCTGAGATCAAATCAAAACTGTTCTGAGACTTAGAGAATCTTTAGAGAATCTTGGGGTAAGTTGGACTGCTGGAAATAGCCAGACTTTTTAGACCACAATTAATAAAGCTTGTACGTTTCCTGCGAGGGATTTTCTACTGACAAAATAAATACGCACACCAGAGTACTGTTTGAATCTTTACCTAAAAAAATACACGTAGAAAGCATGTAAAATATAGTCTTACTTGTTATCTCTGCAATTTTGAAGACGTCACAAATGCCTCTCTCTGCTGTTAGCTAGTCAGGAAAAACAGCACATGAATTCCGAAATGAAAAGGGTTGATGCTTCAAGAAGACAGACGATCCTCATCTGCAGCAGAGAGTCGCTGACACTTAAAAGCAGAGACAACTTGCAACGACAAACTTTTGCGGACGTTTATATCTGCTCTTCCTCGTCCACGAGCCCTCTGCGCCGGACACGCCCTCAAAGCTTTAAAGAGCACGGACTGTGTGTCTGATCCTAAAATATAACACCCGGACAGTTGGAAATTAGGCTTGTTAAAACTGTTTGCAAGTAAGCTAACGTTTATTAGTATAGTCCCTCCTGACCACAGTAATACATTTCTGTGTGTGGCGTCACTTCAGACCCATAAAGATATATTATAATTGTCTCTATCAAACCAGACATCCCAATTGTAATATGTAAAAACCTGGATTTTTTTTTTTTTTTTTTTTACATGATTATGAGAATGCATGCTTTCAATTTAAAATGTCCTATTCCAATAAAACTAGCTCAGTTTACCCGTTAGCCCAACTTACCCCAGTCTCCTCAACCCAATTTTTCCCCTTGAGCAAAATTTGCGTTTTTCCAGTACTGATATATTGTAAAAGCAGCTCTCTGGAGTAAGACGAGTGTGTTCTGCATCTAATTTTAGTGAGTTTTATTCTCCAAAAACAAGAAAGTGCCTTGTTAGCATGCTAGTTGTCGTTAGCTTCACCGTCAACGGCTCTAAAAGTTGTGAAAAGCGCTTACAAACTCAGAATATTTTTTTTTTTGAGGTAGAGTTTTCTCTGCGGAAGCTTACAGAAAGAAAGGTTCTATTTCAGCTGCCATTGTACTCAAAGAGAATATTCATAGCCTTGAACAGTGGATTACTCTACACTTTAATGTAGACTATTATATTCATTCCTATACAGAAAATATTGTATAGCAGCTTCTTCTTGGTGAGTGACCTCAGACAGCAAAGAGAAAAACTTTCTAGACTTTAAAAAGCGACAATTATTAATGTATTTGTGGATTGCGTTGGCATACTTTTAAGAGTGAAATGTTATAAAAACCTAGACAATTCTTACAATTTAGTCCCTCTGTTATAATTGAATATACTTATAATAGAATAGCCTTGGTGTTTGTTAGTTTAAAAAATGTGAAGATGTCATGCTCAGAGAAGATGGCAGACAAGAGCCCCATTGATCATATGTATTTTTATGTTCCAATATTCAAAAATGTTATTATCAGTTCACAGTTACTTATGTAGAACCTTTAATATTTGTCTCAAAAAAACTCAAATGGGGCGTTTACTTAATTTTCTTTTCTTTTTTCCTCTGATTATGCCGTTTGTTGCGTTTCTCTGTCCTGTAATAAAAGAAAATATGTAAAAAAGAAAAACTATTTATGTTATTAAGTTATTAAATTGCGGTTTACGATGAACAAAACGTAAAATGATGATTTGAGTATAGTTGAGTTAAATTCAGTTGTAGTCATCTGGACAAAATAAAACAAGACTTTTCGACTTTCATCAAAAAGTTATTCTCAATCTGAGGATCTAGTCTGAGAACTCGGATATTAAAACTAAATAACCATACAATTAAAAAAATACATAAAACATCATATTTGAAAGCCAAGTAATTCGAATTGGCTGGCCAGGCTAATAAACATACCCACATTCCAATATATTTCAGTGATAAACTACACATTGAAACACTTTTTTTTTTGCAAAACCCAAAGCACATCCACAAAATCTCCCAACTCATCACGCTGTGCTGCTGTAAACCGCTAAAAGTCAACAATCAACATTTTCCGTTGTATAGCATCTTTCTTTTGTGTTGAGGTTTAACTTACCTGACCTGAGCAATTCACGAATTTGTCTCCGTTAAAGTTGAGGTGAAGTAGCATCAAACACAATGTGACATAGTTTAGCTATTGACGGATCCAACCCAATTCTGTCACGGGCGTCTGAAAAACAAAAATATACTCAAAATAGTTTGGGGATGCGACATTGTGCTCTGTTTCTAACGTATTTTAGACACTACTGTCACTCAGAATGATGCGTTATTCTAAAAATATACGTGTCCCATGAGAATGCAAAAGTTGTGTAGATGCAATTATGAGACCTTTTAATCCTGGTTTAATTATGCCCCTATATTATGTAAAATTAACTGTTTGTCGGTTTTAAAAGTTATACTGTTGCACATCAAAAATGCACCTTTCCATTTGCGTATGCTATGAGAATATTTAATCCACGTCCAACTCGATAAATCTACTATTTTACCAGATGTTCTTAGCCTCATTTGAACGTTGCTGTTTTGAATGCTGTGCTATAATCAGGATGATTTCGAGCAAGTTTGGTGAAGATGTATAGATAGATTTGGACAAGTTTACTTTTTTGTGTTTTTGTTTGGTTGGATTATACAGGTGATTAGTATTTATCATAGTTTTACATCATTCAAGTGGCCGTTTATTTTTTATCTTTTATTCTTTTTTTTAAGTTTGGAAAAATCAAATGAAAATTAAAAAAATACATGAAATACAAGATCATTCAAAAAAGGATTTCCCTCTATTTTATATCACGCAGAGAGTCCAAGCACAAGAAGCAAATTTTCTGACATTTAAACATTAATTTAAGACAATGATGGTGTCGTAACATATTCTTATTTGTCAAACATTATTGAGAAATTCAGATTTTTTTGGTCCAGTATGTATGTATGGCTGTCCAACCAGGATTTATTTACAACTATATTTTGCGCCATATTTTGGGTCAAAGTCTTTTGCTGGAATTCTGTTTACATGTGATGTGTGAGGGAGGAGACCCTTATATCTCCAGTATAGTTTTACTCAAAAAAAAAAAACAGCTTTTATTTTTCTTGTGTGAGCACTTCCCTTGAACTGGCTGTATTCACCAGAACAGACTTTAGAGCAGCCAATGTGCAGTTTTATGACTTGGTCTGTGAGTGAAGCGGCAAGAAAAGTATGTGAATCCTGTGAAAGAGACCGATTAAACATACACAGATTGTCAGCTGAAGCACTCACTGCTGCTCACATGTGTTCAGTTGTATTGTACATCGTATGAAATACAGTAGGTTGTAGGATTTTATTGTTTATTTTGTCATTATTAAACTTTTTGGTATGATATTGTAACAAATAGGCTCAGTGCACAGCTATCCCGCTTGAACTGCATCATTGGTAGGCTTAATAGCAAGACTAGTCAATGAAGGCAAATTTTTATTATTATTGTTATCATTATTATGTATTAGTACGTTAATACACATTTATGTTCAACTTTGAATTGTTTTGCTTCTCTGGTACTCTAAACATGTCAGGAAATTGTTATAGTTAAGGTAGGTTAAGGTATACTTGTCCTCTACCGAGCAGTGGGCCGCACAGTGCAGAGCCGGGGTAACCTTACTGCTGTAAACTGGATTGTCCCGAGGTTTGAGTTTTCAAACTCATGAGAATGTACGGCTCCTGGCTGATCCGTTCAAGTCCACACACATGTTGATGCCGAGCAAAGAATATAACCATGTTCTTATTACCTGTACTTAAAGCTCAAATTACCCAAACACCTCAAAGCGTGAACTTTAAAATAAAGTCTTATCAAAACAATGTATTAATACTTGCTAAGGGACCAAGTGACGCTACACATTCTTCTAGACAAAAACTATATAGTATCGTAGCATGTCAACTGGCTGCTGTGCTTGTCTATAAAAGAGCATCCGTCTTCATCCTGAAAAATATCGAGTGGAGCCATTCCGGTTTGATAAGGCATGGGATGAGCTAACCTTGAGGGCTACCTTTAATGTTTTATCTGCATGTCATTTTGTATTGTATGAAAAGTTTCTCTGCTGTTGTGCAAATGAGAATTGGTTCTCAATCGACCTAGAGCACATGGCTAAATAAAGGTTAAATACCTTAGCTGGAGGATTATACCTATTGTGCATGTTTTGTGTCGATGGGGGAACTGGGTTGCCTGGAGAAACCCCACCCAGACACGGGGAGAAACATTCAAACTCATTCCAGAAAGGCCCAGAACCACCTTCCTGTGAGGTGAGAGTGCTTGCCACGCAGTCACCGTGCAGCAAGTTAGTAATACATTGGACTGCTGCTTATATTTCATAATAGATCTACTTTTCAATGTTTGAAACCTTTTCTTTCTTAATAATGTAGCACAATATTACGTTCTACTGTCAACGCTTGCAGTGGTAGGTATGTGCAAGCCCCTGTCAATGGAAGTTGAATCAATTTCAAAGCAGCGCTGAGAATATAATCATTCATCTAGCTGCCCGTAACATTAGCGACCTATACCTGGAAGGCTTTTAATAGAACCACAAGTAACGTGAAAATGAATCACAATTTTCCTCGAACCTTTGCACTGGACTTGTTCCTGGTGGAGGCCATTACTGACAATTTCGAAACCTTTCCATCAGGTTGGCTTTAATCTTTGCGTGCATGTGTTTGGCGTGGATGAGACGATGACATATTTAACAGTCTTCTTGTGCTATCACTCATTCATATTATATACAGCGTTTAGCCTGCGGTTGCATGAGGAAGAGCAACGATTAAACCATTCAACCACTAAATCATTTATTTTCCTGAGAGCAGACCACCATCACTGCAGGCATCTTCACTCCCTGACAGCGACTAGTGTGTGTGTGTGTTTATGTCTTCTACTCTATAGTCTGTGTAAATACGTCAAGCCATTGTAAGCAGAAGAAGGTCTAAAAGTTGTTCAATACGCCAGATTTTCTAATGCTCACGAAGGTGGTTTTAGTTCTTTGACCCATCCATTTTTAAAAAATTGTTTAATTGTTTTTGTTTTTTTCCATGATGGATGACAAATGAAATCCTCGGTTCCTGAGCTGAAACCGCATGTTAACAGCTGAGTGCGTTCTGCAGCTAATTATAAAGGGTTTTATTCTCCCAAAAACCAGGAAGCGCGCGGCTAGCATGCTAGCTGTTGTTAGCTTTACCTTGAAAACTCCCTCAAGCCTCTCAAAGTTCTGAAAAGCATTTAGAAACTCACTGCGGTGAACAATGACTGTGAACATACGCGGAATACCTACAGTTTAAACTCCAACGGAATATTTTTTCTACAATACTACAGTTTAAAAGGAACTAGTTCTGCTTTTCATGTTTTTAGACAGTAAAAATCTGTTAACTGTCCAAAATACTGTTGTTCCAAAGCTTTAACATTTCATAGTGGGAGAGTTATCTACTGATTTATTAAAACAAGTAAGTATCAAATAGTAATAATAAAGCCACCTTTGAGTTTGTGTGGATTTGTGGTGTAGGGCCTTCGTGATGGCTCCACCTGCTCTGCGTTCTTGTGCCTCCTTCCTTTCTCCATCTGTTCATCATTTTTCAAGTACAGCGTGTGGTCAGTCCAGTGTATACAGTACCAGCTGCCATGTGACAGCACATTTCAGCGCTGGGATTATACTCCGAATGGCTTTCTTATGGCAGATACGGGTCCATTTAGCTCCAAGATGCACAGAGTGAAGAGAAACCGTCTGCTGTAGTCTGGAATCTCACAGAGAAGGCTTATACTTCCACCCACTCGCCGACTTCGCTCTCAATGTTTATGTCTGTGTGCACTGTCAATAGCAGAGTTTGGCTGGTTCCAATCTACTCTATGATATTGAACCAAACAGGGCTGCGACTGAAAAGAGAACTGTTGTATTACTCAAGGATATTTAAAAGGTAAGGGCTGGTGATATGGACAAAAATCTCTATTATTTTTTCATTATTCAAACTAGTCATACCCCAATTTTTTTTTTAGAAAAGCGATCGAGCACGTTTAATAAATGTAAATAATGAAATGTTAACTCGTGCAGCCTCGTCGAGTAATTAGGCCTAATGTTTGTTGTCATTTTACATACAAGATATTTACTGCGCACAAGCAGGAAACACACGGCTCGGTTTTCACCTCGCACTTCCCACACGCGGTCCGCTGAAAGCTGCCACTCACTGGGGTTCAGCTGTTCGCCTGTTGTTTGGGCTTTGTCGTCCTCTCCCTGTCATCTGTGGGTGGAGCAGCGCCTGGAGCTCCTCAGGCGTGCGGTGGATCAGCCTTGGTTGCGCAGCGATTCGGGGGAGAGCTCCAAAACAATTGTGTCACAGAGGAGGCTTGTCCCAGAGGATGGAAGGCACGCTCACGCCGCTGTGGTCAAGGGTGTTGCACGATACAGCGACACGCCACAAACTTACTCTGCATCTGGTCCAATGTACAACCTACAAGCAGTTATGCGCACAGGTATCTGCCTCCTCCTCGTTTCTGTCAAATCACTGGTTTGCATCCATACCCGGTCTGGAGCGCTGATCAATGTGGCGGATTTTAAGGTAAAAATATTTATACATATTATAAATAGTTGAATCATTACATCCCTACAAAAGATAATTTAATAATGCACACTGTATATTTATGGTATACCATGTACAACTTAATTTGGATTTATACTCATCTTAAAGCGTTTGCAATTTACCCAGCAGCTTCGTGGTCCGCTGTTTTCCATCGTTCTCGAACATCGAATCGTGCCAATTGTCCAGGTGAATCTCTTCATTTGATACACTCTTGGTTCGTAACCTTGCGACAGAGAAATACTGTATGTAAGGACCATACAACTCCAATAGAATGAAATGCCCTTACCACAGTAACAATCATGTTCACAGCGGGAGAGCGAGTCGGACTGATGAGCTTCTATGAACCACAACAATGCGCGTGCACCTTTGCACAAAGACTCTACACACAAACATGGACACAGCAGCCAGCGTTTTGTATGGGACTCTGTGTGTTGTACAGTGAAAATCCAGTGACTCTCTCAATTCAGTGCGGTATAAATCCAGATAATGATTTCCAATATTGTACGCTACCATGCCGGGTCAAGGGTTCAGTTGTGTTTATTAAAAGTTTTGAAGTTACGATTTATAAATTAACATGAGCCAAATAAACGGAGCAAAAAATAAAGGGAAAAAGTACATTAAACCATTGTTTGGGAGATTACCAACATGTGTTCTTATTTTATTAATAGACAATACACTCAATATTCTAATTTTGCAAATCTCCCAAAAAACACAATCGTGATTATCCATTTTTGAATACATCTTCCACCATTTGTCAGCTGATGTTGCGTTCTACCCATTTATCTTTTTACTGTTTAATGAGACAGTTTTATGGATTGCACACATTTTTGGCAGAGCGAGTAATCTAATGACTCAATTCTAAATTGTAACACGCGACTGTGTTGTGCCCAACCCTTGGTCAAGATGAAATCAAGTAATCATTTTTACGTTTAGAATTCTTAGTCAACACAAGAGTATAATGGATTGTTGGATAAATCAGAGAATGCAAGGATACTTCTTGTACTGCAAATTAGCCCCCAAAAAATATTTAAATATATTTAAAAATGTGGCTATTCACTCTGTTCAGTTCATTTAATTTATTTATTTTTTTTGCAATGAAACCAACCTGGATGACAGGGTTTACACAGGCATATTTCCAGGATCATAAAAAGTTCTTGCCAATATCCAGAAAGGTCGCCGTCCATTTTGGCGGTCACACCAGACACTGACAGGTTTTCTAACACCCCCCCCCCCCAATAAAGTCTTCTCTCCAGCATCTTGAGACACCACACATGTCAGGTGGGACGGCTTATTAATATGAATAGCTCAGTAAGACAAATTTGTGAACGCTATTGGAGAGGTGCGGATTGGAAAAATGTTAACATCTACGAGTTAAGCTCATGAAAAATGGGATCAAAAAGTGTCGCGTTCATATTTTTGTTCGCTGACCATTTTCCATTAGCTCAATTGCAGCACAGGAGACTAAACGACTTGCTCCATGGAGATGACATTTTCCTCTAATGTTCACTTTGGCTGAAAATTCCACATTGCATAAAAGGGAGAACAATCCGGCTCTTCTGACATTGCAACCCCGCTTTTCCCTGTCACACTTGAGCCTCTTCTACACACTGGCTTTTCTGACCCTTCTGAACCTTGGTCTATTCCAGTATCTCCCCCGCCATCACCCTCTCCTTCACCCCTCACGCTCACATGTAGTTTTACCCACAATCCTCCGGTGCCTTATCAGTGATTTCCTCGCTGATTGGTAGATAAGTGTCATTTCGCGATCCTCCACAAGTCGCTGCGTTCTCATTTCCCGGCTACAGTTTTTTCGTCTGCCTATTTGCACCATCAGTGATCATACAGGGCCGGTCCCTCAGACACATGGGGGGGCTTTTCTTTGCCCAGAGATACACTGCTGAACAATGTGAGTGGGATTTGAAGAGATACGCGAGTGTGACCCTATGCCTGAGGAACGTGTCATAATAATTGGGCCAAGAACAGAACAAGGTACAGGAAGCAGTGGTTAGAGGATACATATCGCCATTACAGTATTTGTGTTATCATTGGCTTTCAAACAAACTGTCTTACCAGCAGGGCATTCCCTTGAACAGGTGTTAGCACTCTATCTACTGGTAGCAGAGGGAATTACCATTGGGGACAAAAACAAAAGCTCGCTTACACCCGACATATTAATGCTATTTTTGTATGTATGAGTATTTATTTATTCATTTTAAAAGTGGACCATATTCAATTAGAACAGAACCGTTGCCATTTGCTGCATTGTACCAGAGTTAGTCTTAGGGTAATTCACATCCGCAGTCACCTGGCAGGGAAAAAGAACCCACAAACATTTGACAATACAAAAATCGCACTCAAGCACATACACTATTTACACACGCATCAAAATCTACACTCTTTCACGCACAGGTACAGACACATGCAGAGCCAGTGCCATTAGAACACGGGACCTGAAGAGTCTAATGGTTACATCTCTGAGTGCTTTTGAGAGGCTTTTTTTTTTTCAGTTCCGTTTTAAAGCTTTGGGTTGTAGCACGTCTTTATAAGGTCAGGCAGAATATTCCACTGTGCCGTGGTCTTCACTGGGAAAACTGATATTCCAAAAGCAGAGTGGTGAAAAGGTATGATGCGGTCATAAGGAGATTATATTCATGTCACTGAGCGTTTTGAACACCAGGCACAGTGTACACAATGTAAGCACGCCGTTGTAATGATTTAACCGCAAAAATTAGCAGAACGAGTCTGGTGATGATTCATGGACTTAAAAACAGCGCAGAAGACCTCCAGATCTCTACCTACAGATGAGGGAAATTTGAAACTGAGTGTTTTCTGAGGCTCGGATGTGAGAGGACTTAGTAAACAGATTCATTAAACAAGAATTTTGAGCCGTGGTTAAATGCCCTGAGTGAATGAATAATGCAAGGTTAAGTGTCTTAGTTTGTCCAAAAAGGCGTAACGTAAATCGAATTATTATGATTATTACTGAGACTGATGGACGTAATCTGTGCCTTTCGCAAACAATTTTGTTGGGTAACAACTGAGAAGCTTTTGACAGGGACACAAGCTTTCGTCCAATCAAGCCGATTGCTCACTATGAATAACGGGAAAGCAACTGCCTGGCATCGTCCCCACAGGTGATTCTCTGCCATGGTGCATCATCAAAAATCGCAAAGTGGGTGGACATCGATCCGAATCACGTGGAAACAACTGCAGAAGACTATTCCAGACAGTTGTTTCTGCGTTATGGTGCAACACGCAGAGCGATAGACAGGACTGAATGGGCGGGGTTAACAGTCCAAACATAAGCATGTTCCAGAGTCATGGTTCAAAAATAATAAAATACATAGATATTATTACATTGCAACATCCATGACATCCGTGTTTCGGCTGCACATTTCAATGAAGTTGTAATTATTATTAATGCAATTTATTTGAACTGTGATTGTACCAGATTATGTCAAATGGATCCAAACTGTAAATAACACTGAGACCCATATTTGTATTGTTGCATTTGAAGAGCTCATCTGACACATCCATCAAAACAAATTGTATTTTTTGGGGGTTTTTTCTCTTCCCCTCACTCTGTGTTTCAAACTGGAGGAAAAACAAAAGTGTACAAGTGCGTGTCAGCTCTCCCCTGCAGGAAACATTCTCCTCTGGCAAGCTGGGTGGCTGTGATAAGCGAGCGTGCATGTCAACTCAGCACCTTGGCTCTGTGCTACAAAACAGGCCAATCAATACATCATTAATCATCGGTTTAACGCGGCCAAGCTCCATGTGGACAAGCATTAAAATGGAGGGATTAGTGGGTGGAGAAATGCAACTGATGGATCGTGTTGTGAAGTTGAGGAAAGAATACGGATAAATGATCACAGGAGTTTGGGCAGGAATTTTCTAAAGAAGTGCAGAAGTGGTAGGAAAGTCATGAATCTGGTTTATTTTATTTATTCATAAAAAGCGTATTATTAAGGCAAGACACTATGTACAATTAAAATGTTTTTGTTTATATATTGTGTATGTGTATATATATATATATATATATATATATATATATATATATTTCCCCCCGCCTTATATTTATGTAACAAATAATACGTTTAAGTGAAGTATTCATGGAAAAGTATTAATTAGTTCAAATAATAGTATGTACAATGGATGAATAAAATAAACTAAAATAAACCAAAATAATATAATATAATATAAAATAAAAGGACAGGGAATAAAAAGTTCTAGCGCTTCCGTTGTTCATCATTTAAATGGAGAACTAAAGAAAAGTGCATCTATGTAATTTATATTTATGCACAGTAATTCATTTTTTTCAAACGTCTTTATTCATGAAGAAGAGCCTTTAAAATAAGCACCTTTTGCTTCTTTGTGCACCTTATTTTTAATGTGTTGTATCTTTTTTGTTACATATAATACTGTAGATTATTTTTGAAAAGCACTATAAATAAATGTACTTCTTACAACATAAAGCTGAAAATGTCACATGAGTAATAATAATTGAAGAAGAATTTTTAAAAACCATTTACTCCAAAGCTAGTCAAAGTAACTCATTACCTCCGACCCCTCAATACCTTCAATGTCAAACGATGACTCTATCATCTAAGTGCACTTTCGCTCCCTTCACTAACTATAAAACTATGATTCATGGCAGTGCGTCATCTGGAATGTCTTGTAACACATGATTTATTTTTGGTGTGGGCAGGAAAATTGACAGAGATACAAAATGGTATCTGAAGAGTCGTCTTACCTGCGCTGATGCAAAGTCCAATAAACACAATAATCAATTTGCTAATTCAATCAGCATCAAACATTGCATTAAAACTGCAGCAAGCAACGGTTAAAAAAGGACATTGATGGTCACCGAGTTAACGGCAGTCGTATCTGGAGCAATTCCCATTTAAATGAATGATTGCTAGAAAACGGTAAAAGTTTATGCCACCAATATTAGTAATTAGACTGTGCATCCGTGTAATGCAAAAAAGAAAGAATAAAAATTTGTTTGGTAGCATTTTAATTGACAGTGAGTTCAAAGTCTTTTTTTTATATATATATATATATATATATATATATATATATATATATATATATATATATATATATATATATATATATATATATATATATATATATATATATATATTTGTGTTTGTTATCATTCGCGGAATCTTCAAGGAGTGCAAAAAATTTGTTATTAAAAAAAAAAAGGCTGGAATATTACCAGTAGGTTGTGTATTATTGTTTTAATTTAATTTTACAATTTGCATTCCCATCTCACTTTAATTAAAACTTGGTTTCAATTTTGAAAATTTTTATTTTCTTTCCATACTTATAATAAGCATATGCATATGCCCATCTAAAACATATTTATTTTGTGTGTGGGATTATCCAATTAAAAATCTGCATTTTTGTAACAAGAATGACAGTAGCAGGGCATTTTTACCTAAAAATTGCCATTTGTGTCATTCTACGAAAATGGTGACTTTTGAGTCCTCAGACTATGATGGAGGCAGAACTAATAAGTTAGTCAAAAAATATGTTTTAAAGTTTAAATTTTTTATTAAATCATATAATATATTGCCATTTGTAATTCTTAAAGAATAAAACTAATGGCAATTTTGTTTTTTATTTCATATTTCATAAAACAATTAATTTCACAATAATGATATAATAATGTGCATTTACTGATAATTGGTTCTATTTTTTTTTCTGTACTAGAATTGTGATTCTGTTTTCTGTTTTTCTGTTGATGCAGAACTACATGCTGGGCATATTTAAATAAAAAGTATGAGGAACAAAACACGTTGATTTATGCATTCAAATTGGTAAGAGGTTTTGGACAAGATGGAACATTTCTCTTGACCTGGATGTGCCGTGATTTTGTTTTGTTTTGTTGGATGTCATGTGCTGCTTGTGTCTCATATTTGTTGCCGTTTGTGTGTGTGTGCTGTGTTTAATTCAAATCAAAGAGAAAAAGAAAAAAAATGGTCACAGGAATGTCGTGACAAAACTGCTTAAGATGAGCAGTCCAATTTAAGGACAGACCCCAAAACACACATTTGTAATTATGAATTTGATATTGATTGCTTGAATATGTTTAGATTATGTTTTGATATATTCAATCATTTTAAACATGTTTTAAACAATATTATGCAATAATTCACATTCACAAAGTGGCTGTGATAGAAATTGTATGACTGGTAATGACTAACAATTTTGCAGAATTACCCAAAAATCAGTTTGTTCAATTGATGCGTTTGATTTTCTTTGATTTTCTATTTGTTTCAATACGAACATTTTCTTACAAAAAATTCCCCTCAAAAAAATATTAACATTTCCCCATCTTTAACAAGCACCAAGAAATATTCTAAAGTCATTCTGTACAAAACAAATTTACATCAGAAAACTTGTCAAAGCCATCATATCGTCCAGAACTAATGGTATATGTTGCAATGAAAGAAACACATTTTGACAACTCAACACCTCAAATTTGCAAAGTAACACCTTTAAAGCCTGTGCGTGATGCCTTGTCTAGACGGCCCTCGTAATAATTCTTAATTGGAGCGAGAGAATGCTGTATTCACTGGAGGCGGAGTGGCCCAGTGAACTTGATGCATCCAGGATTTCACGTCGTAATCTCGCTGTGCACTTTAAATCTGAACTCCCGATGAACCCGCCGCGAGCAACGCTGTAATACGGGATAATCACTGGTGTCTGCGAAAGTGAAAGAATGCAGATGGCATGAAAAAAATAACCCTAACAAATACAACCTCAATCGCGTTATTATAACTGCTGTTGACGAAATAAGGTAAATCGGACTAAATCTAAGTTGAGATTGACCCAAAAACCTCGCGATGACCGATTTCGACAGACACCTCCATCGGCAAATGTTAAGTCATGCTAGTTTGACTCAGCTCGGAGGTTTTAAATGTCGGACACGTCATCATTTGCAATCAGCGTATTCTTTGCTTAAACCCGACGCCGCATGGAAGCTGATTATCCCACGGGCTGATACGAGTCATTGGCCAGCGCGGATGCATTCAGAAAGGACCTTTTGGGCTTGAAGGTGTGACAGATTAGAGCGAGGACAGCTCGGCCCCCCCTCGAACAGAAGTTAACCTCGTGATCCGGGCACGACAAAATGTACCGTGGACTTTGGATGAACTCCCTCACAAGCGTTTTAATTGTGACGCTGAGTGTGGGGTCGCCTCAGCGCTGCCACAGTTCGGTCTGTTCTGCCCTGTTCTGTCCAGTGTCGCAGCGTACTGTCCAGTGGCGCGGGGACAATCGCGTACAATGGGACCAAAGATAATGGCTCAACTTTGATCTGATCCACATCGTTTTGTAGTTCAATAAAAAAGTTCATGTGAAGTGCATCAGATCTCTATTATACCTGGTTTTGCATTTGCTCATATGAATCTCACGTATATTATAATACTGAAATAGTCATTTTAGTTGATATGGAAGACTCAGGGCACGCCAAAGGGACAATGTCTCTTGACTGGCCTGAGTAGCTGGAGGAAGTGTGCCTGGAAAGGGAGTTCTGGGCATCCCGTAGCTTAGACCTCCACGATCCGGCCCAGGATAAACGGAAGAAGGTGGATGAATACAAAAGGTATTTCTTCAATATGACTCGATATTAAACCTGGTTTACTGGTATACAGGCTTCAATGTACAAAATATACTTTGTTCTTCTTAACTGGGGCTGGGTCAAGGAGGCAGCAGCAGCAGAAGAACACCTCCAGGAGGATCCCAAGGCGTTCCCAGGCAACAGAGAGACATAGTCCCTCCAGTGTTTCCTTGGCCTTTCATTGTCTAAATACACCTCACTTAAATTGTTTTGTTCTTTAATTACATAACATGATATAATGATTTAAAAAAGATATGTATGTGTGTGTATGTGTATGTGTATGTGTGTGTTTGTGTGTGTGTGTGTGTGTGAGTGCGTGATTTGGAATTCTCAATGGGAATTCATGTTTGGAATATACTTATTTAAATAGAAAATAAAGATATGTTATTTACCACATTCCTACACCATTGACGTTGTACCTGAAGTCATTGTGTGTGTGTATGTTTAGTGTTTTAATAAAGATGACAGTGTTAGTAGTTTAATAATCAAAACAATTGCACTGACCCATTATGATAAATATGTGTATTTTTTGTGTCAGTAATCGGTGCAAAAGAGAATAGTTGTCATTGATTAATTCATTGATACTTTCATTTAATTAATTCTTTTTAACTCTCAACTTGTGACTGTTCTTATTTGTGGCCGATTTCCAAAAACACTTTGGAATGAAGCTTCTCAAACCATCAGCTCTTACTTCTCCCATACATTTCTCAAGCATAAACACATTATTGTCAAAATCCCAGGCCGATCGACTTTCACAACACGCACAACAAACCTAACGACAGCCATCTTTGTTTGGCACCGTAGCGCAGGATATAGGGGCTCTTATCAACAACCAATTAAAGCATAACGAATGGGCTTTTTAAATGGAGAGCAGGATAACTAATGTGGTGCGGATGCTAGCGGTGTGTGCTAATAAATCACGGAGGTTCACTGTAAACTGCGGTTAAGCCTGTGTTATGAACGGACTGTCACTGCTGCTCTCTGGGCGATCACGACAGCCCCAAATTCTGACCTCAAACAAAACCTTTTCACTTCTGGTCGAGGTAAAAATATTTGGGTGCGTGGTGCGAGAACGATTTTTTAAGCGGGAATTAGAGGGAGCTAAAAAGTCAGCGGTGGTCAGGAATGAAAAAGATTACATTTGATATTGGTTTGTGAACTCCCAATCTATAATGGTAAAAAAATAAACAAAAATGAATTAAGACAAAACAACAGGCAAAACTCTATTTTGTTGGATCAGTTTGCTGCCCTCAACATTGCCCAATTTGCACCGAAAGAAGTTTTATTATTTAATTTTGTTAATTTAGATTCATAGATTTAAATGGGACATTGTAACTTGAAAGGGTGTTTTCTAAAAAAAATTAATTAAAACAATTCTGATATAGAAACATAAAGATCTGCCTATAAAGTAGCACCTACACACACACACACTGCACTTTACATTTTAGATTTTGTACAGAATTATTTGTTGGTATCTAATTCTGATTTATTCAAGTTTTAATTATTTTTAAAATGTTTTTTTTTTTAGTGATTATTCAAGATTTAGCAAAAATAAAATCAAAATAAAAGGTGAAATCAATTATTTATTTAATTTTGTTTTAATTTCTCAAAAGACAGAACACAGAAGAACAGAGCATGACCAGAGAGAGGGGACAAAGACCACAACAAGCAGACATCCAACAGCAGTTATAAATGGAAATTAAAATGTTTCACAAATAGTCACACAAATAGTAAATAAGATTTTATTTATTATTATTTTTATTTTTTTTAATTAAGCAAGAAATTGAAACCAGCACTATCCATTTTCTCATAAAACACCTTTTTTAAATACAAAAACATATGCATAATGAACATAACACATTTTTGAGTAAACCAAAGAAAAAGTTTCAAATTGATTTCTCTTAAGATCTATTCACTTGGAGTGTCTTGCCTTGGAATAAAATTAGCACAACATTAAATTCTACACTTAAAACAGTTGCGCACTTTTAGCAGAAAATGTGTACAATTTATTTCCATCATTAAGGAGCACGACGTAACTTTCGAGCGTTGACCACTTTACCGTTACGTAGAAGTCATCGCTTTGGAACATTTCAACGTTATCTCCGTGGAAACAATGCGAGCATTTTAAGATCATGCATTTTTTTCACGTGTATTTTCCCAAGCATGTTGTCGTAGAAAGAATATCTCAGAAAGTAATGTTGATTTAACCTCTCCTGTCGATGAAACCCTTGACCTTGACTCAAATCCCTTTCAGTAAAACCGTTGAATGTATGCATACTGTACACTGAGGTCCAGCGTTAAAAGCAAACGGCAACTTGATTCATTGACGTCTCCGGCCGCCCAATTAATCAGCTAATGTTGCCACAGTTAATGCACATGTCAACATCACCGCCATTTCCCCCTCTTCCTCCACACAAATCATTCATTTCAACCATTTAGTCAGAGCCATGTGTTGCCATCTTTTTTTGTACGGTTGTAGCTTGCATTTTTTTTTTTGCTTCTTACAACGTGTTTTTACAGGTTAAGGTTGCTGTTACGATTAGGATTCAGGTTATTTGGTTGAACTTAGGGGCTTTGGGACAAGCTTTTGACCAAACTGCTTAAAGAAATAGATTTAAAAAAAGACATTGTTAATAATATGTTATTGGTTATTGGCTATGCAATGTACATATTGCTAAGATTTTTTTGAATGGAGAATGAGAATGACCTAAATTATCTATAAAGTAGATTGATTTGTGCAAAATGTCCAATGTTCATGTGACCAAAAACGTCAACAATGCGCCGATTCCCTGGGCGGCCCAAAAATGGCTTTTTAGTCGGCGTGGAACTTATTTTCTCTCGAGGTCGGCAGCCATAAGTTAACTAATACAACCGGAAGAAGGATGATGTGGGATGGCGGTTTTAATTTGGACACAGTTTAACTACTAAACGCAGGTATTTACATTTAAATTGGAAACTGTGATCAAATTCAACATCTATCTTCAGAGAAAAACGCAAAATGAGCAATTCCAAACAGTGAATCGTATCGCCTCGAAGTTGTCTACATTGTCCATGGATCTCTTCTCAGCGGGCCTCATCAGGGAGCTTGTACTGCACAAAGACATGTGAGGCCTTACAAGCCGAGCCGTTATTATGATCCCACACAACTATTTTCACTCAATGGAATCCAGATTGAAGTGGCAAATTATATGGCGGCACAATGTCTCCCTGGGTTGTTTTATAACTGTGCTGGTGATGTAAAATTACATCCATGACTTTCGGAAACACCTGTCGCAGTCTCCTCTGCAGCGACACACTGCAATTGCTTGGAAAATTTGGGATGATATTGGGCCGAGTATGCCTGGCAACCTTTAAAAAAGAGCGACCAGCAAATGTGGAAATATATATTTGGTTTGGTAAGGGTCCTGGTTGTTTAAGAACATGAATAAAAAAAATAAAAAAAACTATGCACACAAAGTAAAAACATTCCACTTGAATATGTAAAATTATGCAAGAAAAATTTTTTGCAGAAAAAGTGGCGTTGTGATTTACCCACTAACTGAAGGGAAAGTGGTTCAATCCTTGCCCATGTGGACAAAAAAACTAAAATGTACCAGGCCAAGAGAATGTGAAGTTCAATTCATAATCAATATCCCATTGTTATGATTTAATTTAAATTAATTAATTCACTTTGCAACCTGCTTTAATTTTGCATATGAGCTGTTATTCATGATGATTTTTTAATGTGTTGTAGCTTATAACTTGAATGCGCGTAGTTTGCCTGACCGTAACTGCAAAATCAGTTGATTCGTGTCAATAGTGGCGTTTTGGCTTGAATAATGAAAAATAAAATGTATGATTCTGGATTTTAGAGGCGGAGTTCTGAAATGTAACAGATGAATCCAGAGGCAGAGGACACATTTGTCATTCAAAGTTAAGACGGAAAAAAAATCTGTTGTATTGTTTTGTTTTTTTATATTATTATATTTCCATCTAAACAGTCATCTCAAAATGATAGAAGCGTTGACAGGATCCAAGAGCATTTCATGTGCGAATGAGAAAAGTCTGTTTTTTTTCCCCTTTTATGTTGCATTTGCAGAGTTTCTTTTTATATTTATGCATCAACCTTAAATATGCACACATTATTTGACTGACATGTACCGAAAGGGTAGGGTGTTCCAAAGGGTTAGTGAATGAACTTTACATGCACCAAAAATGAGTGTAACACTTTAAAACTAGCTACTTCCTCTTTTTGCAGATTGAAAAAATGATTCCAAATATTGGCCTGCAAGACATTCCGGACTATTTTTGACATCATCATCTCACTTCATTTCAGAACTATGTATTTGGGCTTCAAAACTCCTGCCGTGGATACAATAAATGGATATCTTTGTAGTGTTTATTTTGGACTTTGTGTCCCTTTCTTTATTTTCATTTTAATGTGTTCCCGGAAAATAAATAAAAACAATGATACCATGTTGTAATAAATTAAGAGGCGATGCATGCACAAGACAATAAAAGTTATTCGTATAAAGTTTTGCTGAGCTACATACCATAATCAGGCTGTGTATTCACAAATACAGTATATATATATTTATTTTATCTTATTGGCAAACTGACAGAAAATACCAGTTAAATCGAGCAGCAATTTGCAGTGATCCGAGACCTGTGCAGAGAGAAATCTAAGCGCAAATCTAAATAAGGCGCTGCAAATGTCATGGGGAAGTATTAATATTGACTGAGAGAAATTACAGCTCATGGGAGAAGGGACCACTTTGATAAGAAGCTGAGACTGAAAAAAACAAGTTTTTAAATTCTGCCTCCTTCGGTTCTCTTCTCAGTTTATTTTCCCATAGATCAATTAACTGTCACCGCCTTCTGTGATATTTGCACAATTTTAGTTTGTTTGCGAAGAAATTAACTGAAGTTGCAAAAATAAATACAGATTGATCTTGTCATAGTGCCGTTATATAGATTTATATAAGATGGTAACGCTTTCCTGCACTGACAATTAGATATTTGTATATGTCTTTTTTTTCTTGTGATTATAACATCTCAAATATTGGTAATAGATTGTGCTCAAATTGTAGAATTTGACGATGTGTTAATCTCAGATGGTGGGCAAGGATTTATGTAACTCTACGGGACGGTTTCTGTTTTTGAAAGAAATATCCAAAATAGAAACCAACAAATATTGAAGCTTGTCCTTATTTGTAAGAGACTGGCTTCACAAACTTGTCACATTAATCTTGTGACTTTAAGACAAACAATCATGTCATTAGTGCCTTTATAACGGACACAACTTTCTGAGGCTACTGTACACAATAAATATATATTGTTTTTTTTTGCATGTGCCGTGTGATTACACAGGTAAACTATAAATCGTTCACTAACTGATAGTCAAACAAACTATACTAACTGTTGTAATGTCACAGGACCAAGCTTTGTTTATTCACATTTTGGATATTTCTTTCAAAAACAGTACTTCTCTCATGGAGTTACATGGACCTTGCCCACCAACTGAGATTATGACATCAAATTCTAGAAACTGAACACAACCTATCAAGTCCATTAATCCAGTGGTTCTCAACCCCCAAAATAACAACCATTCGTGACCCCCAAACATTAAAAGTAGGCTACCTCCCAAAGTGATAATGTAGCCTCATGTCTAATGTTTGATGTTATTTAAGATACAGCCCTAGATAAATGACTTTGGTCTGCCAACAAATAAGAATCTACATTTTCTATTGCATTTGAAGGGTGTCAAGCCTTGTTTAAGACTATTGTATCAACCATATCATCTGGGGACCCCCTGAAATAATTTCGCAACCCCGATGGGGGTTCCAACCTTAGACTGAAAGAAGGTGCTATGTGGGCGGAGCTAATAGTTAAAATTGATAAATGTTCCTCACTCATGGTGCAAAACGTTTCAAGGCCGTGCTACAGAGGATAAGGGTGTTGCACATGTGTGGTTGCTACCACCGCAGTGCTGTAGGTTCGATTCATGCCCTTGACCATTTGCAGAATGTCTTTACCCACTCTCTCTACCCATTTCACCAACTGTCTTGTTGAATAAAGCCTTCAGCCTGGAATAAAAAGAAAAAGGTATAAGAACCTTTAACGACATACATTTGGCCTGAGCCCTCCCAATTCAATAATGCAGGGTAATAACATGCTTTGATGGTATTTTTAAGATGTCAGATAATCAAAAAAAGTGTTGCTGTTTTAGTTTTTTATTTAAGTTTATTCAAGAAAAGGGTCTACCTTGCTACCATTGATTTTTCCAATCATAATATTTTTTTAATTTAACTGTGGATGTCACAAGAACCACTGTATAGTTATTTCAGTGTGTGCAATAAAGAAAATGCTACAGACTGTGGAATTACACTACCGTCCTTCTTAATGATCACTGCTGTGTAAACCTCTGCAAAATACTTTATTTCTATCAAGGCCACGGGCCCAGACTTGTGGTAAACCATGTTACTTTACTAGATTTCAAATCCCGACTGCCAACACATTCTCAGTCATTACCAATCTTTTAAATCCAGGTTTAAGCTGGTGTCCAACATACTGACCGCCTCTGTCTGCGTCCCATATTTTGGCACATTCTTCTCCTCTTCACACATTAGGTAATTACTAACATTGGGTAATTAAATCTACCCTAAAGCCACTCCGGTCATCTGCTGGGCTCCGCGGACAACATTAGTTCTTCATCATGGCGATCCCAGGCTTAGATTTCTATTGCATTATGGGGCCTGGCTCAGAGAGGGTCAATTAGATTTGTCTTTATTGCAGCTGCTCCGGGCAGGTGTTTAAGCGAGTAAGGCAGTAACACAGAAGGCCGAGGCTGTGTCCCAAATGTGGGGTTTGAAAATGCATGTTGGAAAAAAGATGAGTTAGAGTAATGAAAAGATAAGAAGAGACCAAGACGATAAATCACGCTTAAGAGTTTCAACTTATGTTAAAAGCACAGCATGAGAGTGTAGTTAGAGTGAATGTGGGACAAAAGATTGAAATTAACCCATGACTACAATTACTACCATCCAGCATGTTTACAGCACGTGCATCATGTCTGTGCATTGACAACAACAAAAAAACTAAATTATCATCGTCTTGAAAAACCCAAGGCTTTGAGTAGCCCACCAATTTTTGCTCATCTCTAAGGCTATGACAGAATTATTTTTAATAGAACTTAATTCTTTAAAATATTATATCCGGTATAAATGTCGTTATAACTATTTCCAATGATAATAATAATAATAATAATAATAATAATAATAATAATAATAATAGTGTTTAATAATATACTATTGTCATAAACATAACAATGCTTGGAAGTACTAAATGAAAATATTTTTTTTCCTTTTCCTTTTAACTCTAAAAAAACAAAAAAACTTAACTTCACAATGTATTTTATTGTGCAAAATAAACTTTTTTGAACCTTATGTTGTTAAATTGTTATCCCCTCATCAAAAACATACATAGAGTTGTATTGAGCATAATTTACGCTTGTTTCATTAATCCAGTATACAAGGTCCCATCCCTTTGAGCACTCAGAAAATACACAGTTTGAATTCTCCCCTGATGGATGCGTCAAAGGTAAAATCCGGACTCCTCCGCAGTTTTGGAATCCATAAACCATCACAGTGCGGTCAGTTGTGTTCACAACGGTGCATGAATTTATCAACCATAGCATTCATGTTGCCTAAGGCCTCTATTTATTTATTTTTTCCATGTCAAACAATTGACAGCAGAGGGTGCTGCAACACTCAAATACCTCATTGGAGAAAGTGATGTAATTTAAAGTGTGTTTTCATTATTTTAAATTAGAATATGGGAAACACTAATCCCAAGGTGACCAAAAGCATGTAATAATGAATAAGTCCACTTTAAAAAGCGAAACAAAAAAACAAAGGCAGTAAAAACTAACCAATTTACAGATCAAATGAAGGCTGTTGGAAGCTCAACATGCCGAAAACAAGAATCCTCAAATGCTATAGGCAATTAAAAAGTTAAGAAGTGAAATAAATGACCTGGCCTCACAAGAGATCATTTTTAAAAATGCTCTTCACCTAACAAAGATATTAATCAAAGATATCAAAATTCTCAGCTTCAAAATTGTTAGCTTGTAAGCTTAGAAAACAACAGGCAGAGGGAATAACTTTTAAAATACGAGACAGGAAGAATTATGTAATTTTAACCAAACAAGACCAAATAAAATCATCATTTGAAACCAAAATATCAGGAAACAAAGAAGAAGAAATACAATCCTTTTTCAGTACTCCCAGTTTACCCGCCATGACCGAAGAGCAAAACAAAATTTGGGTGCTGAAATAACATTTATTGAAATTAAAGGTGCAATTAAAAGACTAAACAACAGCAAATGTCCTCGAAGTGACAGGTTCACCTCAGAGTGGTATAAAACGTTAAAAGATACACTTTCTCCTCTGCTTTTATCAATTTTTAACTGGGCCTCAGATTCCTCTGAGTTGGAAGAAACCCATCATATGTGTAACATCTAAAGGGGGTAAGGGTTGACTTGACTGTGCCTCATATAGACCTATTTCAATTCTGAATGTGGACTATCGTATATATATCTCAATTACAAAAGAATTAAAATAAATACTCCTAAATTTGATTCACAATGAACAGAAAGGATTCATTAACAAATTACAAACACAAGAGAACATAAGACGATCCTTACACATAATGAACCACATACAAAAACAACAAAACAAAGTTGTAATAATAAGTTTGGATGCTGAGAAAGAATTCAATTCTGTTAGCTGGCCTTATTTATTTAAAGCGCTGAGCAAATTTTAAATAGATTTTCTAGTAATATATTATATTAAATATAAATATAATATAATATTAAAATATTGGCACTCTTTATGTCCAACATCAAGAATTAATAGTCGTGGTAATTTGACACATCCACTGACCACCTCTGGAAAGAGGGGTGAGGCAGGGCTGTGCTTGGTCCCCCTTCTTGTTCGCATTGTACTTGGAACTATTGGCCCAATATATTAGACAATCAGAAACAATTTCTGTTTTTAAAATTGAGGGGACAGAACATAAAAATGCCTGCTAGGCAGATTAAGTCCTATTAAATTTCCATACCTAATGGGATGTATTTCCTTCATGATCTTAGTTCATTGATATTGGAAATGGACTCTTATCCCATACTTATACCTAACTCAAAGGGGTGAAACTATAAAAGTGTATGTTTTGTATGGCAAGGCAAGAAACCTTGAATCTGGCATAGTGATTGACATTAGACAAATAGGGAATGGGCAAAATTGACCGACTTTGGACAAGGTGGGACTCTTATTTTCATTAAAATTTGTCGAGATTTTGTTTTTTAATGTTTAGTGCTTCTTGTGTTTCTTTGCTTGATTCTCTTGTTGAATGATGTAGAGAGAAACAAGATATCGTCTCAGTTCTATAGACCAACACATCCCCCATAATCTGCATCCAAATCCATGTATCTCCAAGTATCTATTTATCACAGCATTTAACCTCCTGCGGCTTACCCCATGAGTGCGGTGGCTGCGGGTCAAAGGCTGGAGGTCTGATGGAGCCAACAGGAAGCCGCATCTGTTACATCTGCTGTCTGCATCTGACATGGATGGATTGCATGTCTGACGCTCCTGGGACACATTCAGTGGTCCAGGGGTCACGCCAAGGGTCATTGCACCGCACAACTTTACCCCATCAGTCTCCAGGAAGCCAATCAAACTTCAATCGTGGGACGAAGGGACGCATGCACTGTGTAATTCGACATCAACTTGTTTTGAGGTTGTGCAAAACAAGACTTCCACGTGCAATTTTGCGTCATGCATTTGGGGTTAATTGCGGTACAAGATAGTTCCTCTTTGGAGCAGGATTGGAGAGTGGGGGAAAACATGATACAAGCATGTATGTTACATGAGCGGGATTGAGGTGGTCCGGTGTGCCAACTGAAAAGCAAAGGGGGAGCGTAGGGACAGCTGCTGACCAACAGCCACTATGTCATTACAAATTGAGTTTTCTTGTAGCTATTTGGCAAACGTCAGATTGGGTTTCTGGATCTGCTATTAAAAAAACAGAGATCAATACTAAGTATATTTGAAGTAAAATCAATTAAATGTGATATAATACTACATAGTTATGTTGACAATTCAAAAGACCACATAATATTCCTCAAAACAATTATGAACGCATAAAATCAACTAGGAAAACTTTAATGAACGGTCATTGTCATGCAATCACAGCCGTTGACCTCTGTCACTAAACCCTCAGAGGTCATGTAAATGCACTCTCTCTCCCCTCAATCATCCTTCCATTTCAATGTTTCAAAAAGAGCTCCTTAAACTGACATCAGTGTTTATCAATGCTTATCTTTACAATAACGTGATTAATTTATTTAAGTAACTTTTCTAGTTACAAAATAATACAGCAGTTACTAAAGAACTATGGAACCTGCGGTTCAGTTCTAGAGCCGGTTTGAGTAATATTAATACATATGCGAGATAGAACCAATACATTTGTAGAGGCCAGGGCTCCATGAGGGCTGTTGCACAAGTTGCCAATTATTACTTGCCGCTTTTGATTCTGTAAACACAATTTTAAAATTACAAACATGATTTTAATAGCAAGGAAACGACTCGATTTTGAAATAACAATTTTATAGACAATAGGAAGCAACTGTCCATGCAAAAATAGTAATTGCTTACACTAGCTCTTTTACAGATGAAGACTAGCCAATACAACTAGAACTATTCAGGAACGATCTTATGTATTAGTGATGGGCAGATTAATAAATAATAAGTAAAATATACTTACTAAGGTTTTGAACAGTATTGAATCTCGTGCAAAAAATATTAAGATTTACAATAGGCTCTGTGCCCAACCGTGCCCGACTGCGCCCAGCCAACTCACGGTTAGCGTCACTACTTCCTGTCAAATTACATCTGTATGGGGCTTTTACGGAGTCTTGCTAAAAGTAATTAATACCTAAAAATCAGGGAGTGGATATTGCTAACAAAATGTTAAAGACTTTACAAATTAAATTATTACTTCACTAATTAAAATAACGCTACAAACTGAAGTAATATACATATGAAAACGATTGGGCAGTCTGCGGTTTCCCCTGCCACTAAAAACACGGACAAATATTTTAACACTAGTTAGCATTAGCTTTGAGACACAGTAAACTAGCTAGCCCACTGCTGTGCTCAAGCCTGTTTCTAAAAAACACCAATACTTCTTCTAATGAGTATTTAATTGTAATACCTACTGTAGATACTAATTCATACAAAAAAAAAACCACATAGATGTTTTTGTTCACAATCCTAATATACTGGTAAAAACATAGTAAATGTCCCCTGCCAGCCTTTCAGAACACAACTCCTGCCTCTCTCTGCTTGTGCTGCATTATAGATGACGTCCTGATGCGTGCCGCCACAGAGCCTCTTGTTTTTAGTCCGTGTTTGTCAAGATTTCTTCAGAATGACACACAGTCACTTATAGCCAGCTGCCTTTTCGAGCTAGCCACTATATTTTGCGAACTGGGCAAGCTAGTTTTAGTCCGGACTCCATCGTAGCTTTCTCAAGTTACCGTCACACACAGGGCCCAAGAAACCGCGAGCACCACTTTCTCAGATGCGGCTTTGCTTAATTGACGAAGGCGACGATGGAACCGACTTTGGTAAATCTGGCGCACTTATTAGGAGCAATTTCACGACTTAGGAATGGTCAGATGCTAAGTAATATGTGACATCATAGAGAAATAAACACCCACTCAAGTTCAAGCACTGCGTTAAAGGCGGCAACTGCAGTCAACGCATTCAAGTGGCGGCTTACGTTCTTAAATAGCATGTCTTAGATGATAAAGCATGTCATTGGTAATTGCAAACAATTGTGCACACTTTTAAAAACATGACAGGTTTTTGTGTTTTTCCACGGATTACTTTGTTTGGTGGGATAATACCTGAGGTAAATTTAAAAACAAAACAACTATCATTCAAGTGGCAGTTTGTGAAGAGAAGTTCTAAAGAAGCATTATTTTTTTTCTTTTGCTATTTTATTTTTATTAGAACATAGAGCAACAAAAGCAAAGCAACAACACAACAACAGAAAAAAAAAAGGAAAAAAAAACAAAACCCACAAAGAATGAGCAGGACCAGGTAGAATATAGGGCAAGTAAAGGAGTAATAGTAGAAAATAAGAATGGCATAAAAAAAGAGGAATTAGAGCATATTAAGATCTGAATAATTGTCCCATTTTATACATTTTCAAGTTGAGTCCTGAGGTTATTTTTTCCATTGTGCGCATGTCTGTTATGATATTAGTCCAGTCTTTAACCGTTGGAGCGGTTTGCGTCATTTATTTTTTTGTGAGGGCCTTCTTGTGTTTAATTTTTTTTTTCAATCTGCGCATGCCCAGACACGTTGTTATAATAAACATACTTGGGACAAACATTTTGGGATTTGTTCAATCAAATGTACTCTATAAACCGTTTTCCTGATAAATACTACAAGTCTAAAGAGAATTTGTACTGAAACTGTACATTGCGCATTGAGGAAGAAGAGCAGAGCTGAGTAAACACTGCTTTCAGATGTACAACCGCTAACTTCGATGATGATGATGAGCAAAAAGTATCATTTTTATTTTTCTGTCTATGAAAAAAACTATGAAATGGTCCAACTTTGGCATAGCAACATGTACACAGAGAAATACTTTGGGGTTCAGCGGACACAACACAATTATGACGTGTTTGCTGTCCATATCCAAACAGAAAGTAAAATTGGAACCTTCATCAACATTGTCAAACTATGGAGAAGTAGGTAAAGAATGCCCCCTAATAATTATGTTAACCCCATTTTGTAGGTTGGAAGGGTGGTCTTTCGCATTTGAAATTGGTGGAGGAAAAATTTGAGAAGACGTGTCCACAATGCTTTTCAAAACAGAGTCCTCAAATACTGGCTTAAATCAGATGGCTCCTTTCAATGTAAAGGATCAGCGGCTATACTTGGGGCTCCTCCTCCTAACCATAAGGGAGCGCCCAAGCATCCAACGCAGGAAACTCAATTGGTTCACTCGTGTCGTTTCAGTCATGACCCAAAAATTCCTAGCCAGATTTGAGAGTAGGAACTGACCAAACAATGAATGCATTACATCTAGCAGTCAATAAGGAAGACTCTTGTTGGTAGAAAAGGGTTCAAAGTTTCATGGACAATGTTTTGGAAATGTAAACGTTTGTAATGTGTACGTTTGTCAGTTTTGATGCTTGGGTTTTGGAATTTGATCCTTTGGCGCTATCGAGGTTGGTTCAAGTTACTCTTTGATACTCCTTGCCTATTAAATATCATACGAACAGCGCCATCACAATTTTCACGTGATAATTCACACTCGATGCCAAAAACGACACACCGCGCAACAATGGAAACCCATCCTTCTCATGGATATCGCATACGCTCAAAATGAATCTCTTACATTTTCCACTCACCGCTCTGGGCACTCATTCAATTACTCCTCCATTTTAAATAGTCAAAGATCATTGTCCTCCATATCTTGAGCTACAAAACGGTGTGAATTTATGGAAAGGTCAGTATTAAATTAAAAAGGATGGGACCTGCTTCGAGCTGCTTTCCAAATGACCACTCCATAAATTATAGTGCAGTGTGTGTGGCTTTGGGATTTGGACTATCGCTTTTCATTAACAAAAGACTTATGGGGGGCATTACGCGCACTTTCACGGAACCGCGGTAACCGATATCTCATTTCCTTCATCTCTTAAGTCGGCCAAGTGTTGGAGTAGGTTGAAAAAAGTGCCATTTGATAATATAGAAGCAACAGATAGGACTGTACTCCTTTGGAAGCAGCTGTCAAATAAAATGGCGGACGACAGAGAAGCTTTCAGCGCGGTGCAGCTGTGAATTTGACGAGTGTAACGTGACACAGCGGTTCCGCGTGGCTAAGGCCCCAACGTGTGTGTGCGGTTGTACGCACTTGTCCGCTGAGGTGGGTGGTAACAGATTCCATTTGCTCAAATAAATCTATTGTGACTTGAGTGTTTTTATTTTTATTTTTTAGATATATGATCACTGCAATAGCTCAATGTTATTTCTTTTTTTGGGGGGGGGGGGGGGTTGAAACAATTACAGTTATATCATTACTATATTACAATATGGATACAATCTTCTAATAGGTGATTTTGCACAATAATCTCCTTTAATCTTCCTTTTTCCGTTTTTAAAAATCAGGTACACCAACAGAATATAAACAATTAATAATGATAATAAAAAATAACAATATAAACATTTTGCAGCGGTCCACATGTATTGCTCTCTTGCCTAATGCACTGCAGCTAACAAACAACAGCGCATTTAGATTAGATGCAGGCAGCACACAGCAGTCTGGTTTTGGCTTTAAAGAGCTGTTTTTACCATTGTACTGGGACAAAACATAAATGACTTCATCACGTTAGACAAAACAAGATTTTGACGGATCATACAGAAGGATTTACATTTGCAATCTTAACCTGATTAATGAAAGTTTTTATTCCAGAAATGTATGGGCAAGATTTGATCTTTTATGCCAATTTTCTAATTAGATCTAGTTTATTCAAGTACTAAATAAAATATCTAAAATGCCCTCTGCATATTTTATGACAACAAAATGAAGCAAGACATTTAAGCCGTGCTCTATCGATTTTACTGATTTATATGTTCCAAATATGTGCAATTTTGGCTGTTTTTACACATAAAAATCCAAAAATGTAAATGAAAACATTACATGATAAGAAACTTGAATTTTTTTCCTCCTTACATTCATATAGCAACATAAAATAATTCAATTTGATATCTCAATTTTTTTTAGTTTTTTTTCTATTCCCCTGCAGTTTAACAGGTTTCCCCTGATGATCATCTTAATCAAACATGATTTTTCTTGTCATTCATGCTCGTTAGGGTAATGATGCATTATCAAGTACGCGAGGCAGGAGTGTGTAGGGGGGAAAAAAACATAAAAGAAAACCACAAATTAAATAAAGACTGTGATGTAAATATGTCAATTTGGTCAATTCGATTCTTGAAAACAACTGTGAAATTTAACCCACGTTTTACTTTAGACAATTTAAACTTTAGAAATGTTATTTTTCTCTTGAATTATATTGCTTTTAGTATAGAGACATCCATAATCCCGGACAGCCTCCTCACTTCTGCTGCTGCCTGTCTATTTTTGACTGACACACGCAACACTAGGGAGCACACTTACTCCAGGAATGAATGAAGAGAGAGAGCGTCGCGGAGGTCAGAGAGAGAGAGAGAGAGAGAGAGAGAGGCGAGAGGGGTGGCTTAGAGCTGAGAGCTGCTCTGTACCTCACTATCTGCTTTACAGGCTCAGCAGAGACCGACGAGCAGATCTGGTCCACCGTGTGTGTGGGTGTGTGTGTGTGTGTTAAAGGGCCAGTGCAGTGTCAGGCTTGATTTCATTACCGGGGCTAATCAGGTCCATATACTCTAAGTGCTGCTTTAATTTGTCTAATCTCTGCAGGATATGGCCACTGCTTTCCGGCTCCACGGCTGCTTGGCCTCAGAGCACAAGAGTTACAGCCTAAATAGATATACGCACCGGGCTGGGACGCAAGAGATGGCACAGCGCATGGATGTAGTAGAATACTTATACATCAAACACGTCAAAGTAGAATGTATTATGCCAAGAGTCGATAGATAAACAGACAGATACATGACTGGGTTGTGGGTAAATAATCTGGACCAGAATTAAAGGAAACGTATTATGCATTGTCTGTATTGTTATTAGCATTTAAACGTGCTCCTGAGTGTGCTGCCACATCTGGATTTAGTGTTAGCACCCCTTCTACTGGCTACAGTATTTTAGCAACGTAACCAGCATGCTAACATCTTGAAGCTCTGACTTTGATGTCACGCCTGATTCTCAGAAGGAGAGGACCTTGTAAACTGCAGAGTGAATGAAGCTAAATACAGCTCAAGGTACGTTTTTGGTGAGTTATGATTGGTTGATGCTATGATTGATCGATGAAATTAAATGTTATTGTGAATGAAAAGGATTCTGAAATCAAACATTTGCTCATATGATAATAAATATGAAAACAATGTATTCTTCTTCTTCTGTTAAAGCGATTGTACGATTTTGATCGGCGAAAGACCCTCACTTCCTTCCTTCCAAATTAGGACAGAATAATTAACACAAAACCATGAATCACGCTTTAGGAATGAATGCCATAGCAATTGAAAACAAAATGATATATCTGCTGAATGAGGAAACAGTCCTGATAAGGTTGCCTATAACTGGAAGCTGAAACCCATGAATGGAAATTAAAAAGCAAGGGACATTTTTAAGCCCCATGCCGTCGCCAAATATTACATAATATGCATGATTTGGTTTCACTGAACTAAACCAGTACTGTGTAATGACTATTATTATTATTATTATTATAACAACTTAACTATCAAAAAGTACACACACCTTTTCTTTTGAGCCACAGCTTTATAATAATCCTACTATGACAACGTAATTCTAGGTTCAAATGTCTTCCGTTGCCATGCTGCTCCTCTGTGTTGGTTAAATCATTGATCATTCCGAATACTAGCCCCGTTCCGCATATGGGCCATGTCTCCGTAAGCCCGGGTGACGATCCCGCTCCAGCTCAGTGCCTTTCTCACCTCTTCTCCGCCTTCTGCTTGTCTTGTCGGAGTCTGCTGCACCTCAGGTAAAAGCTGCTGCCCATGCTCTCTCTAGCAGCTTTTATGATCGCTTCTGTCCCGGGACATGACAACGTGTCTGTGTCACACCGAGCTAGAGAGACTCCCTTTGGTTTCACAGTGCACTTTAAAAGAAGATCCGACATGAAAGAGAAATACAAAGTGTGAATTATACAAACAAAAGTTTCGGACCGGGGAGAACGGTGGCGCGGCGGCTTCAGAGACGCCTGCAGCTTTGACACGAGATGTGTAGAGCTCCACCGAGAACTCCCTTTGGAGAGAAAGAGCAGCTATGGACGTTTTTTTGTGAGCTCTTTTTTCTTTTATTTTGTTCCAACATTGGCTGTATTTAATAGTTCAGTAGGCAATACAAAATGTTGACAAAGAGTGAGGGACATTCAGCAGATTGGCAAAGCTTGTGTTCTGTCGAGATAATGTGCTATTTAAGCTGACACATTTCTTTGTAAAAAATATGGTTTCTGTAGTTCTGTAATGTTATGTTACAGCTGTAGATGCTCCTGACAGGTTGCCCCAGCTGGATGGAAGGTTGGGTCAAATGCAAACAATAAACATCTCAACGAGGAGGATAAAGTGCACCTTAACCTTAACCTAGATGAATGACTTAATTCGACAGGCACATCTCAAATCGAATTATGCTCCTGTTTAAATTCCCAGCTAGCTCGGCCAAATTATAACTAGAAAATAGGGTTCGAATAGGACTTAATATTGGTAAAAACCACCAGTGTCTCCAGTTTGGCGCACACACACAGTCTGGCCAGCTCAATTTGACATAGAGCCGCGACCAGAGCTTCAGGCCATTGCATGTGTGTTGTAACAGGAACCAGAAACAGTGTAATTGCTGTCTTCCGTCGTCATGATTTTACCAAAGAGTTGTATTGAAAGCAAACATTTGAGAGAAATCCTGTATTGCCCTGCATTTGAGGCTTGAGTGCTCAGAGAATGTCTGTTTTCACCAAGCGTTATTCCAATGCTAGCTTGTCTTTGCAAAAAATACATGGGTCATGTAGTCTTTTTTTTTTAAGGATTTCATCGCCTGTAGGCTTTTATTAGACAGGACATTATGATGTGAAATGGGGATGAGACTGGGGAGGGTTTTGAACTCTGGGCACTGCCGCTCAGGTGGAGTGCACGTGTGTTATCCGCTCGAACACCAATCAAATTAAGTGAAGGAAAATCTACTACTTGTAACAGTGAAATGTAATCATGAAAAAACCTGCCCGGTGGTCGAGGGATCAAGGTGGCAGCACACATGCCAGGCTCCATGTGCAGCCGGCCACAGAATCGTGAATTTGAATCCCGCCTCCGACAGTTTGACGCATGTTCTCCCTTCTACAAATGGAAGCGCGTCCGCCTGTCCGTCCGAGGGAGTCGGATCTCTCCTTCACTGTGGAACTTCTCCAGGTTTCTACTTTTTCCCAAAGTTTTTCCTGGCCGAGAAGGAGGGCCTAAGGACAGGGGAGCTTGGGACATCTGTCTAAGGACACGGGATGCTGGGACATTACCAAGTCCCTATGAACATTGTTGATTCTGTATTTATTGGTTGTATGGTTATTTTGTGGGTCCTGGAATGGAAAGTTTGGGAACACTTGGCCTGTACAGTAAAATGATTACCATTTCTGCACATAACAATTTATACAATTTTACATGAACCATTTCTGTCAATTGCCACTATTTACTGTATAATCTGATAACTGATACAATTGAATACATACCATTTTATACTACCTTGTGCTGCTTACATACCTTACAGCTCACTGACTTCATGTATTCTGTCATAACTATAACTCTTTTGCTCTGACTTGTTATTCCTCATTGGAAAACCAAATCAAGAGGAACCGGGCACCTTCAAACGTCACGCGGACGGACTGCCTATTTAGTCCTCCCTTCAAACATGATCTACTGTCCACGCTAGCTGATTCAAGATATATCCTACATCCACACATGCGTCCCACACATTGACCGCCATCTTCCCCTTGACCTTTGCTGTTTTCATAAGCATCTACCCAGCACCTGCGTCAATCTTCAAACAAAGCAATATCCACTGTTGTTTAGCAAACGCCGGACGTCCATTTGGCGGTATCCTTGATGCCGCATCCGCTTTTCATCTCCGTACTGTGGAACTCTTGTAAACAAAGTGTGTCGCTAACGGAGGATGTGGGTTCATTCACTGTGTTTAAGCCTACATGGTGTGGCTAGTGTTGCACAGTGGTTGAATTGTTAACATTTCTCACACCAAGAACGTTTCAGATTTAATGGACCAAGAGTTTGCATGTTGCATGTGTTTATTGCTGATGGAAAGGTGTCACGCAAAGAACTAGAACTCTTAAAGTTATTACGGAATGCATTCTTGTAGGCTTCGACTGGTGTTAAAACATGCTTTTGGTCACCTTGGGATTAGTCATTCCTATTTATTTAAATGTCTATATTTGGAAAACTTACTTCAACCTCCATTTTTTGTCATTTGATTTTTTCAAGTAAAAAAAAAACACAAAAACAAACAGAACACGACCAGAGAGCAAATCACAAAACAAAAATACAAACAGACATCAACTACACATTTAAACACATATAAAAACAGTCCCATTGAGTCCAGCATCAATCAAATTTAAGTTCGGATGTATATTATTTCTTTGTTATGTCCTTCTTTCCTGCTGCCTAAAGCACATTCCAAAGGTATCCATTCATTGTGTCCATGGCAGGAGTTTTTAGGTAATCTCCATTTTCAATTAGGTATTTTGGCTTTTTAGCTCGCTCTGCTGTATGAATACATAATGGAAAATAAATGAATGAAGCCATTGGGCAACGTGAATGCTATGCTACTAGATTTATTCTATTTTTTCCTTTAATTCAACAATTCAGGAAAATTTGAATTCAGAGAAAACAACCTCATAACAGGATTAATGAAACGAGCATGAATGAAGCAAAACACAACTCCTGGTAGGTTTTGACAACAAATAATAATAGGGTTAAAAGCTCAAAAAAGTCCTGCCCTGTGTCCTAACAGCAACTTCAACACATTTCATGTGTTTTATTGTTGGCTGTGTTCATGAAATGGAACATGACTGAAATGATTTTCTTTGCACTCTTCTCTTTTAGTTCTTGTGTTGATATCCGTCATGTCTTTGGGATTCCTATGCATGTTTTCCTGTCGTGTGAAGCACTCTGAATTGTGTACGAATTGGGCTCTACAAATAAACTTACCTTGCTTATTCCAAGTAGAAGACATATATTATTATCAACAATAAGACTTTAGTTTCATCATAGCACTTCACTGTTCACGCACCTCTGACCTTCAGATCAGAGGACGAGTGCGCCACCAATGGGGGGTGGGTTAATGTGGCCCAGGTGAATGAAGTGCCAAACTCAAGGAAACAACGGCCTGGTCCGAGCAGGTTCAAGCAGCCTTCAGGTAACCAAAAGTCTGTGTTTACACCATTAAACCAAAACTTGCACAGTATGCTAAATCGCCAGCTACATACTCCATAAGTACTTCAAAGTAAAAAAACCTCGCTCTCTAAGTCAAAGTTCCAAAACCATGACAGTTTAGTCATGTGGAGATGTTTGATTGCATGCTCTGTCCTTGTCGTGTAGCGTAGGTCCACATACGTCTGTGCAGTTACGGAGAAGGTGAGACCTTTTGTCATCAGAATAGCCTTTTGGCTTGAGCACCAGGCATGTTGTAAATAAAGGGTGTCACCCGCAGAAGATGTGGTTTATTCCTCCACGTCTGCGACTGGCGTGGCAATCACAGCTCGGTCATGAGGCGATGCGAGCGTGTGTTCTGTCCTTGTCATGTATGATCACATTAGTCTGCGCACCGACGGAGGAGGTGAGATCTTTGTCATCTGAATTACATTTGAGCGTGTGCATCACAGGCCCATCTCCAGCGGCTGATGGCAGGACACGTGTTTACCAGGCTGAAGGCGTGATGTGTGAGAGGGAAGGCTCGGAATACAATGGATGGTGGCGAGTGCAAAGAAATGAAAGGAAGCTGGACTTAATGTGTTATCTTGTTTGGAAATGTATCCTGACACTTTTTTGAAAAATACTTTTGATACTGCATATTTTAAACAGTAGCTATGTATTTCTTTTTACAATTGTAGCAAACCACAAAAGATTAGATTAGATGTAGCTTCATTGTACTTAAAAGCTGATCTTGATAGTTCTTGCTAGTATAAACAACCTGTAACGTTTTGGTTACACTTTATAGTAACTATACTTTAATTAACATGAATTAGCATGAACTAGGACTTACTTCAATCATGAACAAATATTAGAAATGATTCAGGCTTAGTAACGACATACCCTAACCCCTTACTACGCCTTACCTAGCCTGAATAAAGTATTTGTTCATGATGATTAAGCTAAACATCATGAAATGTCAAGTCTTTTATCCAGTAGCATGGCAAATTCAGCACGATCTTCTGGTTCCTCCATCGTTTCCTATCAACAATATTCATTTAGTTCGCCCGTAGTTTGTTCATTGCTGTTCACCAGTTGTCTTATTAGATAGGACAGCATCGCATGGGGCAGAATAACAGGGGGAGACATTCAGGAAATTGTCGGAAAGCCGGGAATCGATCTCTCAACACTGAGGCCAGCACAGAGTATGGCATATTCTGCTAAAACTGCTCAACTACCGGGCAGCATTGTTGAAACGTTTAAAAGAAGAAAGATCTGGAACCCTGGATCTTCTTGCATAGAGTAGAACATGCTAACCCCTATGCCACCATTTGGTCGAACCCACAACTCCATTCACTTGTCTGTACTGTTAATCTGATCGAGGTAAGAATGCACGTTCCAGACCACATTCACAAATTTCAATTTCAATGTTCTATTCTTCTCCAAATCCCCTTCATAAACTTGCTGTGCGTTTCCTCAAATTTATGTTGGAATCTGGTCTGAGAACCTGCCTATGGTGAGGACTATAAATCTATTACCCACAAATCCTGCCTTTCTTGTGAGCTCAGACTAAATTTGCATATTCTCTGTGGAAGCTCCTCTGTCGGAATCCCCGGGAAAATAGGACTCGATGGCGGCATTGCTGTTCATTTCATTTCCACATAAAAGCCGCATTCAGTAAGGTGTTGATCCTGTTAGTTCTCCACCGTAAAAATACCTGCTCTTACATGACCGATTTATGGGATTTCCGGGAGGATTTTCCAGCCGAAAGGAAAACGCTTTTGACTGTCCGACGCGGCACAAAAGCAGTCCATCTCCGGCACGGCTTTCTCATTTCTCGTCCCACACGAAACCACTCTGACTGGGCTCACAGGCAAAGAGCCGACTCCAACGGTTAATAAAGTGGATTCCCGAGCCATAAAAGCAGCCTCAGTTTGTAGATAAGGTTATAAAGGCAGGAGCGAAGTGTGACAGCTGCAGTGGAAGTGGACGGAGAGTCGACAGGCTTGTGTGAACTGCAAAAAGTCTATACAATTATTGAGGCTCGCAGTGACTTTTGGAAGCTCAAAGGGTAGAGATGTTCACCCAGCTACAGGTGGTTCAATACCTGGTATCGCTTCATCAATCAATCAGTCAATCCATACAAATGTTGTTTATCGTCGTTTATTCGTGAATGTTTCCTGCCAGTAACTTCCATTTATAAAGACACAAAGAATTCTGCCCCAGATTTATTAAACGTTCTTCATAAATCGCCACTGGGCCACTGCGTAACTTTTTAAATCTCCACAAACTGGAATCTTCCTCGAAAAGTTGTTCCTTCGGCCGTAATAATCAACAATTTGGTATAAAATGTATCTATCTCTATGACTTTGTACTTCTATGGACCCGTGTAGGTGACATCTCCAAACTATACTCAATTCCAAGTACACATTTAAAAAGACACAATGAGAATTCTGCGCCTGATTTTT
Source organism: Chaenogobius annularis (assembly GCA_015082035.1). Taxonomy (NCBI): domain Eukaryota; kingdom Metazoa; phylum Chordata; class Actinopteri; order Gobiiformes; family Gobiidae; genus Chaenogobius; species Chaenogobius annularis. Next base: position 272,321 of record BJKM01000350.1, on the reverse strand, counting down.
TAAACATTCTTAATAAATGGCCACTGAACCACTGCGTACGTTTTTAGCCAAATAAGACCAAAAAAAGACATTTTAAAAAGCTCTTTTAATGTTAAAAAAACGGGGCCTTACTGTGAGTGGGCTAATATCTCTGGTGGTCTGAAATGTTGTTCCTTTGGCCATAATAATCAACAATAAGGTATAAAATGTATCTACTGTATCTCCATGACTTTGTACTTCATTCATGTAGGTGACATCGTACCTCCAGACAGTTATGAAGCAACTTTTGGTAGTCGAAGAAATGTTCACCCAAAGATTGGTGGTTCTATTACACATATTATGCTAAATTAACTTTTTGGAGCTTTTAATCAGTGGTGCAAAGAGTACTGAATATGTGTACGTCAACATTTAAATACTGGAGCCAAAGCTGTAAAGTAAAAGTAAAAGCACACAAGTTGTGCTTTTCCCCAGCAGGCGCCGGACGGCTGCCCGGGCGGCTGATGCTCTTATGCATGTCTCTCATGTCGCATCTGTCGTCAAATCACGTTCCTATGTTGTGAGTTTTCACTGACAATGGCAATAAATATATCCTGATTCCTGTACAAAAAAACTACTCAGCGTACTTGTTCCTGATTACTTTGAACAATTTCAGTGTAATTTTAGATCAGTCTTTTGTACAAAACTTTTTTAAACTGCAATCTGCATATTTGTTTAGCTCGATGCGGCGATGTTTAGTGTGTTGTTATGTTTAGAGAGGAACAGAGGCAGAAGTGATTTTAAACGTAACTAATTACAATTACATGGCAAAAATCAAACTTAAGTACAAGTACACATTTAAAAATCAACTCAAAAAAGTACAATTACTCAACAAATCTACTCAATTACAGTGAGTATTTGTTAAGTCCATAAACCATCACCAGATTGCTTTTAAGCATTTCTGCCATCAAATCTCATTTATCAGATAAACCAAATATATCTTATAAATAATTTTGGAAGTAAAGTTGTGTTTTCCCCCTGATGAGGGAACGCTTGACCTGCAGTAACAATATGTACATTTCTATACATAGGCATTACTTTAATTTCTAAAGCATGAGAGGCAAAAGCAAAGCTACCTAAAAAATGCCAATGACAATTCAAATCATTCATAGAGGGCTGAAAACTCAGGCAATCACTCTTTTACTTGATTTAATTTAATTAGAATTGGAAAAGTCTTTGACACACTTTCAAGAACATGGAGAATACTGGAGAGCCCCCACCTGGTTTCGGGAATAGAACCAGAGACCTTTAAGGAGAGTGTGTTGTCTAACTGTTGAATAGGTTATGTCGCGATGTCAAATTGTAGTGTTATGATTAATGTGTGAAAAATATCATGATTTAACGATTAGTCACGATTATTGAGACTGGGACCAGACAACAGTGGTCTAACTTGTTACTGTTGCTCAAATTTGTGACCGACCAAATTTCACTTTCTGAAAGACAAAATATATTTAAATATGACTGATTTAAAAAAGCTATTTACATTTAGGTCTATTTTTTGGACTCTAAATTGAACTAAAAGACTTCATTTTGCTTCAAAAGTTGTCATGATTATTATTTTTTGATCACGCTTATCGATTAACCTAATAATCTTGACATCCCTTCTGTTGAACTGCTGATAATACCATCCTCCTTACCAACCAGAAAAAAATCTTTTTTCATTTCATTTCTACTAAATAAACACTAAATAACGTACGATTATTAAGCCTATTTCAATCATTCTTGATAAATAAAATTAACTTACTGCACTGGCAGATAATTTATGATTTTTTTTGCCTAAATCAAATGTATTTTTCAAGTTTTCTGAAGATGTACTTTTGCAGTGCGACCTTTATTGTATGCAACAAATACAATATAGTAACTATATGAAACAAATACATTTCCAATGCAACTCTAAAATATCTCAAGACACGATGACAACAGCACAGCGCTTCATTTACTTCCCGCAAATTAGTGAATATTAGCGCCCCATAGCTCCACTGCCCCTGCATTATGAGCCTGGCCCAGGAAGACATTCTTTTTATTCATTTCAGTGATGCCCTAAGATCTGCCGGCTTCACGTCATTAACCCAAACAAACAATAAACTGCCATAATCTACTGCTCGGGGGGAACGCTCAGCAACTAATGTCTCTGTAATTTAGAAATGCAACTCTTGTATGGACATATTTAAAGTTTTACCACTAAAATGTGCATCTTTCACTTTCTGATTGAACTCTTGTACACATATTATGCACATTTGTCTTTTTTAGAGATTTTAACCACGTCACCAAAAACATTGTATTCAGCTTCAATCACGCTTTTTAGTTTGTCCTCTCCCTCTGAGGCTCAGAAAACATTATGGTTTCAAACGTCCCAGTTTTGTGATGTCATAGGTAGAAGTCAGAATGTCTCTTTTGTCTGTTTTTAGTCCATGAATCATCACCGGACTCGTTCTGAGCATTTCAGGCGTCAGATTATGTTCATAACAACTGCATGCTTACATTAACATGTCGGGTAAGCTAGCTTTTGTTTACCGCCAGACTGTAATTCTCTCTTTGGCCAGTTGATGGAGTGCTACCACCAATCCTGATGAGGGACACCATACATGTAAACTTAAATGAATGTATATTTTCAGTGGCTACAATATTATAAGTTGTAAAACATGAATTGCCAAAGTAAAGGTTCTCAAGAACATGTTTGAAGGTCAATTCGAAGACAAATACTGTATAATGTGTCCTTTAAGAATCGGTTGGCCTCATCTATCCTCAGCAATGTTTTAACAGACGCTTCATAACAAAAGCTGCGCAAGTTCTCAAGTACTGTATACAGTAATGGGATCAACATTTTGAAGTTAAATTAACAATATGCCATGGTTCAGTATGTTTCAGATCCCATGTGCACGGCTGACCTTTACTAAAATACTATTTATAATGGAAAAAAAACATCCCTTGGTTCGTGGCATTTCCTCTGCACCATAGCTTATACCAAAGCTGCTACTTTTGTAACAAGCAACAACAAGCAAATTATATTGTGTTAAAGACCGTTTGTTTCTTTTGCTAATTTTCAATGTGAAGGTTCAAACAAATAGCAAATTGCAGCATTAGTATTCTCGGTGATTGAACCAGGAAGTCTATACACTTTCTTCATCCCAATCATGTAAGTCAATACACACGCAACCAATTCATCAGCACTTCTCAGCTGTTGCTAATTTGTTTGCACCATCTGTCCTTTCATTTTTGCCAAGTCCATGTTTCTGAGACTCTTACATCCGAAAAAAAGTTACTGTTCCTAATGGTTTGTGAACATTACAAACAGTGTCTGTGACTCTGGTGACTCTGCTGGTCTGTTACAGAGCGGAGCAGCCGTCGAATCAGTCATCACTTTGCTAATGACTGCATCCGCTCTTCATTTGGGAGAGTCGTGAGTCACAGGGCCAACACAGTCCTCCAGATTCACTAAAAAACACGAATCCACTCATCAAAATGACATAAATTCCCTTTTAAAACATCTGCCGCACTGAATTGCTCCAAGTCACATCATTATTTTGTAGTGTAAAAATTCACTAAAATAAGGCTGAATTATGTTTGAGATGGTACAATAAAAACTGGATACTAGTGAGATTCAACACATTTTATTATAGGTGAATAATGTAACTTTCTTTCTGCTTTGTCCGGAATTACGTGACATGACTTTTTATTTACAGTATCTGCTATGTATATAATTGCAGGCATTTTATCGAACATTTAGCTTCACAGAGTCCCATTTGAGGGAATTTCTGTGCCAGTTTATTCATTATAAACGATTCATTATTCATTGTATTTATGTTGTGTATGGAGTGTTTTGTGCCAGTTCCATGTCCTTTTTTCTGTCTCCATCAACCTGCCAATGGGACTACAGATGAAAGCACATGGCAAAGTCTGGCACATTTACATGTTGAACTAATGTACATTGTACCATATTAAATCAAATGTATATTTAATCATTCAAAATGGACTTTTAGATGCAAGCACGACCTCAATTTATTGATGAATATAGGCCTGGACAAATCCATATTTTCTTTTTGTAAATAAAACGATATAAAGCTAGATAATAAGAGAAATGGCAAACTACCTGCTGGATATGTTGTTTTATTATTACTCAATGTTTTATGTTGCACCTTAAGGCCGAGACAAGTTCCTACGTTTTTGAATTTTGTTCATTGACAATGGCAATAAACTCTTTCTGATTCTGATCTGGATTGGCATCTGTTTCATAAGCTCCCGTTACACAAATTCCCATATTTTACAGCTCTACCACAAGGTCTACTGGCGAAAACACCCACGCTACCCTTGCATCCTTTGTCGCTTTCGGTTTGGGTCGATCTATTCCGCATTTGTCACTCTGTCCTTCGCGCGTAGCCTCTGGGTACAACTCCAACCTTGAGCCACTTTGGTCTCTCCTAGTCTTTGCCCGTCACCTTCAAACCGCCACAATGCCAACGCAATGTACAGCGTATGTGGAACTACCGCGTGCCCTTTAGCCCTCTTTACTTTTACTGCACCGGAACCCGGGGGAGCGTGAACAAGCCTGGCGCCGTGCTCGTAGTGATGTATTTCTCTTCGTTACGTGTGGGGGGCTAGGCGGTTGTATAGGTCACTTTGCTTGTTATTGATTACTATCATTGGGGTGTTGCACTTATGGCTGTGGGAGCAAGCTACAGCACGTATAAGCCGGTGACAAGGTGCGAAAATGGCCACCCTCCAGACTGCGCCATCTGTGGAGTGATGCTGCTCAGGAAAGTGTGAAAAAGGACAGTCACGGATGGGTAATTGTGGCCTGAAGTTGCGCTATAGTACAATGACGATAGCTTCGGGGTGTCTTATTTCCATATGTCCTACACCAAACAATATAGTCGCTTTAATAGTGTTGCTAGCTAGACTTGCTAACGGACATACAGTAGCTTGTGGATGATAACAGATGGTCAGAGGGGAATGTGGGCTATCTTTATGTCCTCTAACACAAAGTTTCGCTTCAGCTGATGTTTTTAAAAAAGTTTTAAATTGTAGCACAGTTGTTAATCATCATCATCCACATCATCAACATCCACGTCATCATCCACATCAACATCCACATCATCAACATCATCATCAATAATGTAATGGGAAAATTGAAGAAGTTCAGTTGGAAGTAGAGTTGGGAAATATATCAAAATATAATATGCAAACGTTTTTTTTTTTTAATGCTACAAAAATAGCAGATCAAATTTATGACGAATATTATGTTGTAAACTTTCAAATGGGTATAAGTTGATATTTGTCCTGGCAATTTTGTGATGCATTTTACAGACATTTCACATTTGTCTGATAATTAAACCTCAACGAATACGTTTAAAGACATGTTTTAACACATTTCTGTTAGATTTACATAATATTGCCTGCCTAGTGTTGCCGGGATACGTAGGAAAAATATTTTTATATTTTTGTTGTTGTTGTCCATATCGCCCAGCCCTAATTGGAAGTGTACCTATGTTCCCACAGCTCTATGTTCCCATGTTTCTTGGAAAGTTTTGGGGAAAAAAAAGGCTCAATGCATCCATAGCCCTGTTTTCTCACATTTAAAAAAATACTTTCCAAAGTAAATCGACAATCTGCCTCATCCTGGCCGTAACCTTGGCCATAATCTCAAAACCAGGCTATAATCTTCACCGTAACACTACAATGAGGCCCTAACCTTCACCCTAGAACAAGGCCCTAGACTTAATCTTTATCGTACAAAAACGCCGGAAATATCGTCAAAACAAGGACCTGGCCTTCACTATAATCCTACTACAAAATGATAATTATAACAAATGTCCTTAAAATGTGAGAAATAGAGCTGTGGGAAGATTGAGCGGACCCAGTTGGTAGAGGAGTTTTATCCCTGCTACAGCTTTCCTATGTGTAAGTATGTTAGTGTGTCTGTAGTTTTGGTGGGTGTTGATGGGGCTTCAAGTTTTAAGACATGCATTATACATTACAGAAACACTGTGGAACCCAATTTACAAGATATTGTCAAGACGATCTGTGTCACTGTGGATAAAGGATATCTTAAAACCTTCCTTGAACATTTACCTTTTGTCCAGTATCTTACTTCGAAGCAATAAAATGCACCATTTCGGAAAGCAGCCTTTGTTACACAGATGCACAGAACCACACAACATAAAAAAAATAAAAAAATAAAAACATCACTGCATTTTGATTTCATCGGATTACGGTTATCTGCAAAGCACACTGGGAAACGCTTTGAAGTTTTACCTGTTGGATCAAAAAAACGTATTGCGTGAGTTTGCGTCTGTTTTCTGAAACCAGGCTTCAAACCTTATCTAGCGAGATCGAAAAAAAATATGCACCAAAATGTAACGAAGAATCAAGAAAATGGGAAGGTTTAGCTGCATCTAGCTTGATTTGCATCTGTAAAATACATGGAAAACTCATTCTATCATTTATAAAAAACAAATCTTGCATTTCCCACGTAAACATCTCTCTCGGATTAATATTCATGACAGCCCTTAGCAGCAGTCTGTTATGTGTACGTATTAACATGTATGAAGCAAAACACCCTCGAACCATGTTTTACGCTTTAATAATCGTACGCTAAGCACGCATGGGAAGGTTAAAAATACGCTCCGAGCATCAGTCTCTAGAGACGAGAGACCTCACAACTTCTTGACATGCACCGTGCTAAAGTTTCTCTCCAGCCTTCATCACCTTTCTCGAATCGGGGGTAATCAACACGTCAATGTGCGCTTGCGGAGTTTACGGAGGTGGCAGATTTAATCAGATGAATCCTGTGGTTTCCATGGAGTTTGTCGCCTCTAGGTAAAGTCATGCAAGTCTTGAACTGTCAAACATGGTAATAACATTGTTTTGAAAAGTGAGAACGGAAGGATGTGTAATATAATGGAGCTGTAATGATGAGGAGGAAGAAATTACTCTGCTTCATTTCCGTAGTGTGTAAGGAAAAGTCCTGGTTCGGCATGTCTTTCGAGAACTTTTGAGAACTACTTGCAGACTGCCCGACACACCAAACACGGTGTGCGGCGTTGCCTATTTTATCCACGCAGCGCAGGTTCACGTGGGTCGATGCGATGACACAAAAAAATACTCGTCTAATTACCTGAAAGCCGCTCCAGACTGCTGTGGTGTCTGGGAAAAACTCTTTGCGCTCTTTCAGCTCCTCTGCACCTTCGCCCACAGTGTTCTAAGGGTAGTGTTTTAGCATTTTAAAGACTTCTGGAGGAATTCTTGCTCACCGCACCCAACAATAAACCCGTCGTAACAACCAACATTAAGGCATTCACACGCCGTTGATTTCTTTCAGGGTATAATTTATTGCCAGGTTAACGTTTTATTGTTACAGTTTTCTCTGACCCAGATCATGAGTAAGATTTTCCGTATACACTTGAGGTAGCTACGTGATTTGGTTTCTCCTGAAATTTCACATGTCATTACATTCAGTCAGTCGGACCATTGCTGAGGAGGTGGGGTGGGGAAAAGGGGTCGATTTGACACAATGCCATCACCATCCTCTAGCCCCAACACCATTTGCTAGATCTTCTTCTAGGTTCACAGTCAGAGGACCTATTTTGAGTAAGGTTAGGCTAAAACTATAGTAGACTTAAATGTCCCCATAGGGAAGTTGATCCTCTGCGTTTGACTCACCGGAAAAATCGGTCAGAAGCAGTGAGTCACCGCAGTGAGTCACCGCAGTGAGTCACCGCAGTGCAGCATCTTTTTTCTTATTGTGCACGTTTTAGGACACCAGAGTGCAGGAAGGAACCAGAGGGCCCAAAGGTAACCTATCCAAACACAGATAGAAACTCGTACACCGCTCAGGAGCCAAACCCAGGACCTCCCTGCTGTGAGCGCTAGCAACTTGGTCAATGATTTACCTTGCCTGTAGCTCATTACTCGCACAGTCTACAGTGTACAGCCTGCCGAGACCCCAGATTAGGTACTCCCTGACTGTGAGCAGTGGGCCATATGACAATAACATTTAAGCTTAATGGAGTAACACTTGGCAATATATTTTCTAACCAACCATTCTCTGCGAGTTAACACAGACTAACAAAGAGATACAAGTTTCTTACAAACACCGTGTCTGTTTATATGGAGAGGCAAAGGCAGTGGTTATGTAAAATCCCTAGACATGAGTTAAAAGAGCATAAGTCACATTGGAACCGAGGAAAAGCTACAGTTTAGATTTTGATTTTATTCAAACGTCACTCACTCGCTACGTTATCGTGCTAGCAAGCAATACATTTGATATTGTTCGATATATGCACGCAATCTGGCGCCTCATGCTCAATGACAGAAAACTAAATATGCTTTTAGTTAAACCGTACCACGCCTGAAGAAGCGCGTTGTTGTGGTTACAGACAATTACCATCAAAATGTTCTCAAAAGCCATCTAGAAACGTAATGAAACGTAACATAACAGAATGATTGCCAATACTAACTTAACTTTGAATAGTCACAATTAGCACGCTGTCATTCTTTAGATTTGACTATGAACTCCAATGGAATTAAAACATCCAGCATGTTCTGAAATGCACGAGATTCTTGAATTAGTTTGTCGATTCATATTTTGGTCCCTCTCAATTGGTAAAGGGGACAGATTATGCATTTTTGGTATTGCTATTAGCCTTTAGACATGCTTAAGAGTAACTTTGCTTCGGCGTCTCATGTTTTGGAACTTAAAATAAGACAAAGTACACATTACTTTCTGTTGGGAGTTTTACTTTTGCATCCTAAATTTGAAACGTTTGAAAGTTGTGAAAAGCGCTAGGGAGAGCTAGGGATATATTGATACGGACTCAGTTAAATTTAGCCATCCATTACTAAGTCATCTGTGTCAGTTTGTTCTTTAAAGTCTATTTGAAACACATATTTATTGAAACACCTTTATAATAATTCCAAAAACTGTGACATCGCTCGCCATAATCTCATTGCGGTAAGTCGTTAGGATGCTCTGAAGACATGGTAAGTGTAAGTGAGTTAAGTGTATAAAATGAACGAGTTCTGTTTTTCACATTTGTTAGAAATCAGGTACAAAGGAAAGTGGCATATTTGAAAAGCTTTAATCACGTCTTTTTTTTTTCAAAATCGTTCAGGCTTCCTTCACTGTGTCCTATATAGACTTGTAAAGTGTCTGGTGTGTCTCTGTACCCATCACAGGTACATCTCACTTGGCCTATATAAGCTCTTTGTATCTCTTTGGTGGTTGAATGCGCTTTGCCTCAGGGATATGTTGCACGCTCACGCAGGCTGGTTCAACATGGCTGGAACAGATGGCAGTTGGAAAGAAGGCTGCATGACAACTAGACACTCTCTCGGGCTGGATCCTGTTCGACCCACGCATGGGCGACCAAGGCCGCCCCGCTGTAGCTGCAGCAGTAGCTTATGAGCTAATCATCAGAGCAAAACAGCGGACAGTTATCTAATTTGGGTTGTTGTGGGATAACAAAAGGCTGGAGGAAACAAAGAGGAAGAACAGATTCATGGAGGATGCACATCTTGGCAGTTGGTACTAAAAACATCTGCTCACTTCTCTGTTTTGTGTTTTGGAGAAGATTTCATTTTGAAGATGTGGTACGTTATATAGGGTGGGAAGTTTCAGGTTGTGTACATGGCTGAACTGGCATTTGAACTCGGAATATTAATATTGTTTTCAAAAGTTTTGAAAAATTGTCTCCTGTAAATTATATCTGATACTTTTGTTTTTGAAAAGGAGTTACTCCTATTGGCCAGGGTTCTCCTGGCAGACCACGGTCCGGATCCGGACCTTCAGAGCCTTTAGGTCAGGCCCCAATCCCCATTTCCTCTCTGTCTTGGTTCTGTTGTTATTTTGTGTTGTATGGAAAATAAATAAATAACTTTTAAAATCTATCCTGGTTAATTGGCCTTCGAGACAACTGATGTTATTCCGGGTGTTACAAAAAACAAATTGAATTGAATTGAATTAATTCAATGCAGCAATTATTTAAATGCAACTTGAGCTCTGCAGACAGCGAGACAGTCAGAAATGAACCTGTTTACCTTTCTCTCTTTACTCTCTGCGCAGACCAAATGTGAGAACAAGCAGGAGCAGCCGTCTACTTATTTACGGGTCTGGAACATGAAAAAGAAGGATAAAAGTCTTGCTGTCCAAACATCACGACAGAGGTTACTTTTCTGTCAGTTTTTATGCTGTGCAAACTGGTCCTGTGCAAAAGTGTGCTAAGTATTAAACACGAGGGTGACGTTAAATAAACAATGAAATATGCGCATGGATAATTCACAGTCGATCAGCAGCAAAACGCGCAGTGTCACATCATTCATGTTTGACCTGAAAACGATCAGAAATGAGACAAACCCCGCCCCCCTCCAAAACCTCTGCGATTGTCCTGAGTCAGAGCAAAGCACAGACAGAGAAGAGAACAAGAGACAGAGCAGAGATGAGCAGGAGCTGTGATGGAAGAGAACAAAGAAGGGACTGAAATATTAGCCTAAAATAAAAATAATGTTGTGGAAGATACGCTCACAAATGCATAGACAAGTCATTAACGTGGTTTAATTGTAAAACCTATTAAAATGTGAAAAGAAATCTTTTGTTAATAGATTTAATTGCATAACTAGCACAAATTAGTCACTATTAAAATGATAATAATAGCACATTTTGGATGCTCTGTTTTATTGAACACCATGGTGAGTTTCACTGATAAGCACGATGACACGTAAGCAAATGTAGTGTCGATTGTATTTGGTTTTGCAATTTTTTTTCCGGGTTATTTATTTTATTTTGCAAAAATATGTTCCTGTTCCATTGTTATCTGAGTGGCCAGAACTATAATTCTAAAAGTGACTAAATGTTTTATTACTATACATATTGGTTTTTCAGGTATTTTTGAGCATGGACCAGTTAATTTTGTTGAATCAAGTTTTAACTTAATTGTTTTAGTAGGTCAGGATTGTTGGTTTGTTGTAAAAATATGTATTAAGTGTTTTTTGAGTAATAGATTATTATTAATTATTATTATTAAATTAAAATTAAATTAAAAAAAAATCTACTTAATGGACACGTACTATGCTATATGTATTTTTATTTTTTTTAGCTGATAACCGTTCTAACATTGTTCATCAGAAACATACCTGGAGTAGCATTTAGCTTAATTCACGCTAGTTTAATTAATCCTAGTTAGTAAGTTCTCTGTTCTAAATTCCCCTTTGTCTTACGTCATGCTTTGAGATTTGTCCGTGATTTGAGCATTTCTGCACTGGCATGTCAGAGACAAGCTAGCATCTCTTTGTCTCACCTATGTAATTCCCTCTGCAGCCAGAAGATGATTTTGTTTAGTGTAGTTCAAACGCATGAGATGCCAAAGTTCTCTCCCAAAACCAGGGTTCGATTCAGTGCCAGGAGGATGTTGTCGTTGGGACCTTTTTGCAAATACCAAACCAAAATGTGCCAAAATTGTCCAAAAGTGTTGGCAGTAGTTGACTACAGAGGGATGACAATCAGAACCTCCATACCTTTTACTGTGTGCCATTTATTACCAATTCATCTCCTCATGTCTGGGGAATAGAAGAGGTGAACTGCAACACCACTACAGCACGGATAAGGATGTTCATACCACCAACATATATCGATCCTGCCGCGATGGGGCAGTAACATATGGAACCTTACATTTGGAACACAGAGTACGAACAATGTAGAATATAATCAAGCGACTGGGCCGATTTCTCTTGAGACTTTCCAATCGATGCTTCTTTCAACCTCTTTGTTCCTTGTGGGCTTGTGCCATTTAAAATCACAAGAAGCTGATAGTGGACGGCGAAGGAAAGACAAAATTAATACGTCCTCTGAGGCCCCTGTATAAGCTATGCATTTGCCCCCTCAGCACAAGGAGACATCTATCTCATCCCCTCCCGTCTGTGTGATCTCTTAATGACAATGAAACAGGCCGGCAAGAATTCAAGCAATTTTCTAAATTGATTTTTCTCCTCGGACGATTTACTTTGCCGTTACAGCGTCATTCATAACTTTGCAGGGGATTTAACACATGGAGGTAAGTTTGGAGCAGACTAAAGTGTGTGATATTGGCTTGTCAGTAATGTCACAGGTATAGACAAGCTAATGGGATAGTTTGATGGTTCTTGGGTTTAAGTACTTATCTGAAAGTCTGTGTATTAGCTCTGATGGATAATCGAGGCAAGGTCGAAGAGTAGCAGATTTGGAGAGGTTTGAAAACAAAACTGCAACCAAATAGCTTACATGTCCTCTGGGGCCACAGTGGTTCAGTGGTTTCCAGTTTTCTTTTGTTTTAGCACAGGTTTTGAATCTTGGTTTAGCTTGATCATTTGATTCAGGCATTAATCAGGTGCTTAGGTCATCTAATTATCTGGGACATTAACGTCAGTTCACGCAGTTATCGGGCTTTTTCACTTGACACAGCTCTCATTCAGAAACGTAGAGTGCATCCGGAATGTATTCATAGCATTTAACTTTTTATCCAATTTTGTTATGTTACAGCCTTATTCATTAAATTCATTATTTGCTTCAAAAGTCTACAACCAATACCCAATAACGACAACTTGCAAAGACGATTGTTAGAATTCTTTGCAAATGCATAAAAAAATTAAAACACTAGTATTAAAGCGCATGTACTTAAGTATTCACAGCGTTTACACTCAATATTGAGCTCAGGTACAAATTCAAGTGACTGAACGTGATTTGTAAAAGCACACAACAGTGATATCAGAGCCAAGCCATGAAGTCCAAAAAACTGTCTGTAGACCCCGAGACAGGATAGTATCAAGGCACAGATCTGGGGAAGGTTACAGAAAATTCCCTGCAGCATTGAAGGTTCCTATGAGCACAGTGACTTAATTGATTGAGGGAGGGCCTTAGTCAGGGAAGTGACCAAAAACCCAATGGTCACTCTCACATATCTTCGGCGTGTCTCTGTGGAGAGAGGAAAACCTTCCAGAGGAGCAACATCTCTGCAGCACTCCACCAATCAGGCCTGTATTGTCGAGTGGCCAGATGGAAGCCACTCCTCAGTAAGAGTCACATGACAGCCCAACGTATTGGGGTTGGGAGGTTCTACAAAGAATAATGGGAGAAACTGTCTAGAAATAGGTGTAGCAAGCTTGTAGCATTAAATACTACAAGCTGTAATTAGTACCAAAGGAGCTTCAACAAACTATTGAGCAAAGGCCGTAAATACTTATGCGCAAGTGCTAAAATAAAAAGAATTGGCAAAGAATACAAACAACCTTCATTCACATTGTCATTATGGGGTATTTTTTGTAGAATTTTTACTCAGATGATGAATTAAATCCATTTTGAAATAAGGCTTTAACATAACAAGATGTGGATGTGTTTAAATACTCAAACATAACAGCAAAAAAAGGACAATTTGTGAGCACCCAAAATCACAAACAAACTGACTTTTAGGGGAAAATGTATCAGTAAACCACAATTTGCTGAGCTATATATATATATATATATATATATATATATATATATATATATATATATATATATATATATATATATATATGGGTGACGGGTCAGACAAAGATCGGTTCACAAGCCCCATATGAATAGAAAAATACCAAGGCCAGTTACGTCGCCCGGATTGGCGTTACCGGGGCCCACCCTGGAGCCAGGCCTGGGGTGGGTGCTCGACGGCGAGCGCCTGGTGGGTGCAACCGAACAAAGTGACGTGGGCCGTCCTCCCGTGGACCCACCACCTGCAGGAGGATCCGTAAGGGGTCTGGTGAGAGAGATCTGGGCGGCAGTCAACGGCAGGGGCCTCGACGACCGGATCTCCGGACACAACAGAGACTAACTCTGGGGACATGGAACGTCACCTCGCTTGGGGGGAAAGAGCCTGAGCTTGTGCGGGAGGTTGAACGGTACCGAGTAGATATAGTCGGCCTCATCTCCAAGCACAGTTCGTGCACTGGAACCCATCCTCTCAAGAGGGGCTGGACACTCCACTTCTCTGGTGTTGCCTACGGAGGAGAGGCGGCGGGCTGGCGTGGGCTTGCTTATTGCCCCACAGCTCAGCCGCCATGTGCTGGAGTTTACCACCAGTGAACGAGAGGGTCCCTACGCCTTCGGGTTGGGGACAGGTCTCTCACTGTTGTGTCGGCCTACGGGCCCAACAACGGTGCTGAGGACCTGGCCTTATTGGAGTCCCTGGAGGGGTACTGGACAGTGCACCGACCAGGGACTCCGTTGTTCTCCTGGGGCCTTCCACGTGGACAACGACAGTGACACCTGGAGAGGGGTGATTGGGAAAGAACGGCCTCCCCGATCTGAACCCGAGCGGTGTTGCAGTTATTGGACTTCTGTGCTAGTCACGGACTGTCCATAACGAACACCATGTTCAAGCACAAGGTGTCCACCAGTGCACGTGGCACCAGGGACACCCTAGGCCGGAGATCAATGATCGACTTTGTTGTTGTGTCATCTGACCACGAGCCGCGTGTCTTGGACACTCGGGTTAGAAGAGAGGGCGGAGCTGTCAACCGATCACCACCTGGTGGTGAGTTGGATCCGCTGGCGGCGGAGGAAGCCGGACAGACTTGGCAGTGCCAAGCGCATAGTGAGGGTCTGTTGGGAACGTCTTGCGGAGCCCGCTGTCAGCAGGTCTTCAATTCACACCTCCGGGAGAGCTTCTCCCAAATCCCGGGGGAGGCTGGGGACATTGAGTCCGAGTGGACCATGTTCTCGACCTCTATTGTCAATGCGGCTGCTCGGAGCTGTGATCTCAAGGTCTCAGGTGGCTGTCGCGGCGGCAACCACCGAACCCCGGTGGTGGACACCGGAAGTAAGGGATGCCGTCAGGCGGAAGAAGGAGGCCTATCAGGCCTCTTTGGCTTGAGGCACTCTCTGAGGCCGGTTGACGGGTATTGGGCGGGCCAGGCGTGCCGCAGCTGTGCTGTCACAGAGGCAAAAACCCAGGGCTGGGAGGAGTTCGTGGAGGCCATGGAGAAGGACTATCGGTCGGCCCCAAAGAAATTCTGGCAAACCGTCCGGCGCCTCAGGTAGGGGGAAGCAGTGTTTACGGTCCGGGTGGAGACCTGCTTGATCTCGACTGGGGATGTTGTCGGACAGTGGAAGGAATACTTTGAGGACCTCCTAAGTCCCACTGTCACGTCTTCCAAAGAGGAAGTAAAGACTGAGGACTCGGAGGCTGACTCACCCATCACCCAAGCCGAAGTCACTGAGGTTTTTGGCAAACTCCTCAGTGGCAGGGCTCTGGGGGTGGATGAGATACGCCCTGAGTGCCTAAAGTCTCTGGATGTTGCAGGACTGTCTTGGTTGACACGTCTCTGCAAACTTGCGTGGCGGTGACAGTGCCTCTGGACTGGCAGACCGGGGTGGTGGTCCCTCTGTTCAAGAAGGGGGACCGGAGGGTGTGCTCCAACTACAGAGGGATCACACTCCTCAGCCTCCCTGGTAAGGTCAATTCCAGGGTACTGGAGAGGAGAATCCGGCCGATAGTCGAACCTCGGATTCAGGAGGAGCAGAGTGGTTTTGGTCCTGGTCGTGGAACACTGGACCAGCCTCTATACTCTCCATCGGGTGCTCGAGGGTTCATGGGAGTTTGCCCAACCAGTCCACATGTGCTTTGTGGATCTGGAGAAGGCTTTCGACCGTGGACCCACGGGTGCCCTTTGTGGGGTGCTCCGGGAGTATGGGGTCCGGGCCCCTTTGCTCAGGGCTGTCCGGTCCCTGTATGACCGGAGCAGGAGCTGTGTTCCCATTGCCGGCAGTAAGTCAGACCTGTTCCCAGTGCGTGTTGGACTCCGCCAGGGCTGCCCTTTGTCACCGGTTCTGTTCATTGTTTTTATGGACAGAATTTCTAGGCGCAGTCAGGGGCGGAGGGGTCCGGTTTGGAGAGCACAGGCTCTCATCTCTGCTGTTTGCAGATGATGATGTCCTGATGGCTCCATCAAACCTGGACCTGCAACATGCACTGGGACGGTTTGCAGCCGAGTGTGAAACAGCTGGGATGAGAATCAGCACCTCCAAATCTGAGGCCTTGGTTCTCAACCGGAAAAAGGTGGCTTGCTCTCTCCGGGTGGGTGGGGAGTTCTTGCCCCAAGTGGAGGAGAATAAGTATCTCGGGGTCTTTGTTCACGAGTGAGGGAATGATGGAGCGTGAGACTGACAGGCGGATCGGTGCAGCGTCGCCAGTGATGCGGTCGCTGCATCGGACCGTTGTGGTAAAGAAGGAGCTGAGTCGAAAGACAAAGCACTCGATTTACCGGTCAATCTACGTTCCTACCCTCACCTATGGTCATGAGCTTTGGGTAATGACCGAAAGGGACCAAGATTGCGGATACAAGCGGGTCGAAATGAGTTTCCTTCGCAGGGTGGCTGGGCGCTCCCTTAGAGATAGGGTGAGGAGCTCAGTCACACGGGAGGAGCTCGGAGTAGAGCCGCTGCTCCTCCACGTTGAGAGGAGCCAGCTGAGGTGGCTCGGGCATCTGTTTCCAGTTGCCTCCTGGACGCCTCCCTAGGGAGGTGTTTCGGGCATGTCCCACCGGAGGAGCCCCGGGAAGACCCAGGACACGCTGGAGGGACTATGTCTCTCGGCTGGCCTGGGGAACGCCTCGGGATCCTCCCGGAGGAGTTGGAGGAAGTGTCTGGGGATAAGGAAGTCTGGGAGTCCCTGCTTAGACTGCTGCCCCGCGACCCGGCTTTATCCCCGGACCCCGGATAAAGCGGAAGAAGATGGATGGATGGATGGATATATTATTAATCGAAACACTGTTTAGGATTTGTTTGTGAGCTGTTTTGCAAATGTATTTTCAATAGAGCAATGGTTCACAAACCTTTATACTCACGAACCCCCTGACACTGTTCATGACCAGTCAGTCACGTACCCCTAATAGTATATTTTGTATCATATTGAAGCATGTGGTTAAAATGGTTAGATCAAAATAATAAAAATTCCTACCAAATAAAGAAGAGTTGGAGTTTTTCTGTGTCTCTCTTCTGCGAACCCTGAGGGTACTTTTACCACAGATTTGGAACCACTGCAATAGAAAAATAGGTCAAAGTGTGTATATATATATATATATATATATATATACTATATATATAATATATATATATATTTTTTTTTTTTTTTTTTTTTAAAGAATACTGAGTCGTCAACAGGTCAAAAGTCCACCTGACTGTCTAAAATTTGTCTGCATGTCCTTTAACCAAAATATTGCATCCCTCATTCTAATCAAGTTAATTTATCTTAGTTTATAAAAAACAAAGTCATTGCAAACAACTTTTCAAAACCCCAGTAAAGTATCTCAATGCCAGATCTAGATACGAAACATTTATGTTGAAATGCCACCAACTTTTTTTCCAGTACATTTTCAACAGCTTGAGCAAATTTTTACTTTGATCACGCAAGGTAATCCTATCTTCATTTCTCTATATGCTTTACCAGCACTTAGAGTAACATGAATGTGATTATGCCCCATTACTGTCCATCTGCGCACACAACCATCTCCAACACGCCAGAGCTTTACCGATAAACACACAACAAATTACATTTACGTCCCCAAAGCGCAGCCAGATTTCTCCCATCCCAAGAGCTTCACAGTTTGACATATGCTGCATTGCAAGTGTGTAGCAAACCAAGTGTGCCCGGGCCGCGTGGGTTGTCCGCTGCTGAGAATAGCTGCCCAAACATGAAGACAAATGGGGTGCAATAGCAAAAGGCTGGCAGGCTTGCTGACGGCTGCGGCGTTCAATAAGAAGAAGGATGAGGAAATGCGGTTCAATAAAGCAGCCAGGTCCTGCCAGGCCGTGATCTCCCCAAAGACACAGGCCCAGATAAGTGAGAGGAGGCCCGAGCTGGAGGTGCAGAGGTGGGGAGACAGTATCTGCATGGAGGAATAGCCCAGACTTGAATACTGAAGAAATACAGATATCGTGGCTGGATTGTGTTCCAGAGATATCTGGTGAAAAGAGTACAACTGAAATCGAATTCAAAAGGGAGAAACATCGTTGTGTACAAGTGTGATATAAATGTTATATTAGGGGCTGCCCCTGCCTCAGCGTTGTGGGACAAATCTAAAATGTGTTGTTTGTCCTCCCTATGCGTCACCCCTCCTTTCACACTATACTGTTCAGTCGAATAAGTAAGTTGCCGGGAAAGTCCAGAATGACCGACAGTCTGGTCATCAGTTTCATCTGCCCGAGTTCAGATTGGTGTAGATTAGCCAGTAGATTAGTTTACAAGGAAAAAGGAAAGGAAAACATCATGTGGCCTAGTTATATTACGAGTCATTATTTCAGCATGGGAGCAGACATTAAATGAGTTTGTAAGCTTATTTTTGGATATCTAGGAAACAGAAGAAGAAGAAGAAGGGCCAGGCGTCGCTCTGGAGGAGACCAGGAGCGAGATAGACCCAGTGATTATCGCAGCTCTGCGGGAGATCACTGATAGCTTTTCTGTTGGATTTCTATTACTTTTCCTTTGCTCCCTCTCTGTGTGTTGTGTTCTCTGTTCTTTTTAGTTTTATTTATAAATATAACATTGAAAATAATAATAATAATAATAATAATAATAATAATAATAATAATAAAACAGCCACTGAGAAGCACTTTCAAACTCACTACCAACTAAAAGTGTTACCAGGACAAAAGAAATAACAGAAGACAAAGACAAAAATGGCATGTTATCAATGGGTAGAAACATGACAAACCAAATGATTATGCAAATTGTGCTTAAGTGTCATAAAAGTAATTTGTGTTTGTTTTCCAGTGAAACTCATGGATGGTATTGTGTCTCAGGGCTCTTTGGGTCAGTGAAACCTGTGCCAATTAGTTTGCCAGGTAGGTCCAATAAAAAGAAAAACTACTGAAGGAGGACGTTCCACATTATTAAGCATACCACCGCTGTCAAGCAATATGGGAAAGAAAAGAATCTCTCTAGTGCTGAAAAGCGTGAAATAGTTGAAAGCCTTGGACAGGGTATGAAAACCTTCGATATATCACAAAAACTTAAGCATGATCATCGTATTATTACTATTTAGAGATTTGTAGCTGATTCAGAGCACACAAGGATTCGTGCAGATAAAGGCACAATGAGGAAGGTTTCTGCTTGACAAATACATAGGATTAAGAGAGCAGCTGCTAAAATGTCATTGCAAAGCAGCAGTAGTGTGCAGTGACTTTTATGCATGGGCAAGCAGACTTTGGGTGTTCAATATCTAACAAAAGTGAAACAAAAGCGAAAACAAAAACAATATTCTAATGTAAGTTGGAGCTTTGAACCCCGGTCTCCTGCATGAAGGGCAAACGCCTATCGCAGCTAAAATCCCTTTTGTAATCAGAGTGCTGAATGGATTAAGTAAACTCACTTCACCGACCAATTACGCTCTATGTTGTTAAATGACTGCTTGTATTTCTAACTAACGTTTTATCATTGGAAGTGGGAACAGAGCCTTAGCCACAAATAGTCTCTAAAAGATAGAGTTCAAGTCTGTTTGTTGAAACGTGGCGCTGCTGTTGCTTTGCTTTGCTTTTCCTCGCACATGCTCAGTTAGGCCAGAACCTGTAAACAGCCAAGATTTCCTCACAGGTTTAATCTGGTTTATTCAGCGTGGTTTGGGGCCGTGTTGTCCTCAGAGCGCATGTGCAGGCCTCTAAAAGAAGCTGCTGTTCACTCTGGTTCTAAAAGCATGAACGGGCCTCCGAACACGGCCACAGACTGAGCCGCTGTGGCAAAATAATAACCATGCTTCCCGCGTAGTAATGCGCAGAGGCCTGTAGAGGCCACTAAAAGACACTGTGACTTCTGCCAAGGTTCAGCAGCAGAAGTGAGGGGAAAATGGGTTTTTTAGATGTATTTTAGAACAATTTAAATATAGTTGTGACACGGCAATTTCAGATTTTATTGGCCAATCACTGCTTGCCTTGATTACCCTGACTGCCCACCACTGCAAAGTAGCAAACAGGTATTTGAAGCTGCTTGTGCCGCTGGATTCCCGCGAACATCAAGGTGTAGGATCCTCCAGAGGCTTGCAGTTATGTAGAAACCTTCATTTCGGCCCACCTTAACCAATGCTCATGAGCAGAAACAGCTCCAGTGGGCCCATACATGAAGACTAATTTTCAACCAGTCTTGTTCACAGATGAGTGCTGTGCAACCCTGGATGGCCACCATGTCCCAACAAGGCTGAGACGTGAGCAAGGAGGTGGAGTCGTGTTTTGGGCCGGTATCATGGGGAGAGAGTTGGCCAGCCACTTTCGGGTCCCTGAAGGTGTGAAAAATGAAATGACCTCTGTAAAGTATGTGGAGTTTCTGACTGACCACTATCTTCTATGGTAAAAAAAAGAACCGTGCTTTTTGTAAAACAAAATCATCTTCATGCATGACAATGTATGATCCAGCTCATGCTGCAAAGAATACCTCTTCATCATTGGTTGCTATGGGCATAAAAGAGAACCTCATGGAGTGGCCCCATCCTCCCCTGACCTCGACCCTATTGAGAACCTTTGGCGCATCCTCAAGCGAAAACTCTGAGGGCTGGAGGCAGTTCACATTCAAACAGCAGCTCTGGGCGACATCCTGCAAAGAAAGTTCAATCGATGCAAGAATTGGGAAGCTCCTATCAAATAAGGGGTCTTATAGAACTTGACCTGTTTAAATGTTTTGATTGAAATAGCTTTTTATTTCAGTAAATATGATCTGTTAATGCTTCTAACTTACTAATTTAATAACAAATGACCATTTTCAATTCTTAACAACAATATAATGATATCATGTCAATCATCCCTGTACAATATTTTCTATGACAGCTGTAAATAAGAGTATTATTATTATTATTATTATCATCAAGATTATAAGAATAAAAATATCCTTTGCTGAATAATTTGGAACTATTCAGCACAATACGGCAAATAGTTTTTTTTTATGGAACTTTATGTTTACTTTTACAGATCATTCATTTTCTCTGCAATACATGAACCCCAACAAAGACATTCACAGGAACATTTTAGCACCTTTCAGATGGACTGCAAATAGAATAAACTTCATTCACGCTGTACACAAATTAGACAAAAATTAAAAACACTCTCCCTAAAGCACTCCTGATAACAGGATGTGATGTAGTCACTGCTCATAAAACAAGTATAATCTATGGATTTTTTATAGAAGGATTCAAATGATTGAATTTGGTCTCATTTGCTTAAGTTTGCATTATTCTGCCTGTCTCATACTTTAAGAATAGTTCTTTCTGCTTGTCTTTTTTTGGAAGTTTCCAGGACAATCATTTGGAAAATGTTGATTCAAATTCGTAATACCTTTTTACCTTTGTGAAGGTGGTCAAATCATTAATTTGTCCTCTTATCTTTTTTTATTTCCTGTAGCAGTTGAGGATTCTCCTTTTTTGGCATGTTTTCCTTCTAGCAATTAATTTTTTTTTGCAGATCATTTAGCTTTTTTTTCCCTTAGTTTCTTTTTTGCCAAAGCAATGGCTTTAATTTTTCCTTCAAAACTGCTTTAGCGGCATCCCAAATGATAATTTAATTTGACATATTTTCTCCAAACAAAGGGTCATCAAGCATGCTGGCATTGACCCTCCAAAGTTTGGTTTTTCATCTTTCGTCCACAATCCACTTTGGCCCCGCTTTGCCACCAACTTGCATATCTTGTGGTTGTGAGATCCTTGCAAATGAACCAATACATATCTGCCAACTTTACACTCAAAAGTTTGTTCAATATAGCAACTCCCTTCTTGTGTTTGCCTCTGTATGGTGAATAGTACAACATTTTGTTCATTTTTGATGTTCTATGTCACTTAAATGTGTCTTGTAAATACATTATGTCCATTTTTTCTTTTCTCATTCAAAATCGTTTTTTTTTTTTAATCGTTTGACCAGGTTCAATATGCCGTCTATATTAAAGGATGCTAATCGGAACTTTTTCAATGCCATTGGGTTGATTGCATTGATTTTATAAATTCACTAATACTATGAAACTCTCTAGTTAAACTAAACGCAGAAACACAAGAACTACTTACACTTGAAGAAGAAGAAAAGATGCTTCCCGGTGGTCGAGTGGTTAAATCACAGTACACGTATGCCAGGCCCTAAGTGCAGCCGACCGCAGTGTCGTGAGTTTGAATCCCGGCTCTGATGATTTACTGCATGTCTTCCCCTCTCTTATTCCCCATTTCACCCTGTCCTCTTCATGTCAAATAAAGCCTACAGTTTGGGAAAAAAAAACAAAAAACAACAAGAAACAAAAGAAAAGATACATTGAATAATAAAAAGGTTCATGCCAAAAACATGCATTGTGATTTGTGTAAAACATTGACAAATGGGGGGGAAATAACTTCTTAACGATGCTCCCAAAGCATCATCTCCCTTGCCTTTTCCAGGTTTAGTCATCTCTTACAGCGTTTTGCTCCTTGGTTTGTGGGTGAAAGGGGTATTTTAAAGGCACATATCGACAGCAGGGCGTAGCAGTGCGACTGGTCAGTCTGCGCCATACACGGAAGTACTATACGACAAATCTGTACCAAATGCATGTACCTTAGAAAGTACATGGTACAACGTATGCAGCTGCATTGTGACCTAAAATGAGAGAAGTCATGCAGAGTTACTTTTGCAATGAACCTTGATAAGAAAGTTCCCTTATTTAAGGTGTCACGGTCTTTTCACACTTCGAATGAGACTGAGCCGCATTCATTTGGCAGAACTCAGTGGGATGTCTGTAGACTGCACACAAATAAAGTCACAGTGTGAAATCAGACACATAGAATTACCTTGTATTGAATGTAGAGACTTACTTTTGTTGCAGGTAAGAGCTGTGAAGAATATGTTTCAATAACAAAATTCAGTGACAAGTATCACACTTAGCCGGCATACTCATCATCCCAGCTTTAATAACCTTGGCTATTACTCGGCTTTCACATATGTTACTGAAATAAACAAATCTGATTACACGGTACTCTTTGAGGTGGGGAGGTGACCAGACACACATCTCTGTACAGTATTTACAGAAGTGTGTATTCTGGATCGAGGGAAACATGTGTATCTGCTATGTATTTTTTTTTTTTATCATAACATCACATCATGCTAACCAAACCAAACATTTCTAACAAACCCCCCACAAACGCTGATTTCATACATTGGCATAAACTTACTGGTCCCATGGCAAAGATACTGACGACAATAGTGTAAATATAACATGCCTAACACTGAATCACTGAGCTGTCACCAACTCCAGTGGGCTTGTGTTTGTTATGCCTCTGTAAACCTGTTTATTGAAATTCGATGCTAAACATAAAGTATATTTTTGTTATTTATGATGCTTGTCAGAACTTGCCCAAAGACAGGAAAGAAAACCAAGGAGAAAATGGAAGCTGTCTGCTCTCTCTACATGTAAGTTTACTTGCTGGTAACACGTGTTCTTATTTCAAGATTGGGAATAAAAGGGCTGAAATACTATGTACACGATATTTTACAATATTTTCATACTTTGTGGAAATGAGTGATGAGGAAACACTGTTGTGACAAGGTTAAACGTTGATTTTGCATAATATTTCCCCTTTAAGAGTCATATTCTGGATATACTGCAGCTAAGTGAGTGTGTTCATTTGTCCAAGAACCAGAGGGTAGCCAGTTTGAATACCAAGCACACTTTGGATGACATCCAGTGTAATCAATCTGCTCAATATTGAATCCATTTCAATTGAAAACTTTAAAACAAACACTTTGCGATTTTCTATAGTTAGCTCATGTGTAATTAGTATTATATCTTCAAGCTGACGGTGGTGTTGTCATTTATGGCCACTAAAGAGCCCCATCTCCGGAGCCGAGTAGTGCAGCTCTGCCACTCCAATCAGCTTTATAATGCCTCCGCTGTCAGAGGCCAGCCCAGGAACATTACGTGAAGGTGGCAAAGATGATGTCTTATTTAAAGCAAGCAGCTTGACGGAGAAGAGAGGATGCAAAGTCACAGGGCATGGAATACACCCAGAATTCTTATCAGCTCAAGAGAATTCCAAATAAACTCAAGGATAAATCCCTTTCTGCTGTTGTGGTTAAAACAATGCATTTATTCATGTTATTGACATGTCAGTCATGTGAATAGGAAGTGTTGGCTTAATACAAACCAAGAATACTGTTTAGTTAATGATGTAGTTCCATCCACCCAATCCGAGGAAAACTGCTGCATTGCACCAACCTTTCATAAGAAGTTGCATTCTCGGAGAAAATACTTTCATCATATTACACTTAAAATTATTTTTATGTTTACAATTTTGGCAGGGGATAGAGCTCACCGCGAGCGTTTGATAAATGTTGTACAAAAATATCACTTTTTGATCCTCAACTCGTTACAAAATATATTTTTTTTGCAGATGACACCTGAACAAGTTCTTGTGCCTACTTCAAAAAAAAAAAAAACATTTTACATGTTTATTGTTGACCTTTAACTTTAACTTATCTCAAAATGTTTTCTATTTGAACAGAATCAAAAGAAGGATACACTTATACTGCGTCGACCCCGCTGAACTCTCAAAACTCTTCAAAAGAAAAGACTCGCACACACAACGCACAACAGGTCTTGAGGAAGAAGGCTGCTTCATCAAAGTTACAACGAGCCTTTTCTTTCAATCATATTACGCACAACAGAGCTTGAATTTGTAATCAAGTGTGTCAAATCATGGTTATAGAATGGCCAACCGTATTGGATGACCAAAATTTGTTGAACGGGATGAATCAAAAGGTATAATATTTCCCACAATGCAAAAACATTGCTCATCACAAACTGCATTCGCACACATCAAAAGTGGGCCAAAAGTGGGCCTAAACAAGGACTAAACCACACCCATAACATGGACTAAATTAGGATCGACCGGACCAGCTCAAAGTAACCAATATATGAATGTCGTCATAGTGAGAGTTTACACGTCGTACGATATTTGAAACTAGTATAGACTGTTTTAGTTCTAATTTAAGCAACTTCATCCCTCACATCAGTATCGAGGCAGAATTAAATGAACTCGTTTTTTTTTCAAAAGGCATTCATTCTAATCATTCCTATAAATCTGTTTTCATAAAATGCGAAATGCCTTAGCCTATAATGTCCAATGTCAAAAGGTACATAAAGGCGAGACATCAATTGCGAGACATATTTTGTCTTTGTTTTCGTGTTATCTTTCTCTCTATTGTCTGTCGTTTTCTTTCAAATGTATAAAACCATTACAACACTGACTATGACATTAGCGGAATAACATTTTTATTCTTGACACTGATCCCGGCTTTTGAACCAAATGAGGAAAAGTCTTTAGGCAGGGAGGATAAGATATAAGAAGAATTGAAGACTGAAGATGAGCACATCACATGAAGCATGAAAGTTCTATTGGTAGCCATTAGTAAAAAAAAAAAAAAAAAAAATCCTACAGAGCTAATTACCAGCCTACAGGTCGACCACTTCCTTCAATCCCTGATTTACAAAACTCCTTTCATTCCCGTTTACCATCCCAAGACAACAGTGGAAACAGCATTCTTCCAGATCTGTACGCCGTCATCGTAACGCATCGCCCTTGTCAACTAAACATCTATGCCGTATTGTACCATGATGCAAGCTCCGTCTGTTAACTTCAATCGCTTCAAAAAATGAAATAGAAATCTTCCTTTGTCCTGTTTTTGAACTCCCTTCAGTGTTCGGCCACAGTATCCCCAAAACGACGCCTTGAGACAGAATCGCCAAAACGGAGAAAGAATTGCCAACAGAATTTCCTCTAATGGTGACTTGGGTGGTTGGCGTTGCTGGCAGGAATTTCTGTGAAGGTAAGGCTTCTGATTTGTCAACGATTTGCCCGAGTTAATTAGGCAGATGTCACATGCTCCTGTCCACCAAACAGCCCGCCGCCAGATAATACCATTAACCGATGAAAATGGCCGACCTCATTAATTTCTCTTGACGTCTCGAGGCTGTTGTCAGGTCTGGGCAGTAAGTTTGGACTACTTTTACACTTACTTTCACTAACAGTCAAAGGAAGACAGAAGAAGAAACGCTTAATACTAAGTTCCAAGAATCAAATGCGGGTCTTTTTCTTTCCAACGTGATGTGTTTTAGCCTGTAGCTCTAAGACATGCCTTAGGAAATGTGAAAGAAGGAAAGAAAAAGAGCTCTGAAAATGTTCCAATGGCTTGTAACTTTGTAGCCACTTTACTAAAAAAGGTCTACATCCAGCTGCCTTTTGCACTACAGAAATTGTGTTATTCAACGTGGCTGCTTTTTTGATGAATAGTTTTAGAAATCTGATTAGGGTGTTTCCGAGCTACACGTCATGTCTGGTGAAAATTCACGGCGTTGAGCAGTAAACAACGTTACATTTTTGGAGCTTGAAGTTGTGCGGATCAACTCTTTTTGTCTTTTGTGAGTTGCCTTTTGGTCCTGCACACTTACTTTAGGATGGATGTGCGTGTCCCTTTCCTGACGCCTTGACACATGATCTGCTGAATCCGATGCATCCACCTGCTAAACTGCACTGATCGAGACACAAAGGTTAGTGGGAAGCACAGATATTCATCCAGTTTATAATTTTTTAAAACTTTTTTTGAACCCGTCTATGCCAAAATCTAGAACTAAAATAATTAAAGCTATTAGAATTGCTCACATATCCTTCGCAAATGTGTCTTTTGTTCACAATTTTTTTGTAATGGTCTTCTTCCCCGCAGCCAAAAGAATGCTCGAAAGGTATCAATCTACTGTGTCCGTGGCAGGAGTTTTGAAGCCCAGATACAGTCCTGAAGTCAAGTGGGAATGGCGATGTCAAACACATTTTGCAGTGCTTTGGTAATCCTAGTCTCATTATGAATGTTTTGACATTTATTCTATGTTGCAAGCACGACAATACACTAATATTTCCCTTTCCTCTTTTAAAAGCTACGTGTAAACTGTGTGTACTGACAGAGCGATCTTTGTCTCCCAGATCGCTTTCACTTTGCGTTAGATTACAGCCGATCAGAGTCTATAACTTTCTTCTGACACTGTGGAAAATCCAGCTCTCTCATAAAACGTTGTGAGAAGTTGAAAAGGGTGAACTGTCTACACGGATGGGCTGCTGTCAGACCAGTTCAGCACCTGTTTTCTCACTGTCCTCCATTGTCCTGCCATTTGGAAGCGGCACAAGGCTGAAATGTGAGGCGTTTGCTCTGTGATCGTGGGATTAGGAAGCCATTGAGGTGTGTAAAACTCGACATGCATAACATCTGCTCTCCGCGTCCAGAGCCCATAAATGCCGCGTTTTGTACGATAGGGCCCAATGAAATATGAACCGGTGAGTAATGTAAACCAAACTGACCGTCTCTATCTCCGTTTTTTTTATCTATTTTTTATTACCTTGTCTGGAAATGGACCGTGAACACATCTGCAGCTTCTATCTCACTGCTGAAACTTTTTTTGGTAATGACTGGAACGTTCACAAATATCTAATGGCGTTTGGATTGTGTTTAGATTCACAATATGTGTTTTAATAGTAGAATTCTGATCAAAGTTCACATTTTAAACAAATCCAGTAGTATTGACGTTTGAGAAAATGGATATATGAAGTACATGAATCTACATTGTACAAGAAAAATATACATTTCAGTACTCGTTTGTACACGTTTAAATACGGCTTTGCCATCTTATACATAAGAAACTGTGCTACTTAAATAATTCCAGTTGTTGCAATTTGCTAAATATAGTCAGTAACATTTCGATTCAATTGCGGTATTTCTCATATTTTAGCTCTAATCTCAACCATTTTGACAACGAAAGCAGGTGAATGACATAAAGGTTTTCAATACATAAAAAATCAAAATCAAAAATCAATGCAAAAAAATATATTCCATCAGTGTTTATGAAGATTGTCCATTTTAAAATTACTTAAAAACAACACAAGTTTGAATTACTATTAGCTTTTAAGGCTTTCATTTATACGTCTGCAAATGTTACCGATGTGACTTTCCGCATTGCGTTTGTAGCTATGATCTACAAAGAGATAACGCACCATAGAAATGAGCTGTTCGGTCCGAAAACTCCAAACCTTGCACATCAGGGCTTTTGGAAGGAGACAATTTGTGCTCCGAGAGAGGAGAAATGAGCAAGTTTGAAGAAGTTTGTGGAATTTTGTGTTTGGTCCATACGTGCAGTTAGTAAGAAATACACTTAAAAGTTGTATAAATGAGACCTCAGATAATCTAGAATTCAGATTTTTATAATCAGTTTTTGGTGCATTTAGTTGAAATTGTCCACAAGATATAGCATCAGCCTGATACGCAAGGGGTCTCTTTGCGTTCCCAAACTGATTTTCTTCTTCTTTTACTAAATCGGACAGAGAACGCATCTGCTGCTTCCATCTCACCGATGTCTCTGATTTGTTTGTCGTCACTGGCCTGCCCGGCTTTCTTCTGCGTTTTTTTGTGCGAACGTCCCTGGCAGCCATCGTCGCCGAGCTAATGGAGTGCGAACAGCCTCTGGTCCAGATGCCGCGGCGAAAATCAACATTCTCCATCCATTCTGCATGCAACTGTCTGCTCTGATGTCACCTTTCGGATAATTACAGGAAGAAAAATCTACACAATGCCCTTCCATATGTCTGCGCCTTGCAAAGACGCTCATTCCTCAAAGTCGGGAGGTTTCTCGCCCATGACAGAGAAAAATAAAGATGGGAGGCGTGTTTGAAATCTGTCAGCAATTCTATCGTCGGTGGTCATAAGTCATAGTTCTGCGATGTGAGAAGATAAATATTGAATTGTAGCATACAGGGACATACTATTAACAGTGGCGTTTTGGGAATGACGAGATAGATATGAAAGTAGTAGAAGAATATACTTTCTGAGCTATGGCATTAAACCAAAAGACTGCTTAAATGACATATAATCTAGCATGGCAGGTCTTAAGTAAAAAATTGTCAATAGCTTTTCCCAAGTTCCAGTAATTGGGAACAAAGTGAATAAAAGCTCACGAAAACATGGCACGTTACAATACTCATTTAGACTAAAGAAAGAATAGCCTTGAACAGCCATTAAGTCGGGAGCAGACATACTTCCCACATCCCTCAGAGGAGAGTCGATCAATAAGTTAATCAGCAGGAAAGTGTTTTACTTGTCATTAGACACAGATGGAGGCTTTTAGTGGTTGTACGAGTGCATCATGAGCCATGAATTTTTTCTCATTCTACATGTAGTTCAAGCTTTCTTCTTCATCAACTGTTTTTTTTTTCCATCCATCCATCCTTAATCCTTACTTCTAAGCCTTAGTTGTGTTAAAAGAACACATACTATACAACATTTCTATTGTTGTTCCCTCATCAACAACACACCTGAAGTTTTATTTTGCTTCATTCAAACTTGTTTCATTATTCCTGTTTACGAGGTTGTCTTCTCTGAGCGCTCACAAATCACTCCATTATAGTTCTCCCTGGATTGTGACTTCTCTGGTGCAGTTTTTCAGTCCATAAACCATCCCTGGACTCGCTCAACAAACGACCACATGACTACATTAGACTAGACATCCACATTGCCTAAGGGCTAAATTTATTTCTTTTTTTTTCATTGTCCGTTCCCATTGCTGCCTCATTGGAAGCGGTGATGTTGTGAAGTGTGTATTGCAAAGTGACCAAAAACATGTTTCAAAGCCAATTAAAAGCTGCAAAAATGCTTCATCTGTCCACTGAAAAATCTAAAATACCAACATAGTAAAGCAGTTTTTGTCAGGCTAAAAAGCAACAGCATTAATGTTGCTAACATAATAAGCTATTTGAGCCGTGAAAATATCCAAGATATTGACTAAAAATGTGATAGCGTAAGCATTTGGCCTCTGAATTTTTTGGGAAAATGAAACAAAAAGCCAACGACAGCGACGCTTTTGATGAGGAAACATCACATATTGGTTAAAAGTAGAATATATGAACCTAAACTAACCAACACCACCATTCTTGTAACGGCAAGGCAGGCAACATTGAAGCTCTCGAACTTTAATCCCGTATCTGTTTCTTCGTTTGCAGTTTTAATTTGACCACAAAACCCGGCCGGTTCAAAGGCCTCTGTTTTACAGGAGGGGGCCCGTGTGAAGCGGCGCTCTTAGGCCTCATAAGAACCAAATTAGACTTCAATCACAAGAGCGAAAGAACGATATGGAAATAAGTGGTGGTCACGGTGCCAGGACCTTTAATTGTAATCGCGCTTTTAAGAACACAGGGCACCGAACTTGCAAAGGGACCACTGGCCATGATGGACGTCCTAAATGAGACGCTTTCGTATTTCAAAGTGGACTAAAGGTTGGGGAGTCTTGTCAAGCAGCACGGGACTTATTTGAAGATAAATTTGAGTGACTTTATAGAAATATTGAAAATTTGGCATTGGTTAGGAGCAAGCCGTGATAAAACTGTCTGCGGTAATTGAAGGCAGAGGAAGGGGATAATTGCCATAGGGCACAGAGGGCACCAGTGGAAACACGGTTAAATGTCATTTTAATGAGCTGAGGTCTAATATAAGGGAAACTGTAAAAAGTATTATACTCTGCTGGTATATACTGCCAGAACTAGATATAAGGCAGGAAAACCAGCTGGTAAATGAGAACACTTGTTATTATTTATTTTTTAATCATACTTTTTGGTGTGGCTGTAACTAAAGATTATTTAGTAGTTGACTACTTGGTGGTCATTAGTCAACTAGTCCAACAATTTCTATTGTCCATCGAATTTTTCTCATACATTATCAACCAAATAAAGGTCAAAGGCAAAAGGGTTATGACTTAAGGCTTCTAGACATATTAATATTTAATATTTACAATTAAAGTGTATTATTGATGAAAATCCGACATGTTTTATTCTTTTTGGACATTTTTATTCAAAAATCCTGCTGTCATAAAAATTGCTGTCATTTTTCATAAAAGGAATATGTTGTAGAGTTTGTATAGTCCAGACAACAATATATTATATTTATTTTTAGGTCAACAATTTATAGAGAATTTATCAGTACGTCAATTAT
Source organism: Chaenogobius annularis (assembly GCA_015082035.1). Taxonomy (NCBI): domain Eukaryota; kingdom Metazoa; phylum Chordata; class Actinopteri; order Gobiiformes; family Gobiidae; genus Chaenogobius; species Chaenogobius annularis. The sequence goes on along the minus strand of BJKM01000350.1, from coordinate 241,300 downwards.
AATACTTTTACAAGATCTTATTATTTTGACTTAGAATTATTTTTATCAACATTTTGTGTGACTTAATTTTTGAGTCATATCATTACAAATGAACAATAATCTTGGGGGGAAAATTGGCTACCAGCTTTTAAATAATTGTCGTAGATAAAAATATAATCTGTTCCGTCCTGAGTTCCATTAATGCCTTTGTCCTTCATTTGGCACGGCTTCTTTTAACAGCAGAATCCATTTAAATCACATTATTGCCACTAAACCTGTTAATATGAAGAGCGCCGAGGCAGAGAGGGGGTTCATGGGAAGTGAACCCCTGCTGAATCTGCCACACTCATCTGCACATTAGCCTGCACCTGTTCCTCATAGTCATTACGCCGCGGCTCCACAGTCAAGTGTTAAAGGTGGATCGGCACATTAGCGTCGCATCTGCAGGTGCGCAATGACAGGAACAGTGTCAGAGAAAAGTAGAAAAGTATTTATTCGGATTTTGTTTTGATGTGCCTTGAGACTGAGCAGCTACTGTAAGTCGTGGGTTTGTGCGCAAAGAAATGAATGCAGTACGAGCGGGAGTTTGTCAGAAGTTAGGAAGGAGCCGTGTAACAATGTATGTAACAACCGGTAACCTTCCCAAACCGCAAAAAAGTACAAGCAACACGTGTCACCTTGTTCCATTCGGAGGGTTAACTCCCAGAGCAAACCAGTTGCACAGATACTGGCGGAATTAAATGTAATGCGGAATTGAACAGGCTGTCAATTCTACCACTGATGGGGGGGAAATATTATGAAAAATGTACGTTTCTGAGCTTTTAACATGTGATAATTGGTTTCCCTCACCATAAGCTTTGTTGCACTTTGATTGATTCATGCAAATATGAACATTTGCACTCACATGTAGGATTCTGAAATGTTGCATTTTTCCTGAAAATCAGTTCCTACAGTTTTCCAAAGAGAGTCAGTGTATCTGTGTCTGTTACACTGGATTTCTCCTCATTCGTACGCCAGATTTAGCCTCGTTTATACTTCGGCTTTGCAGTGTTGGGAAGAATACTTTCAAAATGTATTTAGTAACAAAAATACTGAACACCTGCCGTTAAAATGTATTCCGTTACTTCCGGTCCAATCCGAGTATTGTATTCTGAATTCTTTGACTTGCATTATATTACTTCATTACATTGTTAAAATAGCGTTTGGTTTTTGTTTCAATATTTGTTTATGAGAGAGAAAACCTAAAGAACCTTTATGCACTCGCTATAAGGGCTGTGTTTTCTATTTTTCTAAATCATTCAGTGCAGTTCAAAGCCTAAATTTCAAACATGATGTTCCTCTAATTTTCGAAAAGCAACTGTATTCTGAACAGTACAGTTTTAAACCAATAGTGCTGAACATTTAACATATAACAGTATTTAATTGTACACTATCTTGTATTTAAATACCAGACAAAATGCTGAATATGTCTTCTTAAACGCATGTTAGGTAAGTTATGTACTTCACATATAAAGTACAGGTTTTGGCTGGTCATTTGTACTTCATGTATCCAATCAATACATTTACTAAGCAGAATGAACTTCTTTAGTCCTTATGTTGTAAAGCTACCTCTGGTCTACGAGGTAACATTGTACATCCCATATTTTCTCCGCAGTAATCATAACCACAAAATAACTACGTCTGCTGCTGTCGTCCCTTCGGCCCCCGGCGCAGTGGGCTCCCAGCGCTAATCGAGGCTATAATTGGATCTATTAGGCCTGATTACGGCTAACAACGAGGTGGTTATCGAGCGTTGTTATGAACCCACCTATCTGTGTTTGTATTCCTCACGGGACACATAGGCACTGATGTAGCTGCTACATCTGATTATGGCCCATGGAAATAAACAGCACATCGCTTATGAGGTAACTGCTTTCAAATGTCTCCCAGTGCCATTACAATTGTGCAAGAGCAGTAAGGAAGGGATGCCAAAGTGAATCATTCACTCAATAATTATGATTGTAAAGTGATAGATTGTTACGGAGCTTGGGCCCAAACGTCAAAAATTTAGCAAACATGAGCAAAAACAATGTATAAAAGTAAATAAAAGAAGCATAGACAAAAAAAACTGATAAGCTGCTGAGTCGCCATGGTAAATATAGTACATTTATCACATTATTATTAGAGTACTTTTGAATGAGCACTAACATCTTCTCTGGTTTATCATTGGGCTCAGATTGACAGTTGGAATAGCCAAACAAACATGGAAAAAAGAAAGGAAAAAAAAGATATCACAGGTTTGAAAAACATCACAGATTTTTGGCTGAATCAATGCGCGAAGCACAAAAACTGTTGAACCGAGGTGAGAGAAGTTTGCTTCTGTTGTAAATTATAAATGACAGACGAGAGCCTTTGTTCCGTATGCGTCACTGAAATAAACAAATCTGATTGCACGTTCTGTCTGAGTTTTGCTTGAGTGGTGCCCAGACTGATATGCCTCTGTGTAAAAAGAGAGATATCCATCAAGACCAACGTCTTGTCAACATCAAGGCTTGGTAAAAGGTAATTAAAAAAACCAAAAAAAAACACAGATCACAGATTCAATTTTCCCTTGGCAAGAAAATTCAGCCATAACTGTCACAATGTATTAATTCTGGCATCTAAATATACACTTTGTATTGCAATTTGATGAATCAGACAATTTGACAATCATGACAAAAACAGCAGTTGTATTTATAATCTTTGCCCGAGATTCCATACTCTTCTAAAATGTTAAAATCCCATTATCTTTCAGTTCTAAGCAGTTCTCAAAGCAAGCTAAAAATTGTCCCTTTTGTGCTTGCCGTTGACAGGCCACAATGACAGATGATGAGTGTAGTGTGGTTGACCGACAGTGCCCTGTCCGCAGAACAGGATCCTGAACGTAGCATTAAGCTGCCTTTATTGTAACGGAGTTTGTTTGCTCTGCGCCGCGCAGACGGTTTTTCTAAAGACCCTTCCAAGACTGATGTGTTTAGCAGAGTTGCACACAGCCTGGTACTGATATAAATGTTTCATCCCATTGATGTTAACAGGACGTTCAAACAAAAACATGAATTCGGACACTTTTGGTAGTATTAGCGCTTCGTGAAACATTACGAAACTTATTGTAAAACGGTTGAGGCCGGCTGCGTTTTTGGTGCGTTTGGTGAGATTGAATGTGTTTATTGCAAGGCCGTTTGCATTTAAGCTCATTTCGGCGCCCATCGCTACGTCGATGAATTTTACATCGCTACATGCTGTAATATTTTCTAACACTGTGGTTGAGTGGTTTCGCCCAACACGATGTCTCCGCACCAACCTTTAGAATGCCTGTCGATTCAGAACTGGCACTGGACTTGGACCACGCCAGGTGCAATTTAAAGATACACCTGAGAGTTTAGGGAAATAAAATGGTGATGTGAAGCGAAGATTTTGAGGTTGATGAGTTGTTGGGTAAGGAGAAGGTTCCAGAATGTAGCTGAAAAGGTGTTGAATATGAGAAAAAAATTCATTCTATTGTAAAAAAGGCACCCGTGGGGACTGAAATCAGTATTGAGCCTTTTCCTTGGAATCAAAATGTAACTTCTGTTGGTTCCAAATTCATGTATTTTACCTTTACCACACGTACTGAATATTGCAAACTTAATGGAGTCATCCAGAGTTTAACATGTCTATGATTTGCTTTTTTTTTTTTTTTGACAATGGTTAGTTCTGTCAAGTTCAAAAGGGGAGGGAGATTTTTATCCTGATCTTCCATCCAGATCCAGCCCTTTGCGGTCATGTCCAGCTGTTAAAAGCATCACAACCAAGAACTGTGAATGCTTTTTGACCTGGAGTTTGGCAGTCCGTGTTTAAAACATTGTTGTGGAGTCCGTGTATTATAAGGCTGTTGTTTTCCTATAATGATAGTTTACAGCTGTTAATGTCATGAAATGTTCTTGTCATAACTATTATTATTGTGGTATTAATGTGTGCACTGGTCCAATACCGCATCAATATTCATCTTTTTCAATACAACAGATATTTAAAGGTGGTGGAAGGCCCAGCACTAGCGTTTCTCCATGAAGATGCTATTGCTTTGACTTGAATAATCCACAGTATGACATTAAACTACGCCTTTTGCATTTATCTAATGAAAATGTAGCTGTCCCTGTCCTGTAATTTGGCCTGTAGGCATCACCTGCTTTTCTTATGGAGATTGATTAGCTTAAGGCTAAATACTGTGAAACATTCTAGGTAAAACAATGACAAGCAGGTGGCGGACCCTCCAACTCTTAACAATACATGATAAATAAGCAATAAAATGTATGTTTTGTTTATTGGTCGGTGTAATCCCTCATTTGTCCAGGAGTGTTTTATCGTAGAAAACGGTTCAAATGTAGTCATCTTTGCACTGTTTCGACTCTCCTCCAAGAGTCCTTCTCAATCTGTGAATCTGATCTGAGAACTCAGATGTTTATCCTACTCCAAGTTCAATTGTCAATTGAACGCCCAAAATCGCCACAGCAGTTGCCTCAAAGGGCGACGAGGAAATAGAGAAGCAGATTAAACAATGTTCACAGGAATTGAGTAAATGTATAACTGTCCCAGCATCTCCTGTCCTTAGACCCTCCTTCTGCAGGAGAACATACAAAACCCTTTGGGGAAAAATATTATAATATATACAATATAATAATAATTTGAGTAAACCTGCCCACCTGGTGGGACCCCGCCTAAGTTTCACCTGAGACTAATCTTCTTTGTTACCATAACAGCCGTGAAATGTATTACAACTTTATAGTTTAGTTAAGGGCACCATTAGTCTCTGCGAGAACAAACACGGCTCTTCTTTTGAAGGCTGAATCTGATGACACAGCTTGTTTATACAGACAAAACTGCTATAATTGAATATTGGTTCTGATTCAATTCACTGAGATAATAAAACAATGTATTGCTGTAACAATTTGGCAGAATCCAGAGTGGCGTTCCAAGCCACAGTTCAACCGCCCATAACGCATAAACCAACGGGGCATTTTCCTGGACACTCTATGAGCCTTTGGCTTCCAAGTTGTGATCTTTGTGGCTGCAAAAGACGGACATACAGTATTTATTCCAACAGTGTCCAAGAGTGTGCAGATTTATGTGTGTAATTTGAACTGTGTGCCAACCCTGTCCAAAACAGTTACCCTTCAATTCAGTCTGGCAGAGACTGAGCACCTGGAACAGAAATGCTCCAATGTTTTAAAGAAGCACACCATGGAACTGTTTAATTAGGAGTTAGAATGACTCATGTGGACACATTTACCCGGTAGTGCTGCTATTACAATACACTCTTTGTGAGAAAATAAGACCACTTTGGGCTGTCTGCAGCAAATTATAAAGCATTTTATTGAAGTGTGGAGGAAAGAGCAACATTCATTTCTATGGGACGAGAGCTGAGCAGTTTTGCTATGGGCCTTGGCTTGGTTCCTAGAGCTTGGAAGATCTCAAAACAAGTTAAAACTGCCTACTCCCTCCTTTCACGGTTTGAAAATCAAATACTCCATGTTAAATTGTTTTATACCGGAACGCCGCTACGTCCTATTTTGCAAACAATTTTCCAAATTTGCGTCTTTCGTGCTCGCCGGTGGCGCAGTGCTTCAAGGTGACTTCAGACTTGGCAAATGTCTCGACCCTCTCTTTCTTTACATTACAACTGTACGGTCTAATAACGCCTTCAAGCCTGAAAGTCTTAGTGCCTTTCAGTTCTGGCTGTTTTGCACATTTTGATTTTCTCTTTGCATGAAGAGCCCATACGCTACAGCACTAAGCATAAAAAGAAATAACACCTGGTGGAACTCAAGAAGGTCTCTGTCAAAGTACTTCTTCTGATGTTGGAGTGACATGCAGTGGAGAAAGTTACCTAAATTACCTAAATTTAGTTAAATTGAGTTTGCAAGACATAAGGCAAAGAACAGGAAAGGAGAAAGAAAATATATAAAGTAAATACATTGCGGGGAGAACAAGCGCTCTGAATCGTCATCATCGTCATCATCGTATTCATCACTTTGTTCAATGTTTTAGCCTTTAAAGTGTTTTGAAGACGTTTTGATTTATTCTTACATATGCTCAGATTATTAAGGGTTTTTAATTGCATCCCCTTTGGGAATATGCAATGCAATTAGATAAAATTAAGCTTGTACATCAACAAGTCGATGTATGTGTTCAGCCAATGATAAATTCATTAGAAATAGAAGGAATTATTACAGTAAAATCCTATGATGAAATCAATGTCACTGAAATGTTTATTTGAAGATGAGAACAAGCCTTCTGATTCTTCATCATCATCATCATCATCATCATCTTCATCTTCATCTCCACCCAAAGATATTCTGGAAAATGAAACCATGCAAACTTCAAATAGTGAGTGCTTGAGTGCATTGTATAATAAAGATTCAGTTTGGGATTTTACAGTAAGATATTGAACGGGATTTATTTTTAGATTTCAACGTTATTCCAAGATGAACCCGCTCATCAAAAAGGCTTCAATGTCAGCCGCAACTAAATGACGAGCGATCGTTCGTCCACGCCACTGCTGACTACGCTCGTGCCCAAGGCCTCCAAGCACATTTTCAACACAAACATAACTTCAAAACAAAAGTTTACACCATTCCATTATTCAACACATCTTAAATCATTCATTGCAATTTGAATCCCATTTTATTCAGGCTTTGTTTTACGCCTGAATCTCTGTGGAGCCTAAATTCCTATCAAACATCATTTATGATTCATTGCGTTGTTATCCCAGCCCCGTTCAACATGACCTTTTATTTATTATTTCTGTTCTTCTTTTGGCCGGGCCTAGTGATATCAGCTAAAAGTATCTGTATACACTATTGCAGCAGGAATAGGACGTGATACAGGATGACAGTGAGGTTAAGCAAGGGCAAATTTGTACCGTGAGTTTGTCAGCGAATGGTTAGATTCACAGCAGGGTTTCGTTTACCACATGCTGATAAAGTGTATGTTCTTGTTTGTTTCACATGACTGGATATGAGGTAGTACTTAAAGGTTACATACCGTTGTACCCATAAAAAATAATGTTAGAACAAGTGTTTGCTATTTACTTGCATGTACTTTACTTTCACTTAAATCACAATTATTATGCAAAATATACGTTTTTGGAGTTTTTAACCCTGTGTATTGTTTCCTCATAAAAAACAGTGGATTTTGCTTCATTCACACTAGTTTCATAAATCCTGTTTACGAGGATGTCTTCTCTGAGTGCTCACAAAGCCTTTTTTTTTCTTGTCTTTTTTTTTTCTCTACCCCCTAACCCCGGATTGTTGCTCAAAGGATCAAATCGCAACTTTTCTGCAAATTTATGAAGTCCATAAACCATCAACAGACTCGTTCTGTGATCAAATTGTGTTCACAAAGAACGCACGGCTCTGTTAGCATAGCAGTCATGTTGCCCAAGGGCGTTATTATTATAATGTTTTCATAGTGCGCCCTTTGATTGTTAAAACATTTTGTTTCTAAAGTGTGCTTTCCAAATGTAGACTTTATTTTCGGTTAGAACATGGGATATATGAATCCCAAAGTGACCAAAAGCAAATTTAAACACCAATTAAAGCCACAAGAATGCATCATCAACAGTTCAGCAGTTATTTTTAAAAGGTGTTGTACCAGATTTTTTTTTTTTTTTTTTAGCTTTTTTTGACACGTGAAAAACGAATTAGTTATTTTTAAACTCTTAACAGCAGTCCACATGTATCGCTCACATACCGAATGCATACCCAACGTCCTAAGTATAACGCCCAGGTACAGCAAACAAACATTAGCATGCTAACGCCGCACTTCCTGTTTCTCAGAGAAATAAAACAATAAATAGCTGTGGTCTCATTTTCCCCAGAATAGATGCTTTTACAATATATCTGTACAGGGGCAAACCGATTTTACTCTTTATTACAAGAAAAAAAAAAAAAAATAATAATAATAAAAAGAAAAAAAATCAGGTAAATGAACTAGTGCCTTTCATGTATTTCCTCCCCACTCTTCTTTCATTGTAATGTAGAACCATGAAAACGAAACAAAGTGAAGTGTCGTAAATTCAAATCCAGCTCTTGACAGATTACTGCATGTCACTCCCCTTTCACGCTATACTGTCCTGTCAAATAAAGCCTACGGGCCAAAAAAAGCCTCTAAAATAGAAAAAGAAACAACTGTCTGAGTTAATCCCAGGCTTTTTCTTCCACATGGTTCACCCAACAATGTGGCTATTAGGACAAAATGGTCGTAAGGTGTCGCGCCTACTCTGTACTTTATGGTTCTCAGGCAATGCAACGCCTGTTTAAACGCAAAGGCAATGTCATCCTTTCTTCTTTCCTTTGTTGCGTTTGTGCTTTTACATTACACAGAAGGGTATAAGCAACATTTTCCTAAAGAAGCAGGAAGAAAGGGATTGATTGAAGTAAAAGAAAAACACACTTTGTATATTGTATTATGCCACATCGCCGAATGATGTAATCTATGTCCGTAGTAATTGTATGGTATCATGTGAAATAGTCATGTGACTGGTCGCCGGTCTATTTCACTTTTTACCCACGTATGCCCCGCAGAAGACCCCACTTGGCCGAAACGCACAGGCAAGTCTGGTTCCACACAGGATTGTTAATGTAGGTGGGGTGGCTTTGGGTTGTCTTTTTCGCTCATCTTCAAGGGTTTTTTCTTACCATCGTCTTGAAGAGCGTCTGACCTCACTCTCAGTTGACCCACAGAAGCACTCGTCTATTCTTATCAATTAAAAAAAATGCATATTCTGTCAGAAATGTGTATTATGCTGCCACTTTATACTGTTTTAACAACACTTTAATCAGCCTTGAGGAGAGTCTTAATTCATAATGAACAAATAGTTTATAGAATAATTGAAGCTTAGTGAGTAATCAAAAATGTCAAGTGTTACCTGTAGTCTGAGTTAAAATCAACAAAAAAATCTACACAGCTAATATTTATCCAGTTATAGACGTGTATTAGCTTCACTTTCTTGTGTAGCTGTCTCTGTGGGAAAAGGCTGAGTTCACCATGTGTCTCAGCATAAAGGTTAGAGCAGCCACATCACTTTAACGCCTGAAGATGCAGCAGGTCAACGTCTGGGCCTCACGGATTGGACGTTCAGAGTCGCACGACCTGTCTACATTGGCAGCTTCTTCTGTCGTGACTTTTTTTTCTCCTTCCAAAATTTGCCTCAGAGCCGGGTTGGGGAAATGTTGGACGTGAAGTGATTGATGGAGAGTGACAGTTTGTGGGGCAAACGACAAATAGAACAACCATGTGTGGTTCACGTTAACTTGGCTTTTTTGGGTACCACTTTATATTAACTGCATCATCATAAGAATTAATAAGGCATGAACAAAGAGTTAATTCATCATGAGCAAATGGTTTATTAAGAGTCAGACTTTGTAGTTTAAGGGGTCAGGGGTGAGACTGGTTATTAAACTTAATAAACGATTCATTATGTCATTATGAATTATGAATTATGTTTTCATGCTTTATTAAATAAAAAATCAAAAAATCACACAGGTTACAATTAAATTGAAAAATGTTGTTTTCTTGCATTATTATTATTATTATTATTATATATTTTATTATTATAGAAATTCATATTTCAATGTTCTCTCTGATTTTAATGTTCTTGGAATCATCTTTAAATTATTCTTTAATTCTTAATTAACCAACAATTTAATCGCAGAGACAATATTTATCCCACAAAATAAAATTACGATGGATATTTTTTCACGTTCCGCGTGCCCTATTACAGCAATATTTGAACATATACCATTGGTTCATATTAAAAGAAGAAATAATTGTATCTCTGAAAATAAATGTATGTTTGACGCGCATTTTCTATGTAGTATTTTCCTGTGCATTTTTTTTATGTAAAAAAAAAAAACAACCTAAAAACTAATTGCACCAGCATTTAACATTTCGATTTTTTTAAGATTCCTTGTATCATTTCTCTCCGTCCCGAGTAAACAGACATGAAGAATTGTCCAAAGAAAGAACAAAGCTGTGGTGAGAGAGGAAAATGATTAGTGTCAGAAGTCCCCCGGAGAGATGAAAACAAAATCTGGACGTGTCTTAAGTTGTTAGCCTAAAAGTGGTGTTTGGCTTAACCCTGCGCTGTCTCCGGCTTTTTCCTGGAGCCACAAAACGGCACCTCGTCCAAAAAACTGCCCTTTTCATTAGTTTGCTAGAGGATATGTGTGCTACAACGCATTACTAAGGTTTCAGCCATTTTTAAAAGGTATGTCTTGGCTTGGAGTAGTTTTGAATATTATATAAGTGTCATTTCAACTGCATTTTCTACTTTACTCTTAGCTCCATTTCAATTACGGTCGGTATAAAAGCTCTCTCACCGCTCCTTTCTATCGTTTCAACTACAGGCCAAAACACCCACTGATAGATTACAAATGGCTGTCAATGTGTTTTCAAATGTTATTTTGAAGGCGTCTAAAATTCAAATATTAGGTTTATTGTTCATAATAAGAATAAAACTATGTCAAAACGTTGACTAAAAGCAAAAGTGGAACAAATGTGTGTCGTAAGTTTTCAAACATGGGAATAAAGTGATATTGTGGTACGCTCGTGAGTAATTTATTTATTTATTTATTTTAAGTCAGCTTTTAGATAATTCAAACACATTTAGATCATTCAAATTTTGAAATATAATACAACCTTTCCAATATGATATAACCATTTGCGATAACGTTATATTTGATGATATAATTTATACAAGACAAAATAAGTAATGGCGTAATTTTGAATTTTTTAAAATGTTATTATTATTATTATTATTATGACTATTATAATTATAATGTCTATTATTATTATTATTATCATTATTATTATTAGTATTAAAGTCATATATAAGTTTTGCCTTCACTCCTCACGGCCTTTCCAGTCATTATTCATGTTTTTTAGCATCACCAGAACCTCCACAGTCTGTGTACGTGCGTTTCTAGATACTACTCTACTAATTCTAATTCTAATTCCCCAAAAGCAAATGACGATTTATCATTATGGTATGGGCAAGCCCTAGTTTTTTTTATATTTTTAAAAATGGATTGTCAACAATTTTGTCAATTTAATGCCCACTTCTAATTTCACACTGGATTTTTATACTATGGAAAAGACTCAATACTTAAAACATAAATACATTTTAAAAATGTACACACACAAAAAATAAAAAATAATTAAACAAGATGATAAAATAATATTTTACATTATAATAAAATAAGAATAATAATGAAACAATAATAATAATGGCACAATAGGATAAAACATAAATACACTTAAAGTCCAACATTCAAGTCCCATTTAGTGTCCATTTTCAAATGAAGTCTGAATGTCCTATTTTCCATTTGTCTGATGTCTGTTACAATGTCAGTCCAGTCCTTGATCGTTGGTGAGGTTTGAGTCAGCCATTTCTTTGTGGCTGCCTTTTTTCCTGCCGCCTAAAGTATGTTCCAAATGTATCCATTTATTGTGTCCATGGCAGGAGTTTTGAGGCCCGAGTACATAGATCTAACATTGAGAGTGATGGCAATCTCAAAAAATTACAGTCAAATATTTTTGAGCAACAGGACACTCCCTGAACATGTGATAATGTTTGCCTCCTGGCTGCCACAGTTTCTCCAACAATTAGCATTTCCTTGTGAATAATGAGCACTTTGATCAATACCAATTTCAATACCACAATTACAGTAAAAAAATAAAATAAATTACTCATTTTCAACACAAAATAACAATTCTTCCTTGAGCTCTAATAAACCGTTCTTCAAGGTTTGTTAATTTTTCAGACAATGTACATTGCTTTTATCTTGACCGAAACATTTCAAGGTACTTTCAAACTACTTTGTCTTATAAAACTTGACTGAATTGCAAGTGGAATTAGTCTGAATCTGAAAACAAGTAGAAACTGTTCAGGTAAGGTCACATTTGTCCTGTTTATTTAATGTATTTTGAATCGACATTTGTTCAAGTGAGCATCAAGATTCAATAATAATAGTTTTAGTATCAATTAGTATCTAATTTTTGATAACCAACCACTTAATTATCATGTTTTTCCAACAATTTCAACCCTATCCAGATTGTCACTTAAATATGACTTTTGATGTCACTTCAAGTCTATCAAGGACACGCCAAGTCTGTAGCTAGCGGGTACGACTGAAAGTACTACTGTCTTTTCAGGTTTAGTGCACGAGGCAAGAGAGCTTTGTGAGTTCATGCAAAGGCCAGTGGTGGGAGAAGTGAATGGAGCTAAAACGGTCACATCTTGGGGGCATCCAGTGACCTATCGAAAGAGCTTTCCCTCCAGTTGATCTGATGAGTGCCAAAGCCCCTTGTATTTTTCTCTTGCTTCATTCACTAAACTATATCAAAAATAAAGAAATATATATAAAAGGGATGTTTCCATGAGTTAAAATGACAAGTTTAGAGTCGAGTTAGAGTTGATTTGAGTAGTTTGTGTATTTGTAAACGCGGCAAATTGTTTGAGTCTTGGTTTGTCTCATTTCAAGCTATGCTACAGTAGCCGCCAGTAGCGATGGAAGGATCGATACCAAATATGAATACATATTGAAACCGACAGAGGTATGGAAAAGTATCGATACTCAAACTAAAATTCTGATACTGATAAGTTCGCCCCAAAAAATACCCTTAAAACATAAATAAATAAATGTTGTTTAAATGTTTGATAGGCATTGTTTACATTTGATGTTTGCTGCACATATATTTACTTTTCATATTAGTTCACGCTGGGGTGGAGAGACGATAATGATAGCTAAGGTCAAATTGTTGAGGAGTTTGAATGACCAGAAGTCATTGGTATTGGATCAGTATTGTGATAGTATTACTTGGTATAGGCTCAAATAAAATAAAAAAAATCGGCAGTATCACCCATCACTATCTGCCAGTAGGTTAAGTTCGTTTGACCCAAAGCAGACCTGATGTAGTTTTTAAATCTTGGCGAGACTGCAGGTGAATAAATGGTAAAACATCTTAGATTTAGATGTAAACAATTTGAAACGTTTTAAGAAAAAAAATAAAAATAATAATTGTCATGATTTATTTTCAAGTAAATCAGGCATTTTGCGTGTACAAAATTTACATATTTAGAACATAAACAATTTACTATTTTATACGGTCAGGTAAAAAAAAAAAAAAATCTAATTTCTTTGTCATAGTAGAGATGATTTTGGATATCTAATTATTTAAGTAAATGGAAAAAATTGTGTAATCTGTAAAAATTCAAATTGTGCCTCATTTGTCGGAAATAAAACTTGAATAAATCAGGATAGGAATTACATATCAATTCACTACTGCATGATCCGTCTAAATCTTCCTGGTGAAAGCTTATGTGAAAATAAGGTATTGCAATTAGATTTGTTATGTATGTTTATTAATACAAATATAATTTGTTTAAAGGAGAAATTACAAAAACACAGAATGGAGCCTGACAAACAAATAAAAGAATCTGAACATGTTTGTACAGATCTTAACAGGGTTAGCCGTTTTTATGCTATTTTTGTGGTTTGTGGATACAATTACCTTTCAAAATGGCAGCCTTTGCGATTTGCTAATTGTGTTATTTCAAATAGCAATATTGATTCAATTACGATTCGTCTTACCAGTTAAGTAACAATATGCGCTTCTTCCGTAAGTAAAAGAATAGATACAGGAGCAGAAATGTACACAAGTATCACATACATATCAATCAATCAATAAAATGTACCGAACTGCATGTTTAAAGTTGTACTTTTCGAGTAAATAGTAAAATGATTTGAGACAGATTGTTGATAACTATTAAAGAGTGAAATGTGGTGATCTTGATTAAATGGCTAGAGTAGTTTAGTCCTGATGTACGCAGGTTGACCTGTGGACTTTTTAATGAATTAACATGACTTAAGTTATAAAATATCTTCTTTAACTTATGACTGTCAGCCCTATGTTCCCTGGTACCTAAGTTCCCTGAGACCTGGGTTAGGGTTAGGGTTAAATGCTCTATTTTATGCTGTAAAACCATGCATTTATACACAACTATAGGGGATGTGGACCCTGAACTAGTAGCCTATGCTATCATTTGAGTACATATGTTCCCCCGTTTTCTATGAACGGGGGAACATAGGTACAGAGGAATATAGGTACGCACCCAACTGATCTGTAGATATTCCTTTTTTTTTTTTTTGCAGTTCCAAGCCCCGTTGGAACCCCCCCCTCCTTCCATTTCCCCCCTCTGCACACACAACACACTGCCCATTGTCAGCAGCGCCCAAAGCAGATTTTCTCTTTAAACTAATGGCCCGTTATGTGAAACAGACCTGATTACTGGCTGACAGAGGGAATTAAGGCCGACTGGGTCCAAACGAGTGCGCCGGCATGAGAGATCCTGGCACAACTACTTAGTCTGAATTTTATTTATGCTCCACACAGTAAACAAGCATGTAATATATTTGTGAGTTAAATAAGTACAACTTACCGCTTCAATTGTGCGTTGTCATATTCAATTGACGTACTGCAAGCAAATGCTTTGTAATGTATACAATTGTGGAAAACAGCTATGGGTTGCTTTAAATTGATGCCAAGATGTGGAACGTTAGCCTCGTCAGGCAAATGCACATTTTGAGGAGAAATTGTCTGTGATCCATTCAATTTGATTATTTCACACTCAATCAATACTACCCAAACACGGTTTAAAAAATGGACTTGGCCTTTAGCAATGCCTGTTTGAAGCGGCATCAATTCAGAAGCAGTTTATTTTGTATACCAGGCAAATAATAACATATTACACTAACAATTAGAAACACTGCAAAGGCTGCAGATATTTAGATAACAGTTTGTTCTCAGCCATCTGGTATTAGTTTAGCAATTTGTGGCTGTGTGTGAGTGTATTTGGGTCAGAAAGTGGACTCGGTGAAATTATTTTATTGTTGAATTGGTTTTGTTTGCGCTCTATCAGTTATTCCTGTCAATCAGGGACTGCAGAAGGAAATTAGATACTGAGCTACAATCTTGTGCAAAACATCTTTGTTTTTTTTACAAGCTTAATGTCTCTGTACATTGTCTCTTCAAATAAAGACTAAACTAATAAAAAAAAACAATTAGCAGTGGATTACAGTGGATGTACATTGACTAAAAACAAGTAAGTGCCGTATTAGCAAAAATGCGGAGGAAATCAAGTCATTTTACTATACTGGACAGTGTTATCACATTTACACTTTATAAAAAAGCATTGTCTGAGAGTAAATTATAGCTTTTTTTTTACGTTGACGCTATGTTGACGCTAGCAACATTAGCATCACAGAGCATTAAAACTGTAGCGGCTCAACGGCAGGAGTAGCTTTACTGACTGCAGGGGGCAGAAGGGAGAAACTATAGGTAAAATAGAAGAAGAACTATCAACCTGTCGGATGTTAAACTTTATTCAAGTCCAGGGTGCAGCTATGTTGGATTGGCTAACTTGGGGTTCTGAAATGCTGCCCGAGTTTCCAAGTAGGAATTCGGAGACGTGAGACTGTTCCAGTGTGAATTTACAAGTCAGAGCTCGTAAAATACAACCTCAGTGGACCGCAGCATTAGTTGCAACTGGAACGCAGAATTCTTCTCATTTTGAAAACAAAAATGTATTCAGTTCTAAAAACATTGAAAAAGTTCCAGTTGTTTCTGTTATGCTATCTACACGGAGCTAATGTCAACAAAAGCCAAAATGGCGCGTTCCAGTCGTCCTCGGAGGTCAATCCACCATAGTTTGGTGAAAGTCACAAATCCAACAGCTTGATACTATGTGTATTATTTTCCTTTTAGTTACGCAATACTGTCCATTTGCGCTGCTGCTAAACCTCTGCAGTTATAAATGCGTCGTTTTGCTCCGTTATGCTAATGTTGCTAACATCTACACGGAGCTAATGTAAACAAAAGACAAAATTCACTCTCAAATGTGGCTTTATAAACTGTAAATATAAAAAACAAAGTACCGGTTAGCAACTGAACATGAATGGAAATTATTTTGGCTGTTTAGAGGCTGTTTTTTAATACACTGCTCAAAGTTTTTCTAACTTGACAACCGGAATACAGAAACTCAGACAAAACGTCGACAAAACTTCCATGGACGACGGGAACGCAGCATTAGTTATCATCTGATAAATACAAAGTTAATTATTTATCAGAACACAATAATTATGTGTAAAGTTAAAAATACTTTTATATACCTCATTTGCATATATTTAAATCAGAGAAAAGGTTCCTGTACAGTGTACAGAGTAACCATTACACACTTGTACAATGCTGTTTACAACTCTATATCACTGCCATGGCGTGGTCTATAAATGCAGCCACAAACTGCAAATCTTTATAGGAACATATTTACTACTGCTTTGGCGAGTTGGCTCAAATAAACAAGTTTATCTGCGGTGACACAGCTGATGGGGCCGATAGAACATCTCTGGGGACAGGAACACACAGCAATAACAGCTGGGAACGCAACACATTTATATCATCTATGTTTCCGTGCTGTGTAATGTAATGTACGGAGAAGTGCTAGAGTGTGAAAAGGGTAGTAAAGTGCAGAAAATAGCCGAGTTCATGTCCTCTGTTTGAACTCATAATTTTCAGCGTTAGTATAAAAGAAGTTATCATGTGTAGAAGTAAATATGAACTTTTTCATAAGCAGTAAAACCCTCACTCACCACTCCCTACTGCACACCCGAGGTTCTATGCCATATCTGTCTCCTAATAGAATTCATTTGTCATCTTGTTCGATCTTATGAGGAAATTTATGATCCATACATCATCAAGGAAGTATTGTTTTTGGTCCAAAGTTGTGTTTTTACAACCCATTCCACAAGGTCATATGGAACAAGAACAAATACGGCTTTAGGCTCTAAGTACATGGGCTATGTATATATGCAAAAATAATTAGCAATGTTAAACTAATTAAATGCCTATCTCAGGTCAGTGTCTATGAAGGTTAATTAAAAATAGTTGTGGTAAACAACGTAAAGTTAATTGTTTGTGACAAGAATCACAAAGGAATCATCAGAGTAATTGAAAATAAAATACTCTTCCATGCTTTTTCTGTTTTTGATTCAAAAGAACATCAATAAAAATAGTTTGGTTTCATTATATTGTCGAGTTTCAAACACATAAATATCTGAAGCCAATAAAGAAAATGTAAAGGCTAATTTTGATATATTTTGCCTTATTATAAACATCCCTGAGGTTTTTTAGTCCATCTCTACTTCTGAAAATGCTGGGTACATTTATGTAAACATATATGCACATGTGTGTAGTTAAAGTTTCCACGTGCCTGCATAAAATGACACACAAAAGGAATCAAAACACTGCACTGAACAAAGCTGTGCAACTAGAGGTGAAATAACTGAAACGGTCAATTATTATTTTATTATGTAAAATTTGAACTTCTAATTAATTTGGGCATTTGTAGTACTGGTACTGAGAGAAACATTGGTAACAAAAACTGGTCCGAGTTTCTTTTTTAAGCCTGGTGTGTGCTGGCAATGCTGAAAAGTATTTTCCTCCTCAAATGAATGGTATTCGGTGGAAATTATTATTATTATTATTATTATTAAAATGTGTATTTGTTACTCTCATATATGATGATTAATACCTGAAGAAAATAAAATTACATTCACATACCAGTACAGAAATCCAGGTATCCTTCAAGTACTGGTACCAGAAAGAAACTGAAATATACCCAGCGCTTTAATTGATTAAAAAAAAAGTTTAAAAAAGTAGCTGTACTGGTGGTTGCCATACTTTGCTGGAAGTGCAACATCAGCATCACACCAAAATACATAACTTTGTGATTCACAGCACTACGACTGTCAGCGGGCCCCTGCTGTCTCTCCCCGCACTGTCTGTTTCATACAACCGTCTACCCCCGTTACCCCCTGTCTGAAAACCCCCCTTTGCTTCTCCCTCCCTCCTTGAGCCCCGCGACATGGCATTTGCACTGCTGAGGAGAATGAGAGCTAATGAAAGTGTAAAGCCTGTGTTCACTAGAGTATAAAATTCACATTTGGCCACGACCGGCTGTGCAATCTGATATTATGAGCCTCGCCGCGGAAAAGGCAGTGACTGAGCGGCGCTGGAAATAGCCTAGAAAAGGCACGAGCAGGCAAAAAAAAACGACAAGAGCAGATTTACGTACACATGTGTCAAAGTTGCCGGAGTGCTATATTCGGTTCCGTGGTGGAAGTTTGCTTTTTGGTTTGAAAAGAAGGAAGAAGGAGATGTAAGGTACGGTACCGTCGTCGCCATCTTGTTTCTTTTGTAAATAGCGCTAGCCAAGGCTAAATGGAGGGTTTACAGTGGACGGGAATGAGGTCAGAGGCGGCGTGAAAAAGACGTGACGTGAACATTTGTGGGGGAAGAGAAGGCACATAGCTCTGAACGTCATTGAATAAAAACTGAACAAGCTTTCGATTAATGTATTGTGTTACATGCATTTACTTTATTGTTATTAGTTTTTTGAGGCGATATTTTATTAAAAGTCAAAAAACGGCATCTGCAGACTTTTCTTCCTTAGAAAAATGTATAATGTATGACTCAATCCGCTCCGAAGATTAAGGACACAGACATGCGGACAATGGAAAAAATAACCACAGGACTGAATAAATGTGTGTTTTTTTGTTGTGTTTTTATTGACAAAATTAATCAGAATTTAAGATGCCCTAATTTTTCGTTTTTTGTTGTTTTTTTCTGATGCCACTCCCTTATTTTCTACTTTTACTAATTTACTTGCCTTACGTTCAACCTGGTCCAACTCGTTTTTTGTTGGCATTTATTCATTTTTACCCTTTCTGTTTTTTGGTTGTTTTTGTTGGTCTATGTTCTAATGAAAATAGAATAGCAATAATAATAATAATAATAATAATAATAAAAATAATCATAATAAATCATAATAATAATAATCATCATCATTTTGGACACTGAAGAAGCACAAAAAGAGTTTGGCTTTGGAGAACTCAGCATTCCGCATTAACAGTGATACATTACAGTACGATAATAACATCAGTTATGTACAATAGATAATGACTTTGTTGTTACCACTTTAATATTAAATTACATGCATTTTTACAACATTTTAGCTCGAAAAACTGACCTTGAAATCTGAATGATGATGCTGAATGTGCAAGAGATGAGGAATAACGTTAGCATGCGCGTTGACGTTAGCTTGACACCGGGTCAGAAGTTCAGGCACGTTAGCCACAGTTGACCTATTTTTCTCCGTGAAACTTGGGAATCCATCTTGGCTGAGTCTGTCCTCGCCTCTGTCCACTCACATTAATCACTCAGCTTCATTTGAATGTAAGATAAGAAGTACTAAAACTAAATATTACAGAAGGATTTCTTATGATGCGTTTTTAGCTACAAAGTAGTAATTGTTGCAATTCAGAAATGACAATATATCTACTAACAATGTAATAAAAAGACATGTTTATGAATATTACAACATGTCCCCCCCTTCAGTCTATAGATTTATTATTTCATTACTTTTCTATTTTATTTTATGAATACGTTTTTATTTTATAACAATGTAAGATTATACAACACATTAAAATACTTTGACACATTTCTTTCCGACCAACACAAGTATTTGGACTTGGAAATGTGCAGGAACGCTCCTCTACAATTGTTGCTGTTATGTTTGCCCGCAGACGTGAAAGTCTGATGACCAAAATGTCAGTTTCTGGTTTGTGGTCTGGACAGTTCGGGACGCTGACATCACTTGGCTGAGAAGTGGTTACTTTCAGACATCTTTTGGATACTTACTTCTTTTTAAACCTCCAGGACAATAGCTATAATGCTACATGAAGAAGACTTTCAAAAAGTTCTCAAAAGTATGGTCCAGCAGAGAACTGTGAATATCATTGTTTGAATATCATCTAGGCCACAATGGCCATCGTTAGTGCCACATTTATTTATTTTAACAGATCCCTCTCATTTCTTAATTATTTAGTGTATGAATTGTGCTCTGCAAATACATTTCCCTGGCCAAATTATGTAGCAGTTATTTAATAGTGTGTTCAGTTATACGACTGCAAATTGCAATTGCAATTTACAGCTTTTGATTTTAAATTCAAGAAAACCCTCATTCTTAGTATTCTATATTTCCCTTGTATAAATAAAAATTCATAGAGTTATTCTGAGCCTTCATTGGCGTTGAAGTGCTTATGACAGGTTGGACAACTAGTAGAACTAAAATGCAGTTAATATAATTATATTTTGAATTTTGCTCAAATTTATAAAAATGTTATCCCAGAATAGCGATTTTTTTAGGTTTATAATTTCACTTCCTGTTTGTAGTTGTTGACATCACACTAGGAAATTACTTCGCAACTACTGGGCAAAAACTCAAATAAAAGTAAATTTTTTATTTTTCATTTGACAATTAAAAAAGATATAAGAGCATGAGAGAGTTGTGTCTTTGTGTAAATGATGCATAAACTGACTGGAATAAGTGTCCCTAGTGTGATGTCACTTCCTATCATTTTATACAGATTTTTCTACGTTTGCTCCCCAAATACTCACTCGATTGTTGTAAAACTATAATGTACAACAGGTATAATACACCAAAACCACACACACTTTAAGCCTCAATCATACCGACATACCATAATGATACTACATGTGCTCAGACGAATTCTATCCTCTCAAGCTTTCATCATTGGCCACCGCAGTCATCAGACATAAGATCATCTCACTGATGCTGCCTACAAGAGGTTGTTACAACATTGGGTCGAAGGTCAACTTGTCAAGCATAGAGCGTTTCCCATAGCAGACCAGGGGCCGGTCAGTGGAGCATCCTCCAAAGGCAAGCCAGCAATTATCATCAGGCAAAATTATAGCCATATGATTGTAGACTATTGTGTTTCGTCTTGGAATAGAGGCTTTTCACCCTGTATTATACTCAAAGCTATAGCGCCAAGTGCAGTTTGGTCACTTTATGTCTACGCTTGTGGCCCATCAGCTACAGCTCATGATGATTGCACACATTTCTCTTATGCTCTTTGGACTTAAGTTTTGACATCTAAAAATATTAAAAACAAACTGAAACTATTTGCCATGAAAACTGGCACATGCACATATTTGGGGATATAATTGATTCACAGATTTCATGCATGTAATAAAGTAAAATCAGATTTTCTCCTATATAGATAAATTGCAAAAGCATCTATTTGACGGAAAAGGAGACCACCGCACTTTCTCTGCATTTAATTATAAAAAGTGTTATTCTCCGAGAAGCAGGAAGTCCGCCGTTAGCATGCTAATGTTTGTTAGCTTTACCGTGATGGCTCAGAGAGTTGTGAAAAGCTTATAAACTCGCTTATATAACGCTTATAAACTCATCACGGTGAATATTGTGGATGCTCAGCAGGCATTAGGTAAGTGTGCGATACATGTGGCCTGATGCAAACTGTTTAAAATGTCCTGACACGGAGCCCAGCCATTGACCATAATCCACTTTTTCCCCTCGTAAATAGAAACCAAAACTACTGGCATTTGAACAATTCAGAACCAATGGCCAAACAGAATTTTAATGTTGACAAATTCCTTTAAAAGGCACGGTAGCTGATTTGTACTGTCCTACAACATGTAGAAAAAAATAATAATTAAAAATGTTTTAATTGTTGTGATCCAAACGTATTCACTTTGTTTTAAGCATTCCTAGCATTATAGTTATTCACCGCGATGAGTTTATTGGTGGGAAATAAAGACCTTCTATATTGAGATGCAGAAAGCGCACAGCGGTCTAATTTTGCGGTATAGCATGCGCAGGATTGTATATAGTTTCCATAACTACTAGAGAACAACAACAACTTGCTTATAGAAGGACAATTATATTTTGCTTTGCTTGTTATGATTCATTTCTATACGATCCTCAAACACGTAGGATACACAGCCCGCGGCAATACGGTCAACTCGGGCACCGTATATAGGGCAGCGTTCTCCACAGTGGCCCCCTTGCTATGTATGGGTCATCATCATTACCAACATTCCTCTTGGGTTTTCTGCATTTTCTTTTTCCCTCGTGTTAGCGCAGGTAAAGCTGTGTTTGCATCCAGGCCTCAGGTGGATGTCATCGCGGTCATTTACCATTCATACCTATATTGTAAGATGCAGATGGATGATGCGGCGCTGTAGGGATGTGGCCGCATCTGGAAACGCTGGCCTGTGACATCCAGTACAGGAGTAAAGAGAGGACACGAAGCTGCTAGGTTGAGTTTGTACCAGGGGTCGGACTGGGGACACTGGTGGTTTTCAGTGTGGCCAATGCTGGTGCAACTTTTACCGAGCTAGTTGCAATGGAATTATTTGTTAGTTTAACACGTTAAATTGTAGAGGCAAAACACAAGAATTCTGATTAGCTCAGCCAGTCTAGTGTTTGAAGTTTGGAGAACTTTGACATGCTTTCAAGAATTACATTACAAAACATAATACAGCCGAAATAAGACTAAAACCAATACACTGCAGTTGAGTAGGGAAAAATTGTAATTTAGCTTTTTTTTTTTTTTTTTTGGCTATTTTGGCAATGTCATTATAATATCAAGTGTTTTTTGTTTGTAATGCTCAACTGATACTCAAATGATAGAATGAATAATTACATAAATGTGATTTAAATTACTGAGTTTTATGGAATTTTTGTATTTTTTGTACAATCTTGAAAATAAAAAATTAAATAATTAAAATTCAAATTTGTTTAGCCTCAATTTGCCATGCCATATGTGACGTGAGAGGAGAGGGCGCGTGAATGATGACGTGGCTGTTGCACGGAGCGGGGGCGAGGGAGAGAATAAGACCCCTGGACTGCCCTCCCTAAGAGCTGAAGAAAGAAGCGAGGGATAAAGTGGGTCAGCACCAGGGAACGAAGCGCTTCTGGTACCGGGGATAGAACACTAACACGTGCTTATTCTGCCATTGAAACTCATGCAGGGAATGACCGGGTCGGGCTGGAAATATTATTATTCATTTGTTTTTTTTCATCACATTTCGAAGCAATAGCGGGAAAAATGTCACCTAATTTTTAGTGGATAGGCTCAGTAAATATAAATATGAGATAATAACCATAAATCAGGCAAAACTTCTGCAAAATGACAGCTAAACAGTCCTTAATTTAGCTTTTAAATAATGTAAAGATTGCAAGATTTTAAAAGCAAGTACTAAGGTCAGCAACAAGTGAACTCGATTAATCGCAAGTGATTGATTATTGGAATAATGGCCAAGTAATTTAACAATTGAATAATCGTTAACTTGTCTATACACAGGTTCCAAAACATGCCAATTAGTAAAAACCTTTTCATCATGGGACTTTAGCGATTATTTAACATTGAAAAAATAATAGCTACGAGTAATCGATTAGCAAAAAAATCAAACAAGGTCCATTTTCCCTAATACGCTGGAAATCTGCACCTTATTGCCACAAACGGAATAACGTCACCGCCTTTTGTCGCCGGTGTCCGTTAATGCGACTCAGCCTTTGTGGAGTGAAGTATTTGACATGCCCAATCATTGATCCGCCCACGCCCGCTTATGATCCCGGAATTAGTATTCATGAATCCGGCAGAAGCTACATAAAACTTGGCAACAAAAACACCCACGAGAGAACGGAGAAGCGCGGGCTAATCAATGCGAAGCACCATCAAATCTACATTATCCCTCCTCATCAGTTTGGTCCAGGCCACGAGGAGGCTACTCCGGGTCAAAGGTGACGCGGACAGGTCGGCCACCCTTGACCCTCCGACCAATATTCGCGGGCTGTGATGGTTTCCCTGATCGAGGAGCGGGTAGAGGAGCCAGACAAGGCACTGCGGGGGGAAAGATAAGGTGTGCGCTCTCCACTGCAGATTTAATGGAGTCGAGGTACGCGCGATAAATCTGAGGCGGGTAAAAGCAGCAAGACGGGGAAAGAGGCGAGATAAAAGATGAGAAACGCTCACCTGAGAACACAGCAGCATGACCAGTTCCACCACGGAGCTGCTGGACTTCATACACACCAGACCTGGGCAGAAGGATGGCTCATTTTGAAACACAATTGAAAACAAATAGAAATGTAGGAGTAAGTGTGGCATCTCAAGGACAGACACTGCACATGTACAGGTACTTTCAACATTTCAGGTGAGTCAGAGGATCATAAAAAAAAAAACTATTACCGGTTTGTAATTACATGAATGACAAAATATTGCATTTTACATTATGAAAAATGTTTTTAAAATACATATACTGTCATCTATCGTGTCATGACTAGATATGAAATGATCAAAATGCTAAAAACTAAATACTTAATTGTGATAATGTAATGAAATAATTAAATAATGAAATAATGAAGTAATGAAGTAATGAAATAATGAAGTAATGAAATAACGTCCTTCATATGGTTCGTAACAGATTTAAATCATTGACCAACAGACATCTCAGCCTTTAGCCAGTGTTGTGTGCATCCAAACAGTCCATAACTAGAACTTAACGGACAACAATGTTTACAAGGTGGTCTTCTCTGCGCCTTCTCTGAGCCTCACAAAAACGTTCAACTTTCCCAGATTTGTGACCTCAAAGGTAAAAAATCTGGAGGTCTCCTGTGCCGTTTGGTAAATCAATAAATCCTAATCTGACTTGTTCTGAGCATTTCTGCCTGCAAACTACGTTCATTACAACTGTGTGCTTATATTAGCCTGGTTTTGTTTTCCCCCAAAGATACTTCCCTTCACCTTAACGGCAGAAAGTAGAACATACATTGTTTAAGTTCTGAAACATGAGATGGCAAAACAAAGATACTCAATGGCATGTTTAAAAGCCAAAAACAGTATAAATAATGCATCATATGTGTCCTTTTAAGTCTTTATAACAATTTGAAACTATAGTAAACTTCTGAGTGTCCCTGACCACAAGGATGGTCTAACCTTGCACCATCTGCAGTGAACAGATAGTATTGATGTGGCTAATGAGTCAACATGATGTTACTGTAAACTAATACATATTTGGGCCTTGTATTACAGCCTTTACTTGGCCGACATATGTCCATTGATCCCTAATGGCGAGGTCCAAGCTTTTAGAGGGCAGAGGGGCCGCTGCAGTGTCCAGAGTGGGCTTCACGGGCGGAGGGACAGGCCACAGCAGCCTTTTGGTCTTTAGCGTCGTGGTTCATATGACGCACGAGACGCACACTCCGGTTCCACACACACACACACACCCCTCGTCAGACCCCCCTGCAGCTATCAATCAACTTTCCATTTTGTTTGGTGGCAGCAGACATCCCAAACACTGCTATTAGTGGCCTGGCCTCTGACCCGGCCCCCTGGAAACCTTCAGCGCGACCAGCAGCTCTCGCGCTCATCAGACGATCGGATTAACGACAGCCTGTGCATGTAATTGCATTCAAATGAGGACGGTGCGGGGAGAGGTAGTGGGATTACGCAAAGTGTGTCGGACTTGGCGTCGTTTACTTTTGATTAAGGCAGTTCGAAGTCAAAGTGAAACCGCAATGAGAATGGTTGAAATCAGACAATCGCAAATGGTCCAGATATTTAGGTAATAGCATCCTCTGTCTCCATTGTCTCCACGGAGTCTAAAATTGTACTTACCCTGCTGTTTAGAGACAAAAAGTAATATCTTGAATGGTCTTTGAGTATCTCCACAATAGACTTAATTTATGTCAAGGTTTAATGTGAAATGTTTATAAAATATCAACTGATTGCCTTATTTGAAATTATAATGATCATATTTTCATCTATTTTTGTAGCTTTTGTTTTTACTCTGAATGATGTATTCTAAACTAAATTGTGCATATCTTCAAAACAACACTCAATATATTATCTAAATTTTGATATATTGCCCAACTCTAGTCCAAAAATGTCCTGAAATTCTTGTTACGCAGTTTTCAGACTTCTCACACTCAATGGATGTCCTGAAACTGTTTCAAACGTGCATTGGCTAACTGAATCTATGAACCCAATGCTTTTTTTTAATGATTTCTAGTAGATATTCTCCCCTAAAACATTCAGCGCTGGATACCGTTGATTTAAAATTCTCATATCGAGTCTTTGAATTAGCATAAACTTTGCATCTGCTTTTCCTACAAACACATTCAATCACTGCTACTACTTCGATCACAATACCAAAGCTCGTTGCGTTGGATTTGCGTGCCATACTTACTCGTCCCCTCGATGAGCAGCTCCTGCCCGTGACTTCCCAGCAAAGTCCGGGACAAGAACGGCGCGAAGTCCACAAAAATCTCCCTCAGCAACGGCGCGGCCTTCTCTAGCGCGTGCTCCAGACGCTCTGAAATACTACAAAACAACAACAACAACAACCATCCACCTTAGCATGTTGAAAATGTACAAATCGACACATTATGCAGAACTTCTGAGATGTATCTTTTTTTGGGGGGGGGTGTTTTATTTCGCCGACAGTCGTTCGGCGAGTGTTTGCATTTGCACGTGCGTCTCACACAGCTGACCGAAGAGAGCAGAAGATGAATCACCTCATACTGGGGGTTGTGTTCTGGGTCACGGGGGAGAGCGGGGGGACAGATGGCAGGCTCGCGCTGGCTGGAACCTGGCCCGCTGCAGGGACAAACCGAAAGAACTCCAGTTATTACACTTACACACACACACATACAGACATACAATATACATGCGAGGCTACACATGACGCACAGGCTGAGCACCATAAACCTGTGTGGAAACGTGAAATAATATATGTCCCCTATTCAAATACACGGAGAAGTAGGATTTATGGGCGACGAGGACAAGTAGGGGAATCGTTTTATGGTTAGACGGCGGTACTTTGAGCACAATACGGCTTTTTCTTATCAATTTGCACTTTCATAATGGACGTGGCGGCGCGCGTTACGTTTAGGGCGCGTCACGTGACAGACAGGTGACAAGTTCGAGTAGATGAGGTGTACTTTCTGATGATGCGCCGTGGCTGCAACCTCCCGTGACCTTAATATATGCGTTAAAGGTGCATTACGTCCCGGTGACACCCGTTACGCTGGCAAAGTCAAATAAATATGGGAAAGAGTGTCTGGAGTGTCTGCCAGTGGGGCCCAATAGATTTGGTTTTGCATTTGGCGGATCACTATGCACGGACAAAAAGTATGATTCATGTCAGCAAAATTGTTAAATTGAATGAATAGAAATGAAGGTTTTGTGATTTCTGTCATGTCTTTGTGATTTTAATGCATTTTTTTTTCCTGTTGTTTGAAGCACTTTGAATTGCCTTGTGTACGAATTGTGCTCTACAGATAAACTGGCCTTGCCTATGTAACTTTTCAGGTGGAGAGATGTCGTTGCTTTGCCAGGAATGTTCCACAGAACTTCATTGCACTGGCGTTTATCAATGGCAGGTGATTTATTGCAAAAGAAATGCGGTAGGAAAAGTGTGCATTCTTACTGTCGAGCAGGAAAGTTACGCAGCGCACCTTTAAGATTAACTATTGCTTGGTGCAACTTGTTGTAGGTTTCATTTTGGCGGCATTTTTGGGGCATTTGTGTGTGTGTGTGTGTGTGTGTTGACTTCTTATCAGAGGCTGTTGGTGCAGATTGGCAGTCACTCTTCCATCAGTCTGGGCAGCTAAAGTCGCTTCTCATCACCACCATCCCCATTGTTAGCTTCATCATAATCGGTTGGACGATATCTTCTGACGATATTAGTACTTTTTAATCGTCTATCTGCCATTATTCCCCAGCACAGGCGAATATTTATTTTGAGCCAACCAGCCGTCTGAAGGATACACCTTTAGCTTTACCTGAACACTTTAGTGCGAAGGGTGGCACGGCACAAAAGGTGACTACACTGCCCCTTCATCCAGTTTGTCGTGAAACGGTACTGCAGGTAAGTTTGTAGTCAATTCAATATATATAATTTAGTGAAAATAATACAAATCTGGTCTACACATTGGCACAGAAAATATCATCAGGCTTTAAAATCATGATGGGACAAATGCATGACTGTGTGTTACAGTAGCACAGATTGTGTACCTGAAAACGCATATTAAGGTTACCAAAAGTACTCGACACCTGAGATATGTACTTCTTTCGTTGTGTTTATTTTAAAGCTGCACTTCGTACGCTTTTAGGTGGAGGTTGTGAAATGTTCTCTTCTCCATGGAGATGTTGCTGTTTAGCCAGAAATGTTCCACAAAACGATACAAAACTTCGCAATCTGCACGGAGACAATCAGGCAACACCACAAACGTACGGGTTTTTGGCAAGAAAAACACTAACAGACTAAATAACAGATGGAAAAGTGTAAAGAATTCAAGGCAAAACGAAAACAGTCTCACGAGACGGCCCCTTCCGGCAGAAAAGTTACACGGCACGACTTTAAACTTCACCAACTTCACGTGGAATCGCGGCATCGCTATGGCATACCAGTTTACCCTTTAGGGCAGTTTTTTTTTTTTTTTTTTTTTGCCAGCGTTTCATTACGGGACTAAAAAGTGCTTTACGACTCCGGTCCGACTCCAGACTCTCTCCAACACTCCGAGTCCGTCTCTGATTGATCTGCCAGTAAATTCACTTGCCTGTGCCTCATAAATAAGCTAATGCCCCGCTGAATAAAGAGGAGGGGGAGGAGTATGTGTGTGTGTGTGTGTGTGTGTAGGGTGCTCTCTGCTTGTTTTCCCAGCCAGGACGGTCTCGGAGCAGGGATAACTCTTCAGGAATGACAGACAGCGGTGTGGTATGTGCGTGTTGTGTGTGTGTGTGTTTTTGTGCGTCTATGGAGGTGTTTAAACAGCACCATCTGACTGCAAGGCCCTCTTCCAGCTCAAGTAGCCCCTTCAAACAAAGAGGAGTAAATGAACGTCTCCATTAGTCCTCCCACCGCCGCACTAAAGCACACAGGGCCCAAAAGCGTGTTTACTCAGCGCCGCTCGCTGACAGAGAGGCGTGCGGAGTGCTTAGCCAGCGCTCGTGGGCCTACGCAGGTTGTACGGGAGTTTTACAGCGAAACGGGGGTCCTCTCTTTACAGGAGCTAAAAACAATTGAGAGTTAATGCCCCCCCAATCTGTCTAAGACCTCGACATAAGATAATAATAGTGTACAAACATGTCTCTTATACCGATCTGACAAATATGTATTACTACGTTCTGTATAACTTGAAAGGTGGAGTTGGTAGTAGAGGTCTCAACATTTGATTTTACATTTCGCAAAGCGTGAAGACATTAGAGCCGCACAATAGATCGGCAAACACAAGAACATCAATATCTCGACAAGGTAAATAAATCAAAATGGCATCAAGCTCCTTCATCTGAAAGAATGCTGAACATGTCGAAAAAAGGCTCAGGACTTTCCTCGCTCGAAGTATAAATTAGCCTCGACTTAGCCTCGGTTGTGTCTCTGTAAAGTTTGACAAGAGTTTGACTGATAATACAATAAGGCATGAATATATTTTAGGTGTGTAACGGATTCACAGAGATTCAGTTTGATTCACGTTTCAGGGCCGACGATTGGATTCATCACGATTCCATCACGAATCGTAAAATAATTAGATAAGATAAGATAATCACCTTTATTTGTCCCACAATGAGGAAATTCCAGTAAATTCCAATTAAATGTCCTTATTTCCACTTTGGTTATTAAAAAAAGCAATTCTCTTTTAATTAGTGTTATAGTGAATACGGATAAGTAATTTGCACAACTGTAGCCTAAATGAGTTTATCGCATTTATTTTTATTTGATTTAGGGCATTAAAGTCTCCCGTTTTTCTAATGATGGCTTAGTTTGGCAGGATAAAACCTGTAGCAAACATGTCTTAACAAACTGTAACAACACGGATGGATGTAAAACGATTCGAAATTTGGAAAAATAAAACATTACAATTACAGGAAGTAGTGCAGAGTTCTAAAACAGAATCCCTCTGTGATGTCATCAGTGTGCGACGTGCCATTGAAAACACAGAGACAATGGACCCCCACCTATCAAACTTTTCTGACGGTTTAAACGACAAAATTAAATGTGTAATCGGGTCAAATTTATTGTCAAATCACAACTGTTGTGTAATTTAAATGGATTTTTTACTGTCTGGTTGCTATGGGTAACAGTTGTGGAATTGCCTCTGCCTGTGTCATATTTGCTTCCCATGTCCAACCAGGAAGTACAAATATAAACTTCACCAAAACTGTTATATTTTTGCTTCACATTTTTGCCTATTTGTCCCCATGGTACAGTACGTTTTAGTGAAATGTGTAATCGAACCCGTCATGCGCACTTTTTTTTTAGTTAATGTACATGTTATCTTGATGAAATGCAGTGTATTCTAAAACAGTTATAATAGACAGAATGGATGGCAAAACTACTATGTGTCATTCTGATAAGTTCCTAAAGGAAAAGTAGAAAACTGAAAACTAAATCATTTTCAGTCTTTTAATTACTAAAAGCCGTTATGAATATCACAGAGATACTCTAAAAAATCTCGATCGTTGTTATTTGGATGAACATATTTGCTTTTTGCATGTGCTAACTAATGCCTATTAAACATCTTGATTTAGGTTTGCGTAAAAGTACAACAAATATGCAAGAAATTCCCTTTATACCCTTTAAAAAAATATTACACCGCAAGTTTCTGTTCCTATTTTTAATCAATACGTTTTTCTTTTTTTGATTATACACTTGATATTCTAATGTTCGTAATGATTTATCGGCCACTTTAAATACAAATTCTTGAGCTTTTTTTTTTTTTTTTCTCCAGGTTCTAGGATATCCTGATACTGCAAACAAACGCCTCGATATTTCACGCAATGGTTTGAATTGGGCCCGACACCTCCGCAAAAGTCGAAGTGAGCTAATCCTGTGGCTCTCCGGAGGGGCCGGCACTCATCGGCTCGGAGCAGGCCTGCTGCGTTATCAGTGTGCGTGCGTACTGACCAGCTGCAGGGTCCGCGGCGGTGCTCTGGGAGGCATCAGGCGCAGATACCACGGACACGCTCTCCAGAGGTGTGCCCCCAGACACGGAGGCTGCGCCGGCTGCGGGGACAGGGGCTGGGGCAGGGGCTGGAGCAGGGGCTGGAGCAGGGGCTGAGGTCACTCCTGGCTTCTTCGGGGCGACAACAACACTTCTGTAGAGAGAAAGGACAAGTCGTATATATAACTCTTTCAGTATTTGTTCTATTGGCTGGTGCCATTCCACACATACGCTCCGATGCAGTTTCAATGGAAGAGCTATCCATCTGACACAACTACCAATAAAATAACAGGGCTATTTTGGCAACTGACAACCACTTGACAACACGTGAGCAACTGTTTTGCGTAGATTATTAGCGTTAGCGATGAGTGCCCAAAAATCAAAACAACAACAAAAAAAGCAGGCACAAATGTTTGATGATGAAATGTTTTATTTCCTCAAGCACCACAAATACTGAACACATTACTGAACTGGAGATAAAGGTTAGACATTTTCTAGAATTAATTGCTGCTAAAAGTAACAAACAAAAACAACATAACTTTGTCTGAATGGTCTACAAACTGAAATCATGTTTTTTTTTATATTAACGCTTACAGTATATCAGCGCCAGGCTAACTTAAATCAGAGCACTTTTGTAGATGCTTAAAGTCACTTTACACTGATACATGAGTACAGGGTGAAGTGTCTTGAAATAAAGACCTTTTTTGGATTGCTGGTAGCATAAATCTAACCCCCCATCATCAAGTTAGTGGGTCAACTAACCAACCAACTAGTTTAATGAATCGAGTTAATTCAGCAGCACAAAAGAATGTGTACTGTATAGGACTTGGGGTTTAAAAAAACCCAACAAAAACAACAACAACAACAAAAAAGCGTACTTGTAATCCAAGGTACAGGAGAATCGTGTGGAAAAACAAAACGTTCTTACATATTTTCATCATTGTGTGGAAAGTAGCACATGTTCTACCTGCATGAGAACTCTTCCTAAAGTGTCTAAGAAGAAGTAAGTTCCATTTCAATTCGATGTAGGAACTTTGGCTTTCATTCTCGATGGAACCTTGAGAAAGTCCAATCTATGGTTAACTGGGCTGTCGTCGTCCTCGTCGTCGTTTACAAAGCCTTCTTCATCTTCCCTCGCTTTCGTTGAGAAACACAACAAGCTACCAAGTGCTGTTTTTGTTTCCTATGTTGTTATTTTATGTTTTAGATTAGCAGAGATAAAGAGATAAAGTGTCATGGTCATCAGATGCCGCTCTAGGTTGAAAACAAGTGAAGAAACAAACTTCTTTAAAATCTCTTCTCTTACTTATCCTTCTGAACTGCTCCTACGTTTTTGCGAATGAAACCAATATTTAAGAACTACCATTCAAACCCACTGACCGCCGCGCTGTATTGAATGTTTACACGCCGGTTATCAGGTCGGGATGGAGCTCCCTCTTTAGATGTCCCTCTGTAAAAGTAACAGGAAGTGCCCGGTGCATAGGAGTGGAGTTCCCATCCGGCGCACAGCAGCTGTGAGGAGAGGCGGTGTGTAGATAAGCTGTCATCTCAAACCAGGGCTCTGACAGACCACTGGGCCTATCAAAGCGAGAAGGGCCCCCGCTTATCGGCGCTGACACGGGGGAAGCGGACTCTAATCACTGGCTACTGCGGACGCTCACAAACGCAAACCAACAGCATCAGAAAATGAAAAGAAAAAACTATTGACATTCCGGGAATGTGCAGTTGAAAAAAACATTCATACACACTGTGGGCTTCCCGCGGCGCA
Organism: Chaenogobius annularis; assembly: GCA_015082035.1. Lineage (NCBI taxonomy): Eukaryota > Metazoa > Chordata > Actinopteri > Gobiiformes > Gobiidae > Chaenogobius > Chaenogobius annularis. The sequence continues at coordinate 208,607 of BJKM01000350.1, read as the reverse complement.
GACAGAGCCCTGGCCCCGGTATCAAAGGCTGTAGATTTAAAGCAGCTGATCTATTAAAAGTTACAGAGAATGTTTAAGTCTGACAGCTGACCTGAGCTTTCACTGATCTGTGGGAACAGACACGCACGGATCACAGGGGCCACTGCTTTCTCAAACACATCCCAACGTCAGATTTGTCAGTTTTTGCTCCCATAGTCTAAAAAGCAGGTGAAACTCATGTTACTTTACTCTTGTAGTATTGTCATAAACATATAAAAGTACTATATTTGCTCTGTAATCAGTCCTTTTTAAATCAGCAGGCGCAGTAATAGGCATATACTCTCCAAAATGATTCAAATACGGATCGCTTGTAAAATGGTAAATGGTCACGTCGTTTGTATAATGCTTTTCTGACTAATTATCCAATTACTGACAAACTAAAATTAATCAATTCGTTTTTTGGAGGAAAGAATGCTAAAAAAAAAAAAAACAACACAAAAAACCAACCGTGGCTTAAGCAAATAACTGGCTTGTCCACCAACCTGAAGGTCAGCGGTTCAGAGCGGCACATACCGTCACCGTGTCCGGAGGCAAGATACTTAGAATGCCGAGAATGAATGCAGTGTGACTGATTGGTCGTGGCGTCGTTGGGCAAAATCATTTTTTAAAAGCGGGCAAACGGGTCGGATGATTAAAGCAGGGAAAGTCAACATTGCCAAAGCAGCCATTTTTAGACTCAAAATGGAATACGAGACAGCGAGTCCAGTAGCAGTAGAATATGAGCCTAATATAGACATTTCTGTGTAATTAAAAAAAAAAATTTAAACTTTCATTTCAATTTAAAATCATCGAATGCCACAACGAGTAACGACAAGGCAATGATACGCAAATATTTGGACGCTCCTCTAAGACAGAGACGGTGTTATCAGAATACGGATGTGTCAACAGCAGGGGGCAGTGACAAAGTACCCAGTTCATTTAAATACGTGAATATATGCATATGTATGTACAATTAAGTGCTTGAATGTGTCCAGAATGTGCCCTCCAACATATCTGCGCAGTATTGTGGCCTTCCATCTGCTCCGTGGCACCGGCCCAGTGAATTATTCAGCAGGTCATTACCCACACTTATCATGAGTGGGCCGCCCCCAGTCGATTCATCAGCCCGTCAGCGAGCAAGCGAGGGAGGGAGGGAGCGGACCCCCCTCCCAAACAGGAGCACCGGCAGCAGAATGCACCGGCCTGAATTATTTACAAGGCTTTAACCTGCAACCGATGAAAGCCGTAAACAGTGGTTCTCGTAATCTGCGGCTATTTTAGGCCAAACGTGAGAAACGCGTGAGAAAGGTCAATACTTACAGGAGATTCCACGTCTGAGGCTGTTTATATGTCAGACTTTTTTTTTTTTAGGTGTGGCATTATTAATGGGCGAAGTATCAACAGATGTCGGAAAATGTGTAGCGCCGTTCCTTTTCGCCCATTGCCCCAGTCCCTGTGTGCCCATGTGTCATTCCTCAGAGTAAAAATTTAAATAAAAGAACAATTAGGCTAAAAATGTGGCCGTATGTTTACACAACCGTGCCACAGATTATTTTATATCAGAGGCAAAGGCATTCTTTTATTATTCTTACTAGTGAAAAGTGAATTTGGTGGTTTGGTTTTGTGAGTTTTGCTCTGGATTTCCTAATCTAAATATTGTTTATGGGCAACAGCAGCGAGCCAAACATCGGCCATCCATAGCCTCACTAGTTATTAATATGAGCAGTCTGTTAGCAAGTGTGGTTTAAGTTATTTTCCCTTTAAAAAATATATAAGCCTGTGTGTGTGTCAGGCATTTAGTCGCTTTCACAGGAAAAGTCCCAGTAGCTTTGACCTTGTCATGTGAAGGAGAGGAAGACTTCCAGCAGAGCTTTCATCTCAACTTTCTTTTTTTCCCCTTCAGTTTTTCATTGCTATGCAGTTTACTCCGTGCACACAAGTCTTTCCAGCAAAGTCACCTTTCACTTTTGTATTACTGTGTGTGCATTTTAAACAGGTCTGGTCTAAAAACACCTCTAATGTCATTTGCTCTGAACAAATAGTAATGAAGCACTTAGTGTAGAATCTAGCAGTACACTACTCTGTGCTAAAGGTAATTAAATGAGCAGTTTTTATAAAAAGATAAAAGAGAAGTAACTTTAGGATTGTGTTGGATGTTAGTAATGTGGAAAAGAAGAATGAAGGGATTATTGAGAAACTAGTGAGAAACCTGGAGGAAATACTAGATAAGTCTTTCATGCCTGGTTACTGGTTCAGTTTCTTTGAAGAACACAATTTATACAAAAGACTCAATGAAAAAATGCTAAAGAAAGTTGTGCTAAAACGATCACACTAAATTACAAACAAATAAGTAAAGAAAACAAGTAAACTATTAAAACGAGTGCCTAGTGCTTGTGACTCGTCCTGCCGTTGTATAAAAGTGTTTTTTGTGAATGATTGGTGGTGGCTAGAGGGAGTTGGCACATTGTAAGTCAGCCTCAGGTGAGCGGTGCCCACAGGAGTACATTACCACCACTGAGGATGGAGGGTGAATGAGGCGGCTTGTCAAAAAAAAAAAAACACTTGCATAACCAACAACTAACCACAAGTATAGCTCTCAAAAAAGGGGGGGTAAGTAGGAAAAAATAGTTTAATTTTTTTTTTTTTTTTAAATTGGGGAAAAATTGGGAGAAAAAATTATTATTATTATTATTATTATTATTATTATTATTATTATTATTATAGTGACTGATCACAATCTCTGCTTCAATTGTATTTTTTGTTAATAAAATAAATAATAGAAAGTAAAAATGGTATTCAATATACTATCTTTAACAAACACAACACCTGGCCTGTCCACCTTGTTTGTAAAAAAAAAAAATATATATTGATAAAAGAACAATCAATTCTGGGCGTCAATATATATAGTTGGTACCTTTTTATGTACAAGTGGAAGACTTTGTGTCTTTTTTCTGTACTATAAGATCTGAGCTGTGGAAATAACTTGTATGACTCATTATAGACACAAACAAACTACTAAAGTGTTCATTCTGCTATTTATCCATCTATTGCAGCTCATGTCAATATCGTTATTATATTTATATTGTTAATTTAGAATAGTTTTTGTGAGGGATAATCCGGCTTTAGGGTTATTGCATCTGTGGCATACATTAGTTTCTCATTTATATTTTCTTCCGCACTTCAAAATTGGCACATGGCAGACAAACTTAATGGCAATTATTGACAATTAAAATAACAAAAACAGCCCTGGATTCACGCATTTCTGGGGCTAACGACTGTCAGCGAAACCGCGTCTGTTTGAATAGACCATCACCATTAACAACACGACTTATCACACCATCTGCCTCCGCACGCACGCAGCCTCTGCCGTCCGGAATGCTAACAACCGCCCCGTGTGTATATCCCCCCGTGTCTACCGCTCACACATTCTACTGTCCAAATCCCCGGCTTGCACAATGACAATGTTTAGCTCTGGTTAGCATCAGCAAACATTCTCCGACTGGCTGTCAAAACAGGGGCATAGCTCAGAAACGGATGGGAGCAAGCGAACAGGTTTGCACGGCTGAAATAAATCAGTGGGGATACTTCACCCTCTGACCCGCCCCCGGGTTTTATCTGGGCGATCCCGGCTTTTCCATGCACCGGACTCGTAAATTTTCGCCGCGGAGGTGCTGTGTTATGGCAGGAGAAGACTTACTGGTCAGGGGGAGAGGCTAAATAGTGATTAAGACAATAGACAAGATAATAAATATGGTTGGAGCCACATCTGCATGGGCTGGTTGGGGCCAGAGATGAGGTTATGACAAAGTGGGGGGGGTGATAAGGAGGTAAATATAAGACATTTATGGTAGTTTAATGAAGTTTGAGGTGTAAGCTTTTAACTGGGTTGTCTTTGTGAGATTCTTCCCAACGTGTTTATATTTTGTTTGGACAAGTGAGAGGTGAGTGACACATTTGGAGAACTACAATGACAGGGGCTGCACCATTTATTTATTTTTTAATTGTGTCAAAATCTCGTCTCGTGGACCCAATCTTGTGCCTCGTCTTGAGGGAATTGTATTTTGTCCAAACCAAAGCTGAAATAAATATAGAATTGTATGAAAATCAAAAATGTCTCGACAGACTTTGAATCCAAATACGGCTTTTTTTTTGCTTTTTTTTAAAAATTGTGCTGTGATTTTGTTAATATTTATGTTTTGTTGATGTCTACTTGTGTTATTATTTTTTATTAAAAAAAGAGAAAAAGAAAAAAGAAAATTATAATGAAAAAAATTGAATACAAATAAAAAAGGTCATCAGGTAGCTTATGTGTAACAAAAAAATAAATAATAAAAACATTTAATTGTTGCATAGAATGTATTGCACCGATAAAAGTTTGAAAAATGATACGTTCATGACATTGCCATCCCTCTGAACTTTAGAACTGTGTACTTGGGCCTCAAAACTCCTGCCATGGACACAACACATGGATACCTTTGGAATGTTCTTTTGGCGGCAGAAAAAAAAAGGCCATCACAACAAAATGGTTGACACAAACATCACCAACAATCAAGGACTGGACTGACATAGTAACATACATAAAAAATAAACACTCAGACTTAATTTGGAAATGGACAAATTTGAAAAACTGACTAATTGGGGCCGTTATTTTAATTTAAATATGCCATGATTTTGTTTTTGAACGTTTAGCTGATGTTTATTTTTATTTTATTGTCGCTCTCTGGATAGTTTCTGTTGTGTTCTCTGCTTTTTGTTTGTTCTGTTTGTATACATTAAATAAAAAATAAAAACATTTATTTAATTTTTAAAAATGTTTAAAGAAAATTAAAAATAAAAAAAAAATTAAAAATTAAAAAATTAAAAACATTAAAACATTAAAACATTAAAACATTAAAAAATGATATGTTAACAAATGTACCTTTATATTAAATGTAATTAAACGGCATATTACCAAGAAGGCATTTAAATATGGGAGATGATAAGAGGAAAAAGACTAATACATTAATTGTAGAAAATAATAATATGTAACCTGTTTTCATAATTGAAGGAGCAGAAACAAAGCCACAGAGAAACAGAAATAAGAGTACAAGAGAGTCATTAACAATTTAAGCACAGTAATGTTGTTGACAAAGGTATAATACGAAGGTTTGGCTTTTATTAGGGCGTAAGCTGCTTTTGGACCAGGAACAGAACTTTCTTTTAGAGCTGTGTTACTTGTTCCTAACTGTGCTTTCTCAATCGGCCGCGATACACGTCTCAAACCTCGTACTATTCCTCCTGTCGTGAAGGTTACTTATAAAGGAACTATAAAACGTATATATTCAAAAGTATTCCAGAACGCCGCAATACTGCCCTACTGTACGCTCTTGCCCCTTTCTGCAATTACAGCCATCAAAGTCCCCCAACAGAGAGATGAAATATGACTTTTATGACGTTTCGAATTTACGACCGTCGCCACAAATGACTGCTAACGTACAGTTGCGTGAGTTGGGCCCTTTTTTTTTTTTTTTAAACGGAAGAGTCCATTCCTCAGAGCCACTTCCATTACCTGCAGTCAGAAGTATTAAGTATGTGGGTTTTGGCCGGACTAAGAGCGAGCTGTTAGCCTATGCTCTCCAGCTCCCGGTTTTGCCTGCCTGCGAGTGTGCATGCCGAGCGGACGGGAGCCAGTCTAATCCCCCTGATATGAGGAGGAGCGTCCGGAGACCTGACAAAGCATTCCAAAGATAAAGATGCCCTGGAGTTCCCACAGTTGGGGGCAGCGGCGGCGGCGGCAAGGACGGACTGGCTTAGATGTAGAAAAAAGTTTGTGGGAAACATTTTGAAGTTGACATCATCCCCGAGGAGGCGTCGACTGTACTCCCACTCCTCCTCGCCAGGCACCGAGGACGAGCAAACTCAAACCAGATCAGCGGCCGTCCTGTCTCACCTGGGCTGGTCTGTGAGTTTTCTTTTTTTAATTTAAAAAAGGTACTGCTATCCCCATACGAGCTCAAACGGAGTAAATCACGTTAACTGAGGACAGTGTTTTTTGTTGGAAACAGTCCACAAACTGTCAAATTAAAGGGCCCATGTTAAGACAAATTTGAGATTAAAGTGCATATGACTTTGTAATTTTGATTTCATTTGGCGTGTTTATACCTGGTGTGCATATTAATTATAGTTACACAAATCGAGCAGGTATTTGTGGAGAAAATTTGAAAAATCGATGGAAAATGACAGGAAGTGACATCACACTAAGGACACGCATTCCAGTCAAAGTTCAAGCATGATTGTTTTGACTCTCTAAACATGAATTCAACAAAATAAAAGGTGCTCTGATATGTATTTTTATTTGACAAATAAAAACAATGGTGACATTATATGAGTTTTTCCCAGTGTTTGCTGAGTAATTTCCTAGTGTGATATCATCGATTACAAACAGGAAGTGAAATTATAAACCTAAAAGATTTGCTATTCTGCGATAACATTTTCATAATTTCTTAGCAACATTCTAAATATATTTATTTTAACTGCTCAATGAGTCGTCCGACCTGTCAGAGGCACTTTAAAATGTATTATAAGAGTGTGCGATATTGACTAAAGTATTATTTTTTGGGAGTATCCCGATTGCCCAGTTCTACTTTACTTAAGATATTATGCATTATTTGTACAGTTATTGGCCTTAAAAATGCTCTCGACTACCTATACATCTCATTTTAGAACTTAAATGAATGTATCTACTGAAAGCAGACATTACTTTATATCGGTGAGGCGTTCCCTCATCAGGATTTGTGTTAGAACGCCATCTACTGGCAGCAAAGGAAATAGAGAAAAGTTAGCTTTCCATCGGCTAAAAGCTCAAAAAGGTCTATTTTGCATAATATGTGTTCTGTAAATTAATAAGCATGACAAACAAAGCTAAGGTGTCCAAAAGCATTTTAAGAAGTCAGAATCAAGCATCGTTTATGTAGGGCCTTGAATGTATGTATTACAAGGGACCAAACTGGCTCCACACGGCACAAAAAGAATGGTACGTGTTGATACAGAACAGCAAAGCAAAACTATTTATGTTCATGATCCGAGGCTTTTGCGCCACTGCGTCTGAGAAGCTGCACCAAAAACCAGCATAAAAGAAGTCTGAGAGATAACACTAAACAAAACGCTTTTCCAAAACAGAATGTTTTTTTCAGTATTTGTTGAGCTCACTCCGGGGTATACCTAGCTGAGATGTCTTCCAAGTTTGGCTTTCAAACATCCCCCGCAGCATGTGTGAATAACTCGTTTCATGAAAAGGAATGAAAAGGAACAAAAAGCCTGAGAACACACGCGAGTGGTGCTGACAAAACCTGATAAAGCTGTCATTCAGATAGGTTTTCCTCAAAAGGAAAACTCATATATAAATGTATAAACCGGGCTCTTTGACTAAAGTAATGGAGTTATATATATATTTATATCGGATTCAGAATAAACCTTAGCACAAAAATAATGTATACTTTAATAATATGTGCACATTTTACACTATTCACAACTCACAAGACCACCAAGTTTGGAACTAAAATACTTAAAAAAAGACAAAAACATAAATGTATTCTGTTTAATTCTGTCCCTTATATTTTGCATGATTTAATTTATATTCTCCTCAATCAGTTTTGTACATGTGAATTCAAAATGATGCCAGTAACTGCGACACATCGTCTTGAAATCCAATAATATCCATAATCTTACACGTAAACACCTTTAAGCACAAATCGAAAATGGCCTCGTACCTGTCAAAGGACTTGAACTGCATCGAGTCTCGGGCCACATCTCCCACTCCTAAAAAGGTCGGGGGGAGCAGACTGGGGTCCACCGTGAGGTCATCGGCCGCCGCGCTCACCAGGCTGCGCAGGATGTCCTTCACGTTCTTGCCCTTTGCGTCGGCCGCTGCGGCGGGCTTGACCTCCGAGGACAGGGTGGACAGGGCCTCGGAGACGGCGTCCGGGCCGTGAGCCGCGCCGGGGGACGAGGAGGACAGCTCCGCCTCGCTGGCCGCGGTCGAGGCGTGGTCGTCGCCGATGCCAGAGTCGCATCTACGCAGCGAGACGCCGTTCTCTAGTTCCGCGCCGCCCGCCACAGCGCCACTGTCTGGTGGGGAATGGACAGAAACGGATGGAATTTTCAAAACATCCAGTCGTTTGAAGATAATTGTGTGTGCTTAGAAACAGAAAAGGAGGCTATAAAATGTATAAGTAAACATATACAATGAACATAACTAACAATACAATAAAAATACAATAGTACAAAATAAATAACAGAATAATATTTTTAATAAAAGAGCAAGACTTATGGCAAAATAACAAGAACATGAAATAAATAAACATATTATATCAGCTTTGATTTGGTTATATTTTTAATTTGCTACTTTTTATTCTAAGTACTTGAAGATATTGATCAAATGTTGCATTTTAACAGACTTAGAAACACATTTTAATGGGAGATGTCATTTGAAAGAACAAATCCAATCGAAGAAAAGTCAAAGTCCAAAACTGGTTGGTAGCCTGTACGCGTTATATCCCAGTTCTTTTGCCCGTTTTGTTTATTTATTAATTGTTATTAGTTCTGTAATTTTAGTTCGTTTTAATAGTTGCTACCAATGTACAACGACTTTAAATCTCACAAAACATTTTCCCTTTGAGTAGCAATGTGGAGGGACGGTTAGGAATAGAGAAAAACGCAGTCCTGTCTCTCTCAGACAGTAAATATTTATCAGGGAGTCGCGCCCCTGCCGAGTACCTGTGCTCCTTGCAGACTGAGACCTCTGAGGGCCCTTCCTGTCATTGTGGGGCTCCAGGATGTCGCGGTACTTTGACACCATCAGCACCGAGATGAAGTACACCACAGCCAGAGCCAGGAACTGAGCCTGCTTACTGTCCTCCTGGAACAAACAGCATACACTAAACTATGTGCATCTCAATGGTGGACTTTATCTGCCCTGACAAGAAGTGCTATGGATCGAGTTTGTGTAACCGGTGGCATTATACAGGTGATGCATTCAAGCACACTGAGGATATCACATTTAAAATAATACTAACATGATATTCAACATGTTGAAAAGTCCTGGAATGGAATATTTCCTATTCCTGGATCCCCAAGTTTAGAATAAAAACACTGTCTATGTCTAGTCATATTTTTGTATGTTGCTACAGAACAGGACCTGCTTGAAAACAGTTTTTACCCGAATCTGGCCTGCTTCATGGTTTTATTCATCTTTTCCTGTATATAAATGAAGACGAAACGGAAAGTTACAGGTCAGCTCTGCGGAGAGGCTGCCGGTAATTTTTTTTAGTTTTTCTAGGTATTTTTTTCTAGCAATAAAACACCTGTATTAAATTGCTGATGATAAATAAGTTTAATGAAACACTGTGGAACATGCCAGGCAAAGCAATAACATCTACATAGTGCACTTTCAAAATCATCAAGACTGTGACACCCAAAATTGAAATAAAAAAATGTGTCTAAAAAATTAATTTAATTTAATTTAATTTAATTTAATACATTAAATAAAATTGTATTAAATGTAATTAAATTCTATTTAATTGTATTATTTAATTATGCATTTAATTATTTATTGAATTATTTATTAATTTATTCGTTAAAAAAAATCGTTAAAAAATTTAAAGGTGAGAAGAAAAAAATGGATATAATTTTATATACATTTAATTTATGATGTGATTTTTACTGGTTCCTTCCAGCGTCACGCCTCCTGCCGCCAACTTGCAAAGTGGTGACTTTAAATTGCCCCCCCAAGAAAACGAATGGCCAAGAACTGCGCCTGCTGCAGTGTTCTACCATCCAAAACCTAAAGTGTATTTAGTGCAGCACTCACGACATCTCTGAAGACCACAGCGCGGAGGCGATTAATGTCCATGTCCTGCAGCAGCCTGTCCAGGTCTCTGATGGGCGACATTCCACCTGTCACAGCATCCACCGGACTCTGCATTTATGAATAAAATCAAAACCATTACCGCTCCATGTCGACCGGCGAGTGGCCCTTTACTCACACCGGCTTTATTAATCTGCGGGGCTAAGGTTTCAGTCCTCTTGAGATGCTGTCCTTAACATAATGGCTTTTCTATAGAGCCGCTGCATTATGAATGAGCTTTAGCACCCAGTTCAGGGAAGAGCGGCGGGACTCTTACTGGAAGTCACTGTATCAAATCAAAAAAGGCCACTGGCGAAGGGTCTGCTTTAGTGAGTTTTCCGATATATAGATGCGGTCTACAGTCAGAATGAAGGACAACGGGAATACCGTCCTCATGTCGACTGCAGCTTGGTTCTAGCTGTGACTAATCGTAGCTCAAAATCGTTTGGTTAATCGATTGTCGTGATTATTCCGGTTTGCACTGGAAGCAACGATTGAAAAAAAAAAAAAGAACCTTTCTATTTAATCTAAATTAGCCAACCTAAATGTAAAAATATGTAAAATACGGCGTACTTAACGTTACTTCATTGTTCATAAACTTTGATTTCATGACTAGAAGTACGGCACAATAATATCTAATAAAGCCTATATATTGTAATGAACTATTCTGAGTTGTTATTGGAGACATTGAACCTGTGCAGTTGCAGACTTGGATGTTCCCAGGACGGTAGCAGCTCGCGCGGCGGCCTCCGTGTTCTGCTTAATGCTCGCTTGTTGACATTCTAAACAGTTCCGCACGGCCATAGCACACACTGCAAAAAAAAAACATAAGAGGAAAAAAAAAAGGTTGTTATTCAACCTGTGAAAACGCAGTATTAGTGTTCGACAGTAAACAAGGATTTGATCAATAAAGGAAACATAAAATACTCCTAATGTACAAAACTCAGCATTATGTGTGAGGAACTGTTTAACTGTTGGTTCTGTCCACTAATGTTGGGCCGTGATCGATAAATAATAATACCTTTTAGAATGCACAGGTAATATCATAACAGAGCAAAAAAGAGCTTCAGACTCAGAAATTTATCACAGAATAGCACATTTTTTAGATTTATCATTTCACTTCCTGTTTGTAATTGCTGGGTATTTTCCCAGTGCGATGTCATCAAACAACTCATTTAATGTCTTTTTTTTTTATTTGACAAACAAAAATATATGAAAGCGACTTTATTTTGTTGAATTAATGTTTAGAGAGTCAAAAGAAAGTTGTTTCTTTGTGTAAATTATGCATAAACTCTGACAGGAATGAGTGTACCTAGTATGATGTCACTTCCTGTCATTTTCTAAAGACCTTTCAACGTTTTCTCCACAAATACCTACTCGATTGGTGTAAAACTATAATTTATATGTACAACGGGTACAAATACACCAAATGAAGTCAAAATTAGCACATCGTAAAAACCTGTCAGAGGCACTTTAAGGTACAGGGTCTTTAATAAGCCCATCATGCTGTGAGACACGGTTTTTTGAGCTCTCATAAGGAAAACTGATAAAATAAACAGGTTTACTCAAACATATACGCGAATTAGAATACACTATAACCTGGTCAAAACTCAATAAATCATATCTGAGTGAATGACTTAAACACATTTCAAGACGACAGTGTTGAAGGACTAAAAGTGAACGCCGGCACAGCATCTTCTTTGGCGACAGAGACCAGAGGCGGTGAAAAAGCTCAGGTCGTGACAAGGTCAGTGCACCGGCCAACTCCAGCCCCATCGTTCAGCCTCCCCTGCCCCACCTCTGCCCCACCTCTGCCCCGGCTCCAAGGTCGCAGTGCAGCGGGCGCTCCTGCATCACATCCACCCGTAACAAACGACACCGCGGCTGTGCAAACGCTGACTGGGCAACAAGATATGTCCCCTTCGCCGCTAAATATATCTCAACTTCAGGTGGCCTCAAAACTGGCTCGCTTTCTAATTTAATGTGCAGTGTAGATGCCCCTCCCATCCACCCCCACCCCCTCCCACGCAACCGTTGTATACTTGACAACTGACAAATGCCAACTCTGAACCATTTAGATTACCGAGGAGGGAATTATTCTGTCTGGAAATGGGTTCGCTTTTTCCATTAGGACTACTTTTTCATACAGCCATTTGTGAAAAATAATAAGAAAAGAAAAACACAACAGAACGGCAAGGAAGGGAGGGACGGGAGGGACGGGAGGGACGGGAGGGCTTCAGACGCTAAAACCTTGTTACAGTCTTGCTAAATCCGATTAGATGCCTGCTATGGGGAGCGCAAACCTCATCAAATATTCATCTCATAACAGCTGCTTTCTAAACTGGGACTTGTAGAGCCGTGGCATTGCTTTCCACAACAACACGGTCAAATATTTAGTGCTTAGAAGAGCTTTTCCGTGTTGAATTTTGCTCGTTTCGTACACTTACGTATTGTAGCAAAAATGGGGAAAAAAAACTCGCTTCGAACCTTTGAACGTCTGTGGAATAAAAGCCGCAACGGTATTGGAATTATGGCAATGTTATTTCCCATGACTAAACATATCATTGTTTACTGCCCCTTGTGGATGGTTAGTTCCTTTCAATGTTTCTTGGTTAAGAGTCAGGTCTGTGAAGAGGCAAGCCCGCTCACGGTAAGGAGGCATGTTTTTCAAGGTCATTTGAGCAATAAAAGCCGTAAAAACCATCAGTGAATTCATGTTTTGATTAGCAATGCGCAATGGGGCTTCATAATTAAGGCAAGGTAATCATTCAAATTTGAAAATACTTATACTGCGAGCGCGTGCATCGCCGTATTCCGCTTGCAAGCAGCTCGGCGCACATGAATGAATAATGTATCCATATCTTTTATTCAGCCGAGGCGAGGCGCGGCTTTTGATGCAGTCGGAGAAGAGTTAATAGCCTACAACAGATGCCCGGGGCAACAGCGAAGCCAAGGCCATTGTGGAGAACTCACTACATCATGATAGCGGCCATTTTCAAGTGTTGCCGTTGCGCGGGGAGGGGTTAGAATAACAAGATAAGAGCGTGCCGATGCGAGCGGAGACGACGAGGAGGGAAGGAGAAGGGATGAAGAAGAAGAAGAAGAAGAAGGGCAAAGGCTGTAGGGAGCAGTGACTGGGGTAGATCAATGAATGTGAATGGCTTTGGTAAAAAAAAAGGTTCAAAATATTGGGGTAAGTAGGGAGACGACTGCTGCATGTGAAGAAAGCCAAAATGTGCATGTTGGGACGAAATAAAAAAGGGACGTTCTGTGGAAAAATCTAAACCAGAGGGTGTTCCGTGAAGCTTAGAAAATAGAAATTGCTTGTGATGGCATAAACCTAAGCTATGGCTGAAATAGTTCCATGAAAACTAGCTCCGTGCGTGGCATAACTGGCATAAACGGCTGAGATAGTTCCATGGAAACCAGCATTAACTGGCAGAAATGGAGAAAAATATGCAAAGAAATGTATGCCGAACATCACTGAATTCGTCCCATTGTTTATTTATGTCGTTCTCTCTCTGTTTCATTGTTTGTAGATAAAAAAAATTATAATAAAAAAGAAAGAGTACAGTTCTAAATACTGCACTGTCGTCCACTGTGATTTGACTTGTTGGATTGACCTGCTTTATAGGGGGGGGAAGTAAAAATAAAAATAAATAGTGCTGTAGTCAACTGAAGAGTCAACTAAAATAAGAGTGATGCAGCAAAAAAAAAAAAAAGCTCAAAACTATTAAGCATGATTATGATGTGATCCAAACCGCAGTAACAAAATGAACTATTTATACAGAAAGGTACTCGTAAAGCAGGTATTTTAGACAGAGAAAAAATAAACCCACTCCTGAATTCTTATATTCCCATTAAGCGACTTGCGACCTACAGCCTTAAAAATCATATTACATTTTAGGTGTTTCCTCATTTATTGACATTTCTCTAGGACTTGGGCTCCTTAAGCAGTCGTTCAGTCTTAATTTATGTATGGATTTAAAGCGGTAGTGTATAAACGTGCACATAACATACTGCAAACATCTGTAAATGTAACTAAGTCTATTTTTTTATCTCAAAGTGAATTTAAATGTTTTTTTCTTTAATGCATGCCTTATTTGATTTGATATATCTTGCTTTTATTATTGTTCATTGTTGTATATTGTACACGCGAATCACCAAAGCAAGTTCCTAATCTGTAAATGTTGTTCACTGACAACGGCAATAAACCTTTTCCGATTCTGATTCGGACATCGCACCTCTTCAGAGACGAGCATTTGCAGATTATTCCATTATACCAAATGAGGTCATGGCAGTTGGATAAATATAAATGCAGAGTTACCGAGTCGCAGGCACTGGCGGAGGATGCCCCCGGAGGACATGTTCTTCTCCGCTTCTATCTCTGTGAAGTTCAGAGAGCTGGCAAAGACCAGGACGTCCACGAGATTGATGAGGCGCTGGAGGTAGGTGACTGAAGCCTCCAACGTCAGGCCTTGGGACGGCTCGATGTTCTCCAACTCGTGCTACGGGGGGGAAAAAATAAGACGCAGATGTACAAAATGGTGGATCTTATCTTATCTTATCAAAACTGTTTCATGGCAATTTATTTATGTCGTCATGCGCGGGCTTTACAGTCGTTTTTCCGTCCTTAAATCTATACGCCTCTGGGAACATGAATTCAGTCTGCACACCAAGTCATTTTCTCTTGCGCAACGGGTCAATGTCGGAGCGAAAGAATTATGTCAGAGAGTCACAGTCAATGGGGTCATGGAAACAAAGTAACAACGTTAGCAAGGCAGCTAACTGTACCTAATGCGATTGGGAAAGGTCAATGTGGATGGATACCGCGCACTCAGATGAGAATAGCTCTCTTTGTTTCTTTCCCTACTACACAAACACACAAACACACACACGGAAATAAACAGGATACTCACCGAGGAGGAGGTGGCGGCGGAGAGCAGGGGTAGAATGCCGCCACAGGCCATGATGAGGTTGTCCACCACCTGGGAAATGAGGTGTACACTGTTGTGCACAAACACCACGTTCTCGCTGCTGTTCACGAAGTCCAGGACGGTCTTTGTGGAATGGCTGACGGGGGAAAACGGGACACGTGAAACATACAGATGCACACAGGGAGATTACCTTTACAAATCTAAATGTTGCAACCTAAAAATAACACTCAGAAACCATATTTTGGTATTAGCTAATTAAACAGCGGAAAAATAACGAAACATTAAAAAAAATCATGATTACACTAAAGCTTTAAAAACTGGCAACAATTACATTTACATTACATATTCGGACACACGATTGCATTACTTTTGATAACTACTTATAATAACTTAAAATAACATATTCTTGATCCACTCACAGTAGATCTTAAAGGGACTGTATCCGATATGTTTTCATGTAATAAAGTCAAATTAGTCTTGCCCCAGTTATAGATATATTGTAAAAGCAGCTCTTAGGATCAAAATAAGACTGTGTGTTGTCCATCCTCGAGACATCTGTTACGCTGGCAATGTCAAATAAATATTCACGTCAGCAAAATTGTTAAATTGAATAAATAGAAATGAAGGCTTTGTGATTTCCGTCATGTCTTTTTGATTTTAATGCATTTTCTTTCCTGTTGTTGAAGCACTTTGAATTGCCTTGTGTACGAATTGTGCTCTACAAATAAACTTGCCTTGCCTTGTCTGAATCTAATTACAGAGCACTTTATTCTCAGCGAAGCAGGAAGTGTGCTGCTAGCATGCTAATGGTCAACGCTAATCTTAGCCCTGGCCTCTGAAAGTTGTGAAAAGCACTTATGAGCTCATTGCGGTGAATAATTCGGATGCTAGGAACGAACGCAGAAGTTAAGTGAGCAATAACTGGATTGGATCGCTGCAAACAGTTTCGAATAAACTACAGTAGATGTTCCTTTAACCCCACCTCCTCCACATCTGGACATCAGTCTCGATGGAGAAGAGCAGGTCTGTGAGGAGGCGCTGGTGCATCTGGGACCAGCGGAACTCTGGGATACGGAACATGGTGGAGCGAGGTGCCGACGCGCCGCCGTCTCTGGGCGGCTCCGAGGACACGCCCGCTGACGGCAAGCTCGGATTTGTGTTCTGCAAATTTAAAAAAAGATGACATTTTATAATAAAAAATATGTATAATGAAACATGTCATGGGCTAAGAATCAAATGAGTACAAATAACTTCATAAAAACTATGGCTGAAACAAAATTACACTAGACAGACTCCAAAACATGCTATGTGCTGAGAAAAGATATTTTATGACTCAAAAAAATGATAATTTCACCCGAATGTTTTTGATGAAAAATGTGTTTTGCGATCCAAACAACTTTTGCACTGAGCAACTAATCAATTAATCAGAAGAATAATTGCTGGATTAATAAACTAAATCACTTGTTACTACAACCGCTCACTGCACTGTTCACGTTCTGCACTACATCAGTAAATTGTGTACATATTAAGTCTATTTTTTATCTTATGAGTACATTTAAATTGTTTTTCTTTAACGCATGCCTTTGATTTGATTTGATCTCGCTTGCGTTTAGTGTTGTTCATTGTTGCATGTTGCACCGAATCACCAAAGCAAGTTCCTAGCCTGTGATTTTTGTTCACTGACAACAGCAATAAACCTTTTCTGGTTCTAAAAATAACTTCAAAAAGCGATGTGAAAAGCACACTTTGAACTGCTTTTCCGTTTAGTTTTCGAATAAAATCTGTCCTTAAACCTTTAATTTCACAGTGAAAAATGACAGACACTTTCGCAGTTTATACATTTGCAAATGGTTAAAACTTGAAATAAATGTCAATTGTCACACACTTGAATCCTTTTTGAACTGAAAAAGCCTTTGAAAATTAGAACTATTTATTATCAACACCTTTAAAATTATAGTGATTTTTTTTTTGTAAACATTTTGGCAGTAGATACATCTCGCCTAAAACTTTAATTTGATTTATTTAACTGTAAAACTGTAACTTGCCGTCTTTTGATTCCAAGCCCTCAAAATGAATAAAATGAACAAAAAATGGTACATACTATTGCTGAGGTCTCCTTCAGTTCCAGTCTCTCTGTGTCTAAGGCAACGTTGGAAACATCTAGTCTGGCTATTTTGATGTCTTTGGTCTTGCTGGTGGAGTCGACGCTCTCCTTTTTGGCGGGGCTGGGAGCAGGTGGGTCATCTTGAGACACTTTAGAGGTCGCATCTTCCTCTGTAGCTGCCGCCGCTGTCTCTGGAGCTCGACTTGCCTGTTCTACCTCCTGTCCTGTAGAAGGCGCTGCTGCACTCGCGGACGGCTGTTCTTCAGCTGCGGGCTCAGTAGAGGAAGACTGCTCGGTTGTGGGCTCTTCTTCTTTGGGCGTTTCTGCAACATCTTCTTGCGGGGAATCCAACTTCTGACTTTCCGTATCCGAGACCTCCTTCTCCTCTCCAACGTCTTCCTTATCCGCTTCTACTTTCTTCTCCTCTTCCTCGACGTCTTCATCTTTATCAGCACGGCCTTCCGCATTCGGAGCGACCGCGGCCTCTTTGTGGCTTTTCTCGTCTTCGCTCGCCTGTGCCTGGTCGCAAACGGACGACTTGCCGCTGTTATCCGTCGCTCCTTCTGACTCGCGAGACGGCTGCTCGTTCACTTCTCGTTCTGAAGTCGCCGGTGACTCGGATTCTGCTTCGTTCAAAGAGTCCTCGGTCATGGACGTCGACGACTCGCCTTTCTCGATTTCGGATTTCTCCTCGTCGGTTGCGGCGCTGTCCGTTACCGATGTTTCTTTATCTTCATCAGCTTCGGATTTGACCTCAGTGCTGGCTGCGTCTTCTACCTTGACTTCGTCTTCATCTCTAGCTAAAATGTTGGACACAGTTATGGAAGCTTGTCCCCGTTCTTCCTCGACTTTGTGATGGGTTTCGCTGGGGGTTGAATCCAGGGGCTTTTGGGAGGTCTCGTCCACGGTCAGTTCGATGACGGTGGACGGAGGCCTTTCGTCCGAAGGCGGCCCGTTGACATAGTCCATGGTCTCGTAGCTTTGGCTGGCCAGAGAAATGGAGCGGATGGAGGACGAGGACTCCTGATGCGTGTACTGACGGAACATGCGAGCCAGATTCTCCTTGTGTTGCTCAAAGGTCACCTGGACACACAGAAGAGGAGAAGTTAAAACAAGTGTCAACAGGATGTGCACGGAGTATGACACGGCACAAAAATACGTTCATATATGTTCAGAGGGATGACAATCTAGCACCGTTGTCAATTCAAAAGAAAATATTATATCTTGGAATGGGCAAAATGTCTCAAAATTACAGTATCGCCAATAAAGAGGAAGCTGAAAACCCATGAATACATAAGTGTGGGTTTGTAGGGGAAGATTCCTTGGACACAGTAACTAGTAAAAAAAATTATATAGGCTACTTGTAAAAAAGCCAGTAAAATAAGTATGTTGGTAAATATGGCATTTCGAAATTGTGTGTATTTATAGCGCCCATAAAACTCATTCAAAAAATTCAAGTTGTAGAAGAAAAATTATAAGTACAACTGTATAACGAATTTGCGTGCCCAGAAAAAAAGGACATTGTATTGTGTAATAAATACTGTATACTACGATGCCCTGAAGGTTCATGTTTTCCCTATGTTTGTGTTTTCTGGATGGCAGTGGGAGAAAAAAATTGATTAAAAAAATAAAACTAATAGTAAAGTATTATTTCTACCCATTCCTGGTTAATTGTATGGTTCATTCACGTTTTGTGCGATACTTGAACCTCAAAAAAGACATTTTACTTGCACATTTTAGCACATTTATGATGCTAAACGTTAAAATATCGGCTGAAAATCTGTATTGACATAATGCAAAAGATTATGGAGATATTCATTCTTGTCAATACCGCCGCGCTCCCAGTCGTCGGTCGGCTAAATTAAATATTAAATCATAAAAATGGCTACTTTGGAAACCTAGTGGCTTGTGGTTTGGGAGTACACGCCTCAACGCTGCTTAATAATGAATACACCGGCCATTGTCAGAAGATAATCAATGGTATTCGCTCCACCTTCTCCTGTCAAAGATGCTACATCCAATAAGCGTACGAGCTGGTGGACGTAACCGCTATGAAACCTCCATATCGTTTTCAAAATCATATCCTTAACAACTCTGTGCCTTCTGCTCTTTTTAATTATCTTTGTCATCTTCCAACACCTTTGACAGAACCAAGACACAAACGCAAAAAAAACAAACAGTTTTAGCCTCATTATCGCACGTTACCGCCGGGACCGTTTGTAGTCAACTGACCCATATTTAAAGTTCCCCCTTCGCTTACACGCGGCGACCCACAGCCCCATTAACCCCGATCACTCTCCGCGCCATCTGATACAGGTCCGGCCCGACTGCTCGTCTATACGGACGACGGCGTTCGAGGAAAGAACCCATCCATGTAAGCGGTCATAGATTAGCGCTAGATACTATTAGCGTTTGTCTGCTGGTCGTGTGTCTGCCGTCGTGCCTGGATGTGCGTGTTCGTGCATTGGCAAATCCTCCCACGCTCTTAATTTAAGACCCCGGCATTAATCATTGGGCTCGGAGGACAGAAAGTCAAAGATTGTAGAAAACCAAAAAAAAAAAAAAAAAAAAGGAGGGTGTGGCGGCGTTTGCTAGACCCGCTCGCGTTGGCGTTTCAACCCGAGGCTGTTTGGATAAAAGAGGGGAAACAAAGACGGGATCAAAAGCAGGAAAGAGCGTAGAAGTGGGAGAGAAAGGAGCTAGTTATTTGTAATTAATTAGGCGTTATTGTTCTAAATTAGCCCGCTACACGGACGCTCATTTATCTTCGCTAGCGAGGAGCCACGATTGTTAATCCATAGTCGTTTTCTGTTCTAAATGCACCAGTAGTCATCCTCCTACTTCCCATCTTTTTTTTTCTTTTTTTTTCCCAAATGATCACATAGCCAGACCTTCCACCCATTAGTTTGAGCTTAATTTGACATTTTTGGGGTGTTTTTTTTTTTTTTGCAATTAAACATACTCTTTTGCTCTGAGCACAACATAACGTCATAGATCCAGGATGCAGTCTGTACATTAAGATGACGTATGCCGGCTCAGTTAGCGATCCAGTTACCGTTAGACCGGGGCAGTAGTAAACGTCTGTGTTTTTTTTTCTAAAAGAACCTTGCCACAATTTAGTATATACAGTATATATATAGACCGGGGCAATGCGAGCTGAAGCATGAGCGGAGAGAAAATCTGATTTAGCCGCAGACAGAGAATGGAAAAATGTAAATGGTAATATTCTGAAACGTGGTGGGCCGCTCTAAAGTGACAGGTAACACGGGATTAAGTGGACACCAGCACAGAAGAAAACGAATGACTATATGTAAAAACATACGGGTACCATTTATTTACTATTAAGTGACCGCCGTGTTTTGCTTGATGTGATCCAGGAATAGTCAATACCGAGCTAAAATGGCACAAATAATAAACATCAGCGTAAGAAAATTAGGGGGTGAAAAGTGTAATCACGCCATGTCTACAAAAGCTGTGATTTCATGCTCAACTTGTGTTTTATTTTTTTTGCATTCTTATTAACATTCTTTACGTATTTTTTGTTTCTTTTGTGTTTGGCGATCTAGTTCGATTTAAATGTCCTCTTCTTTCGCTCAGCTTCACAACGCTCAGACCTCAGCCACGCGGCGTAAAGTAGCGGAGGGCTGATCTTCGGAGACCCCCGCAGTGGTAGCCAGGGAGTCCCCCCCCCCACCCCTTTAGATCCAACAGATAGGGAGTAACCGCAAAACAAAGGAGAAACGGGGAGGGCAGCGCGCCTCTAATCGGATTAGCTAAATGTAGTTCGTCCTCCAGAATCAATGTCATCTGCTGCTGCTGTGTGGTTCTCACAAACATTCTCACTAAATGTACAGCTACCGTCTTTGCCTGCTTTAGGTATGTACACGGTTATTATCTGTACATTTAAACAAGCCAGTGGGAGAGCCTGACCTCCTTCTCTGTAAAAAAGTGCTTTTGACGGTCAGTTTAAGGTTTGTACAACTTTAAATCAACAATTGCAGAAACAACATATGTGAATGTGTGACTGGAACTGGAACATTATTCACATTATAAGAACTGAGTAGAGCTTGGGAGTATATGGGATGTTTATGGTCACTGTGCAACAACCTTACATTTAACACACCTTAAAACTTGTGTGAACACTATCATATCAAACAGTTTGATATGATACAACCTGATAGTTTTCCTGAGCCCTTTTAGCCTAAATGGAATGTCATGTATTATGAATCAATGCTAAAGTCCGCATTTTAGGGCACTCAAATATAAATGAAATCAATTGATGCAATTCTTTTGCATAATGTATACAAACTGATCTAAAATACACACAGGAAGTGTATAATGAAGTGACGACTTTAACAAAGACAACACTTGATGTATCGTATTGGCTCCACAGTATTGTCACCCTCTTTGTTTATCCCCTTGTCAATATGTCTACCTTAAAGCCCCCCCGTAGGTGACCATAACAGTACACACTGTGTACTCTTAAGAAATAAAATATATAGTCTGTTATGTAATCTGCAACAAAATCATTGAATATTATAGTATAATAGTAGTTGTACAAAGAACAATGAGACTGTCCCATCTAAACTGATGTGTGCAGTGGGGCTGGACCGTGGGACAGTGGGACCGTGGGACCGTGGGACCGTGACTGAGGTGAGTCCGTGCCCAGCTGCACCCACATCTGGGGTTCAAACCTGAGACCGCCTCAGCATGTCAATGATTACATCCTAAATGAATAACAAACAGGTCTGTGAATAAATGTAAGACCAAATTTATAACATGCTTTTGTAGATTTGATGTTGTATCATGAAATTGAATTGTTGATTTAATTTATTTGAATGATTTCATCTATAGGAACTGTATAAATGATTTAGCATTTTATTCTGGTGCTTTGAGCCACACACCACCTTCACTGGCATTAAACAGGCTGAATGTTTCACATAGTTGACAAAGACAAACAAGACTTTGAAGTTCGAGTGGAAAAAGGAAGAAAAAAAAGTGTATTTGAGAATGGTAGTGGAGGGGCTCCCGGTGGACTGTGTATTTATGAGCCCTTGTTTCTCTGATTGTTCTGCATGACTCCAATGAATATTCAATGGACTTGGAAAGAGCTTCACAGAACCCAGCAGCCCGGGAGAAAAGGAGGCCAGTGTTCCTGCTCATACGCACCAGCCTGTGTGTGTGTGTGTGTATGCGTGTGCGTGAGTGCGTGTCCCTGTGTGCGTGTGTGTGTGTGTGAGTGCCTGTGCGTGTGTGTGTGTGTGTGTGCAGTGATACACAGCCCGCAGCAGCGGGAGGAGAGAGCAGCAGTGACAAACTGCTGCGCTGCTACAAAGGTGGCAGGAAATCTATCAAACGGGACAATAAAATTGCAATTGAGTTTCTTTAGCTTTTTTATAGCAGATGCATGTATCTTGGAGGGGCTGCAACTCCCCACTTCACACACAAGCAGGAGGCCAACATGTGTGTGCTGGTGTGTGCACTGCACCTTACAATATCGCACTGCCAGTGGGTGAGGTAAACTACTGGACTATACTGTGGATACAGTAGCCCACCGTATAAACAGATCTCTATCCTTCACAGTCACACAAGACGTCGAGACTCAAGTACTGCAACTGGACACACAACAGTCAGAAGAGGGCGGATGACGAGGACAACACACGGACACGCAATTGTTTCTATTACAGAATCTGTCCCTCTGTCATATTTGTCTGCACGTGTCACGCCGCTGGTTTCGCGCCGCCTTCCCCCGTCACAGATGCTCTCCCTTTCTCTCCCCCCCGAGCCCCTCAAACACAAACTCCCGCTCCCGTGTGCCCCGTGCATTTCCACACGGTCTCATCCTGACATTTTCATTTTCACTGCAGCTGGAGCTTACTTCCACGTGGTTTGAAGGTGTGGAGAGAGAGAGAGAGAGAGAGAGAGAGACGCTGGGGAGTGCGTCCAGACAGCAGCCGCCGCCTCGCACCCAGTCTGCCTGTGCCCCCTGCTGGACAGAGCCTGACACGGCACGCATCCAGCACTCCTCAGATCACCAGCACTTCTTTAACCTTCAATTTGCCAGGCTTAAAAATCCCCCCACCGCCCCCGCCCTCGACCACAATCTGACACCAATCTCAATTACTTCAGTGCGCTGGTAAAGAGGAGCGTAACGCGATATCAACACAGTGTTACTAACGCGGCGCTCCAACTTCGGCTTTTGGAAATGGGAAGTGCCAGAAGTTTATTTTTATCTGTACAGTTTAAAAGAAAGAGGGCCCTGTGTGTAAATACAGCGCGGAAAAGGTCGGCGGGCTCGCTCCTATTGGTTTACTCTACGACAGGCTTTTAACTGGTCGTCACGGAGCGGCTTCCACGGCGCAATCTGATGGGCGCGCACACACGGGCCAGTTACCGCACAGACACAGCCGCGCGCTGATTGGACGGACTGAATCAGGGACTGGACTGAATGGAGTATCATATGGTGACTAAGGAGCAAAGTTTTCCATCAAGATAAACAATGTCAATGTAATTCTACTTGTAAATCCATATTGGCAAATTAAAATGGGAAGGAAGTAACTGGATATTTGGACGTTGGTGCAAAGTATTTTAAAGTAGGAAAAGACGTTTTGGATGGGTTAGGGCTGATTTTAGGATTGTTGCGTGTTTTCAGTTAAATTAAAGTGCCTCTGACAGGTCGGACGACTCGCTGAACTAAAATGCAGTTAAGATAAATATATTTTGAATTTTGCTAAAAAAATATATATATATAAAAATGTTATCACAGAATAGCACATTTTTTAGGTTTATAATTTCACTTCCTGTTTGTAATTGATGACATCACACTAGGAAATTACCCAGCAACTACAGGGCAAAACTCATCTAATGTCACAATTTATTTAATTTGATAAATAAAACTTTATTTTGTTGAATTCATGTTTACAGATTCAAAAAAAGTAGTTTCTTTTGTGTAATTTATGCATAAACTTTGACTGGAATGAGCGTCCCTAGTGTGATGTCACTTCCTGTCATTTTCTACAGATTTTTCAACGTTTTCTCCACAAATACCTGCTCGATTGGTGTAAAACTATCATGTATAAATATTAGAAAATTGTAAGTTGTTTTGATGGTAGTGGTGGTGGTGATATCGACTGAATTAAACTTGATTAAATGTAAAACATTTTCAATCTCGATATCGATATGCAAACGGTATTTTAACAAAGCATCGGGCATGTGCTCAAACGTGTCTGGAAATGTCGTGGTTGAGGTTCAAATATGGCACAAAACGTGACTGGACCTTAAAATGAACCACAAAAGTGCAAAAATATCACTTTATACTACACTATTGTCGAGGAGATTACATTGTACATAGTTGACATATCTCCAAAACAACCGCTGCAATATTATAAATACAGTATAATTAATGGCACTTTTTAGGGGAGGGGTTGTATGTGACAGCAAGTATATTGTAAACTATTTTAATCAAACACACTTAAAATAGATGAAAAATCAATGTAGCACTTCAATTGTAAGTGTTGCCCTTTATTTTTATTACAGAGACAATGGAGGACTAAAAAAGATCCAAACTGGAGCAGGCGGCGTGTGCGTGTGTGTGTGCTGTGTGTGTGCGTGTGTGTGTGTGTACGTGTGCGTATAATGAGCAGCCTGACCTTGGAGTGTGTGATGGACAGCGTGTCCACCCAGACCCTCCAGCTCCGCCCCACTCGTACTTGACGGCGTGGTAACAGCAGGATCCTGAAGATGGCGTAGACCATCTCGGTGATCTTCTGCTCCTCGGTGGTGCGCGGGTTGATGAAGCCCAGAGAGAGCATCCACTCCTGCCACACGGAGCACTGCAGCAGACTCCGTGTGCAGCAGCAGCAGAAACAACAACAACAACAACAACAACAGTGAGTCTCTGAGGCCCGGGACGGTTTATCTTCTGAACAGTCCCACACTTACCTGCGGTTCTCCTCGGCTGTTATTGAACAGTTTGATCATGTCTGACAGGAAGACCCGGCGCACCTCCATCGTCTCCGGGAGGGGGGCCGAGTTCTTCAGCAGAGCAAAGCGATTACCTTCAGGATCTCTGCAGAGCAACACAAAGCAAACACAAAGCACACAGTTTGTTCAGTGAAGGAAACAGTGAGCCGTGCATGAGCCAGGCGACGCTTTTCGGGGGGGATCACAGACTAACCTACGATTTGACTGATTTCTAACAATGCTGATTATGACACGTCGAAGCAAAACTGCAAAAATAACCAGTGATGAGCTCCAGCAAATGACCATTTTTCAAGAAACTAAATTGTTTCTCAATTAAACAACAATCTCTTCTTTAAATATAAATTAGCGGCGGCAACTAAACAATTATTTTAGTAGTCGACTAGTCAAACGATTATTTCTATTTGACATTTTGGACCAAACAGAAAGGTGAAATATGCTCAATTAATATTTTTTAACAAAGCAGAAATATTTATGAATAAAGTGTATAAATTAATGAAAAGCTGAATTATTCTAAATATTGTATTTATTTTATTGTTATTTTTGGACATTTTGATTTATATAATGCCGCCGTCTTCGTCATCTGTAAAGTCCAGATAGAAATCATAATTATCAAGCTACAATTAGTCCACGATTAATCAGATGAACTGTTGCAGCCCTAAAATAAACTGTTATTTTAGTAATTGGGTTAAAGTGATGAGGGTTGTGGTGAAAAGAAGCAAATTATCAAAATTATCGCTCGAAAAAAAAAAAAGTTTTAAATACGTTTCCAAATAAACCATACAGACTAGGGGGGGGGGACAAATGTTATGATTTCTACTGATTTCTACTTAAAATATACCATTTGTAACTTTATTTTTGAAAAACAAGTCTGTCTAGGACCATTTCTTTCACTTCAGCCTTTTCTTGATTCTGAATTTATTCCCGCGCCACACGTACTAGATTTGCGCTCACGTGGAAAACCCTTAAAAGACTAAAAGTGCTCCGGTCGCCGACAAGAACGCCTCGGCATCGGCCTCAACATGTGCAAATCATTGTGTCACTAACGATTCCGGCTCCGAGCCCCGCGCACCTGAGAATCGGAGCTTATGCGAAGAAAAAAAAAAAACAGATGACAGATGGAAAAAAAAGTGAAATAAAAAGAAAAAAACCAACCCAAACTTCCACACTGTTGATGTTTATCGTAGTGTAACGGTTTTGGCGTATTGTTCCAAATGAGAACGCCGGGCCCTCCGGTTAAACCAAAAAAAGGGACCGACTTTAGATGAATTATCTCGACATTGTCAGTGCCCATTTGGCGCCGAAAGGGAGGGGAGAAGACGTCGCGGCTTGGGTTTCAACTCGTCTCCTCAGACCTTGGCGCTAACGATGCTCTCCCCCACCCCCACCCCACCTGCGCCTTTCTTTTTGCCTTTCGTGTTGTTTCTGTACGCCTTAGTCACTCAAATTACGAGTCGCTGAAACCTTTACCGCGCAGAAAATTACCGGCGAGCCGAGTACCTGGAATGAGGGCGACGTTCGGGGAGGGGCGGCGTATTCTCCTCTTCTTTCCCGAGACTTGACTTAATTGTAGGAGAAAACGGTAACTTCCTTGGCTTGTTTGATTGGCTCTGACGTTACTAAAGACTGCAATCAGGGGGCCTTTTCGGAGGAGGAGGAGGGGAGAAGAGGAGGAGGAGGAGGAGGAGGGGGGGGGGAAAGTTTTGTTGTAGATTAAATCAAGAGTACGCACGGTAAAGGAGAACCAGACCGCCAGATGCAGAAAAGAAAAAGCCAGACGAGCGAGTTTCCTATGATAGATACTTTCGGGGTCTGCGAGGAGAGTTTTTAGACAAATAAAGGCTTAGGGTAATCAACGCGTGACGACTCCAGAGCCTTGTCAGATTAAGGCCGGGGAGGAAAAGGTAAACCTGGGTCGTGATTACGGCGAAGTGCTAGGATTTCCAACTGA
The DNA here is from genome assembly GCA_015082035.1 of Chaenogobius annularis. Classification (NCBI taxonomy): domain Eukaryota; kingdom Metazoa; phylum Chordata; class Actinopteri; order Gobiiformes; family Gobiidae; genus Chaenogobius; species Chaenogobius annularis. The sequence goes on along the minus strand of BJKM01000350.1, from coordinate 181,734 downwards.
TTAAAGCCGCCTTTCTTTTTCCCCCCCCGACGTGAAAAGGAGCGTGCCAAAAAATAAAAAAAAAAAAGAGAGGTGTTTCTCAGCTTTAGCGCGAATGCTACTTGAAGCTCACTGCGCCGTGTGAAGATGCTTTTTGCGGCGTGACATCTGAAGTAACGCTCTGATGGGGAGAAGTGATGTTTATGATGGCGAGTGAATGGAACCAGTCGTTATTGAAGGCTCAGTTCGCATTTGTAAGTATGTACGCGTGTGGTTTTTAAAACGGTCTTGGCGTGTGAGATCCGTTATTTAAAGCCGTCAAAGCTGCAGCGATCCCGCCTCTTTCCTGGTCCGGTCTTTTGTCATCTCAATATGGGTTCATTTTGTTGGTCTGGGATTGATCAGGTCGTACTCTGGTTATAATCAAATGATAACAAAGTACGACTATATTACGTGAAGATGCGCAGCGATAATTCAAACAGCGGCATGAAAATATATATACAGTATCACTGAAGCTTCATGCTAGTTAACGCAGTGCATTGTGGGTAGGGCTGCAGAGATCGATCGGCTAATAGTAACGAAACGACTATAATGTGTCATAGTCGTGTTTTGATCATCGTTTACTGCACTACACAAGACGCTAAATCACACACGGAAGACCTTTTTTATAACAAAGACGGCAGCGTTATGAGAGGAAAATGTAAAAAAAAAGAATAAAGTATTTCAGAGTTTCATCAATAATACACTTGATTACCGTCTGGTAGCATAGTTCAACCTTTATTTGGTTGATAACGTGTTTAAAAAGTCAATAATCATTTGACTTTCATTGTGACACTTTTATAAACAGCTAAGATTCTCCTTTAATAGCACAAGAATAAAAACGTATGCTGCATGCCGATTTTATGAATAGAAAGTCATATTATGTACACAGGTCGCACCCCGATTATATAAATGTTAATTATATAAACATGCATAATTAATGAGCACAATTACCACCAGATATAAGCTAGTCTTTCACATTTCATCACACATTTCACCTGCAGCCTGACCCTAATACTCACTTTTACTTTCCCCATGGTTACTAAAGACAAAGATCATCATTTAAACCCCAGACTGCACACTCTGCGTTCTCCGTGACAGAATTCCTCTCGGTCGGTTTTATGTCTGGCGTATGGAAATTCCCCGAGGCGGCAGAATTGATGCCGTTCATTTGTTTTGAGCGTACGTTGTTCGGGGGGCATTGTTCCGCGGGGAGCGAGTTCGGCGCGGTCTGGAGCGGGCGGCGGAGGCTTCGCGCCGGCCGCCTGTGGATGGAAGGGGGGAGGAGGCGGGGCAGGCGGGGCGACGGGTGATTTAGGGCAGAGGCAGGCACTTACGTGGGTTGAGGATCTTCACGGCCGAGTCGGGGTCCGGATGCTGTTTATAGATCACTTGAGTGCAGACTTGCTCCGTAAGGATCTACCGGGGGAGACGGACAAGATGAGAAGTCGTAAATATCCACGGAGCTTAACAATACCTGGGAAATATACAGTACATATACAGTACACACACACAGAACAAAGCCTTAGGTGGGGGGGGGTTTCTGCGCAGGGGGCTGGGAGAGCTAAATTGGAGTGAGCGTTCATTTTTGAAGAGTGTTCAACTGCAACTCAATTATTTATACGATAATAAAGTAAAGAAGAAACAAAAAGAGTGTTTATTTGTTGTTACGTTCTACAGGGAATGAAGCCGAAGTGTGATTTGAGTGCATTTGATCAAGAAAATGGCTGTTTTGTTTGGGTTTTTTAAAGTATTTTCTGTGTTTTTGCAATAAATCTTTACACTTAAGCTGCCATACAATATGTTGCAATAAGATCAAAATCATCCATTTGAGTTTAATATTGACAATTATTTAAGGTAATAGAATGTCCTCCACCAATTATGAAGTATATATTTTATGGCAAAAACATGTTAAACCGGTAAAGTAAGAACTACAAATGATCTTTTCACAAATGTTATATATTTTTTTTACTTTCATGGTTAAGCTTAGTGTAGGGTAACATTGAACTGGACGTGTTAATGAAGCTTTACAATTAACCTTTCCATTAATACAATCGACACTTGGAATCAAAGAAAGGCCAGAGCAAAGTGTGTCTTCGTAAGTCTAAAAACGGCTCTTTTTTTTTGTTTTTCAAGTTTAAAAGGAACGTTTTTTGAGGCGGTAAAAAGCGTGTCACACTCGAAGCTTGTCCGAACCGACCTCGAAAAGCACATTGTAGGTCGTCATGGAGATCTGCTGCGAGTGGAGCATCAGCCGCTCGGTGATGAGCGAGAAAAGGCCGTGACTCAGCAAAACTTCGGCTTTCCTCCTGAACACCAGAACACAGTTTAGGGTTAAAACCTTTCACATCGAACGCATTCGTGACTTCTTAATTCTACTCCAGTTTTCGGGCCTCGACGCACTCCGAGCACGTTCTGGCACATTAGCTCCGGGTACATTTGACAGTCTGAATCCCCGGCTGGCTCTGTTCAAGCCTTCTTTATCAAAATTACCTTTACGTTCATCGTTCGAACATAAATGGACTCGTAACTCCCCCGTGTGGACGACAGGGTGTTTGCGTATTAAACACATGCATATTTATACAGCTGCTTCTGGGTAAATTATTTTTATTTCATTTTTTATTTGCCGGTGCATATTTAAAAGCACGTAGTACACCAGCATAACTTTGTACTTTTCCTTTAATTTCCTTTTTTTTTTTTTTTTTTTAAACAGGAGAAATATTAAAATACATTTACTAAGTCCTGACTCAGTTAAAAACGGACGGAAAACAAACACACAACCAAGAGCAGACAAACGTATGAAACAAAATCTAAAATACCCACATAAAAAGAGTCAGTTAAATACTTTTATATCTTTAATAATAGTACTTACTTTGGTGGCAAGTTTCAGAAAGTAAGCCAACACTTTAAGCGCCTGCACTCTGATTGGCTCAGATTTTGAGGCCAGAAGTTTGTAGATGACCCTGTAAAAAAGTATTTTTTTAAAAAAGCACACGCGTCATAAGCGCGTTTAATGGTTAGAATACGACATCTGGGATTTCATAATAATCTGATTTACTGACAAAACAGATATTCATTCGAGCATCGTAAACTCCCCAATGCAATCTTTATTCGCACATTATCAAACACAAAAGCAGCAGTTTGCCGTGCCAAGGCCCAATTTCGCTCACTTGGTTGATTAAATAAAACAAATACGAGACAAGATAGCAGCACAAATGACTGAAACAAAAATGAATGACGAGCCCGTTTGTCCCATCGCAGTAGAAACCTGTTCATTTGAGTTACACGGCTGTAATTACCGAATGCCATTGCGCTTGGTCAAAAGCCTGGACCATCGACGCGGGACTCTCGGACATCAGCGCCACCAACAACTGCAGCACGTCCATGAGGTTGTCGTCCTGCGGGACAGAGAGAGCGTCGGCGATCAACGCACGGCAACGTAACGCGCGCTCGTCCGAATTAGGGAAGTTGCTCGTGAAGCTCGGCGGTAAACTGTGCATTAGCCGCAGGAGGCGTGACACTGTACAGTGACATCAATCAAGCTCCTGGACTTCAGAATGTGACATGATGTTTGAAACCGAGCTGCCGCTGCGTGAAAGTGGCCTTCCAGTACAATTTTCCTAATCTTCCTCCCTTTGTTTTGCTTCCACGTACTCCTGATTTGAGTGACTGCGTGATTTGCGATACGTGAACCAAACCGCTTCTTTCAGGGCCCGGGAGTTTGGCAGCCGTGGGAAACTAACGAGGAACAGTGCTACTTCTAGAAACCCGCGCCCGTCTCTCTCTGTCTGTCTGTTTGTGTGTGTGTGTGTGTTTTCTTGGTGTAAAAGAGGGTGCGTGAAGTGGTGCTGTGACGCCATCTGCTGGGGAAGTGCGGGCTGACCTCGTGGAGCGTGAGCAGGTAGTTCAGGATACTCTGCAGCTCGTCTTCCTTCACGCCGTGGTCCTAAAAGGAGAAAAGGGAAGGTGTTCTGTAGTTTGCCGAGATGAATAGCAGGGGGGAAATGTTTTGCAAGTTGATCATCCTGTCATTTTTCATGTAAATGTCAAGCATTTTGTGTAAAAATGGGCAAAATTGAACACATTTGTGACATTTAAATCTGAAAAAAAAATTGTTTAAATGTCTTGTTTCCGTTTGTTGACACTTTAGATACAAAAAAATATACAGAGAATTTTAAATAGAAACAAGTTTGGCTTAAAATTGGCATTAAAATTCTAATTTTGCCTCATTTTTCCGCGTTAAAACAGAAATAAATCAGGCTTAAAATGTGTTAAACAAATCCTCCAAAATCTACAAGTATAAGACTGTAAAGTTTGGTATGTGAGTGCTACTTTAAGGGCTGATCTTTATGTATGCATTCTGGAGTGACAATGAAATGATAAAACATCTTCAGGTGCAGATTGGACAATGCTGTTTCCAGATGAAAGATTATACGTTCAGAGCGCAAACGGGCAGAAAAAACAAAAACATATAATAGTTTTGTCGTAAAAACTGGAAAATAAATGTCTTAAAATAATAATAAAACTTAAAGCAGCAACATTCAAAAGAAAAAAAATATAACAAGCCCCAGCAAATGAATGGATGCGTTTCATAATATAAATTTTAATGAATCGTTTTCATTTGAAAGTAGAAATAAAGTCGCGTAGTTGTACGTGGCAGTGAGACATTTTGAAAAGTATATTATCCGTTTATTATAATCCATGCTTACTTTCATTATGAGCTGCTTTACAAACAGCAGAAGGAAAGTTCTCAAATGGAAGATGTCTCTCTCGTTTGGCCTTGGACCGTCTTAAAAACACAAACACAACAATTTCATGGCGTTTGAATCAATGGCCTTGTTTTAAAAGTGGAGTATTTGGTTAGTATTCCTGCAGTATTCGGATGTGCTGACCTGTGGCTTTGGGCGTGACGCCGCTGCGGTCCTGTGGGTTGATGACCCAGTAGTAGTACTTGAGCGTGTGCATCACCTGGAGCACGGTGCCCACTCGGCGGATGGCGTTGTAGATGGTCACCGTGCTGACGAACTCCGTGGCCAGGTACGTGTACAGGGTCAGCTGCACCTGAGGAGCGGCCGGGCAAACCAGTGGTGAGCGTCGTGACACAGCTTATCGAGAAATGTATAATATCACAAGAATAAGTCAAATCAGAATATTGAGTACTGTCTATGATGAAACTATTCGAAATGAAGAGACAAAAACCTCCAACTAATCTCCCAAATAAGATCATTTTATGGTTCTTTCATGTTTTGTGCTGGACTTGAACCTCAACATAACATTTATAGGCTCATTTTCACACATTACTGATGGATTGTGAAAATATATACATTGAGATATTAATTTTTGTCAATATCGCCCACCCCTAGTACGGCTTTTTGTCTTAATTTATTTTTTTTATTCATTTTTTAATCCAAGTTTAAAACAACTCTAAAATTATATTGATTATTTTAGATTTGTTTTCAAATTTAAATTAAAAAATTCTAAAATTATATTGATTATTTCAGGGGGGTTTTTAAAGTAAAAAGTCAAAAATTATATCAATTATTTCCCTTGTTTTTTTAAATTCAAATTTTAAAAAAATCTAAAATTATATTGATTATTTCAGATTTTTTTTTTATTTTTTAGGTAAAAAAAAATCTAAAATAATATTGATTATTTCAAACTCCTTTCGCTTTGAAAAATAAATGTAAATCTTTTTTTCTTTTTCTTTTTTTGACTGAAAAGAGAAATGATAACAACCTCAATAATTCCATGTAAAGGTTTATTTTTCAAGTCTGCAGGAGTCACCCCGGTTACTGTATTATCACAAGTTTGCAAAGAGTGTGGGTGAATCAATAAAAGTGAAAGGTGAGTTGTCACAGATAAAGGTGTAAAATGATTAGCTTAAATGATGATTCTGATTATTCCTGCCACAATATAATCTTAAGAACTAAGCAAAAAATAAATAATGTGACCATTTTAGAAGCCAAATTAGTCCTTTCAATATATATTATTTTATCTGGCTGTTTTTGCCACATTACCTTGAGTTCATAAAACTGGTCACAAACTTGAGGAGCAGTAACGTGTTAGACAATGGGAACGAAAGAGAATTTTAACTGCCACTGTTGTTTGTTCGTCGTCTCAGTCGCATATCATTTCCTTTACCATGCAGACTCGCTCAGTTTAGCAGTTTAACGCAATACGACCTTCTAAAAAACACTGAAAAACAGGGCACAGATCCACTGGCAGCACATATCCTCCATTACAGGTTAGCCCCGCCCTATCCTTACCCACGAGGCGCCCCGCGTTACCCGCACGTGCCCCTGTGCGCGCAGGTATGCGAGTAATGGCGTTACCTTGGAGGGGGCGTGGATCCAGATGGCCGGGTTGAACATGATGTGGTCGCACAGCTGTTTGAGCAGCAGGATGCCGTTGGGCAAGTTGCTCAGGTAACGGGAAAAGGCCAAGACGATGTCCAGGACGGGCCGCGTCACGTGCAGCTTCGAGGACTGACGGGGGGAGACGGGGTCAAATGCTGGTAAAAGTCATGTAAAGTATAAAGCAGGACAATCACTTCATTAATATGGCTTTGTTTAGTGTTCTCTTCCTGTTCCAAGAAGAGTCGATTCGAGCGCGGAGAAAGGCGATTGTTGCATCAAAGCTAATTTAAGGAGAAAAGACTGAAGAAACTTTAGAACTACAGCATTGAGAAGTGTTTGATTACTTCAGAGATAAAGCAAGCACGGACATACGGCAGGATACAAAAAGCGCAGTGTATCAGTACTCAGCACTGACATTGGTTTTAAAGTTCAGGCCTATGTATAAAAGTGCAAACGTCAATTCATCCGTGTACATTTACATTAAAACAACACCATGTAAGGGAGCGTGTGTTTACGTTTGTTTACAACCCCACAATGTTGCTTTAAATATGCTTTTTATCAATCATTTTGGGATCACGTTGTCATTACAATTGCATGCACATATTGTCTCGTTTTTGTTTGCTTTTTGTTGTTGTTGTTGGTTTTTTTTGTACATCGCATTGCATTTTACCTGTCCTTCAGCAGTAATGTGTGAGTTTACAAACTGTGGATGTAAGATCAGAATTAAATTAGTCACTATTCTTCAGTAAGGATGTAACAATATCACAATCTGCATCTCACAGTACAGTAATATTTCAATAGACTTTGATATGAATAATTACATAATCCAAAGATTTTAAAGATATAAAGCCAGTAATTCTCTCTGTATTTTGAGGCGTTACTGTAACTAAAGAGACTGTGACACTACAACATCACAATATTTCTGTTATTGTTACATCCCTATTCTTTGGGAGGTTTCTGTTTTCCTTTACAAACAAACAACCGAAGATGTATTTTCATAAATTACATGAAATAATGCATATATTTCAGGTTAATAAGTGATGAGGCTGGAGTTTATTTCGTCTTCTTGTGCTCCTGCCTCCTGTGTCTTTCTCACCTTTTCCAGCGTGTACCCGATCACCAGGAAGCCCTTGCAGGCCAGCACCTGCTCTTGCATAGCCACAGAGTTCTTCAACAGCTCCATGACGAAGGACAGCAAAGTGCAGCTGAGCGGAAAACAAACGACAGGGATTATTGTCGGCCTCTTCGCCCGTCTGTGTGTGTGCCGCTGACAAGAGCCCCTGTGAAGGGCACATCCCACAATGCACTCTGATTGAATGAGGGTGTCGTGTGCCGGGGCGACGGGCCACTGGACTGTGGTCAGCGTCAGCTCGAGGGCAGCAGCGAGGACGTGACAGTTATCAGCAAAAAGGACAGTGCTCACATTGTCTGAAGTAAAGTAACATGTGTAAACACAGATCACATGAGACACATTTAAAAGTACAGATACACGGGGAAAACTATTACAAATGCAAAAGTATCACTTAAAAATATACCATAGTAAAAACATGAATACAATAAATAAATAATAATAAATAAAATGCATTTAAAATTGACAGTATTTCACACAAATATTGAGAAGAGTAACATGTGGTGACCTTGACATTGAACTCCTCCAACCAAGTCAACTATTTACACACTTTGGTAAGGATGTTGCCATGTATACTATATTCCGTGCATATAGTAAAACAAACCTTCGGGCATTACAGTAAGACGTACACCACAGGTAAGACCAACAGTTGTAAATGTGGTATCAAAGTACATATACCTGCTCTAAAAGGTAACAATGTAAAAAATAAATAAAAGACAACTAGAATATTGTGCCATCCTGTTCTATCAACTAAAGACTATATATAATAATTGATAAATAAGGACATATAAAAAAGCGTATTTGACTGGAATGGTAGGTGCTGTATGTGTGAAGTGCATAGCATTAATCCTAGACACTTGCTGCAGCTTTCTAGTCCCTTTTTGTGTCCGTGTAGTGCAGGGGTGCGAGTGTTTACCAGACGGAGGTGTCCAGCTCGTTGCCGGAGGGCTGGCGATAATCCAGCTGTGCAAAGAGAGGGAAGAGGACCTGCACGCCCCCGATGGAGTGAATCCCACTCTGGACGGAGTGAGTCACCACGGCCTTTACGTCCTACACACACAGAAGGACAAGAGCACATACGTTTCACCTGCTCTCACTGGGTTTTTCAGCTTTTATGAACATCACGAGACAAACAAAAGCACAATTTACTGGAAAAGAGAACATCGGCAATACCTTTGTGCGTGATTACAAAGTATGAAACTGAATATGTTATGATAATGTACATATCAACTTATTGTTTTTTTGGTTTTTTATTGCACTTGTGAGGTTTTTTTTTTTTGCATAAGGTAGAATAATGACTCATCTCTGACTCTTTAGTATTGCAGGAACTTTTTTTTCTTTGCAAAACGGTTGAAAAGGGTTTTATGGTCCTGCCGAAACGGTCATCAATATTGTCATTTATAGCAACAGCAACATATCGCAATTACATTTTTTTATTTATTTTATGTTTTTGCCTCGACAGGGCTAGAAGCGAGTACACGATTAAAGTCATTTGGAATCTATTCTGCATCATTCCAAGTGACAGCTGCAGCACTCTAGGCTTTTTACACCTCAGCTCTAATGACTCAAATTAGAAAGAAAGGATCTAACGCCGCGCTGACATTTCTGCGATGTAAAAAACGTGCCTGTGAACGACTCCCGTTACCTGCAGCATGAGCGCGTGAGGCGAGTGGACGAAAATGGAGGCGTTCTCTTTGGGTGAGGACTCGAGGCAGAGCTGTGCGTCGGTGGCTCGGGGGTTGTAACTGAAGGCGATGCTGGAGGAAAGCTTGCCGTCGTACAGAAGGGTTTTATGGTGCTCGGCAAACAGCAGGTCGCTCTCCGCCTTGTGCTTGAACGTGCCCTGAAGGGAGTGGAAAGGAAAATGAAACGGGAACGGGGCGACGGATGGATTCTGAATACAGAAAAATGACAAATAAAGTGTATTTTTGATGAAAAGTTGTAATTATTTACTCTTTTTTAAACATTTTGATTTAATAACGCTGCAGTCCTTTGTTAAAACATAGGACTACAATGTCTACTGTTTTTTTGTCGTCATCTTTCTGGTCTTGTTTTTTTCTTTCGTGTTTGTTTATATGTTGTTAAATTAAAAAAAAACAAATTTAAATATATAAATAAAATAAAAATAGGATTACTGTCTTTTTTTTTTCATCGACGACTATTTAAACACATTTAAACCAACAGAAATGTTAAGATGTTGAATACTAAACTTATTCAAAAGTATTCTGACACTAGTGAGACAGCTGCTCATCTGCACTTTTGTTGGGCTGTAGTCGACTAAAGACATGCCCTGCCGATAGATTAGATGACTAAAGCCTTAAAAACCTTTTAGCATCTCTATGGTCTGACCCACACTGCAAAAGAGTTCATCCAAAAGCAACTATTTATGCAGAAAGTGAATAGAAAAATTGTGTATTTACATGTAAAAAGGCAGATTTAATTCACAAAAATGTCCCCCCCATGCCTGCTCCTTTTTGCTGTTCTCATAAATGCTTATAGTGTAAATGAAAAAAATAGTCAATGAATACAAATCTTGGTCGATTCAGACATCGTTGACCGATTATAAGGCTAAACGACTCTTTTGTTTGCTTTTTTATTCATTGTGTTTTTGCCAGTGCTTCTCTATGGACGTTTGGCACATTTGGCCAGTAAGGTTCAGTTCTTAACGTTCAGTCTCTTGTACTACAACACTAATTGTTAGTCTAATATGACATGTCCATGATATGATAATAGCCTACCGTGGGACCTGGATACTCACATCCTCAAAGGTGTAATAGTGATTTGTGGCATATCATTTGAATCATCGTTCTACCTGATAGCCTGGGCCCAGTTGATAGATGGCTAGGACCTGAGCCGCACTGAGCGCTTCAGAAAACAGATAAACTGCCCCCATCTGGCCGCAGAAGACACGATTGGCATCTGCGGTCTCCGACGACCCCAGGAAACACTTGTCAAATGTCTGCAAAGATCAGGACGCCAAGAAATTAGCAATACAGTTTGGAAGAAGGAGCGAGCATCGTACTTTGATCATGTTTTAAGAAGAAATGTGATTATTTTAATGATACTTACATCACTAGTATTGACAAACCACGAGATTTCCCCAAAGGAGGCGAGTTCCCCGTTCACGAAGCAGCTAATTTCACAGTTCTTCCAGCGATTGTAGACGTGCACTAGAGACACCATGTACCACTGAAACGACAAAGACACGCACAGATACTTCTGAGACTACTGTAAGGAGCACAGCAGTGGATCTAAACTGGTGCAGCTTCACAACACACCTCAGGACAAGCCATGACCCAAATATGTCCCAAAATATGACTTTATACATAAGCATTTCTAGATTGATTAAGTTGTTCAAAAAATTACTAAAAGAATTCCTCCGCAATGATTTTTGGCAACGTTTTTATCCACTTTATTCCAGTTTATTATTTTATCTCCAATGCGTTGCTTTTTAAAATATCTACTACTTGTTTTCTTAACGATAAAAGTCCACTTAAGATGCCAGAGGTAAAAAATGAAGAAAGTAGCTGACAGCGTCTGCCTAACATGGGACTGGATATTGGATAATCCCCGTCTCCAATCTCTTTAATTCCCTCTTCAACTTTCCAGGGAGGAACACTTCAGATTTATGGTAAAGCTTTAGTCTGAGCACAGGTGATAGATCATGACTAAAGCCACATACAGCGGCTGCAACATATTGTATTCGTAACCCTGAAACTTTTCCACATTTTGTCACATCACGACCACAAAAAAAATTGTATTGGCGGTTTTTTGTGGAGGAGCAACACAAAAGTGCAGCGTGCAAAGTATTCAGCCCACTGAGTCAGTACTTTGTGGAACTGCCTCTCTCTGCATTTACAGCTACAAGTGTGTTTTGTGGTTCGTCTCTACAGCTTTGCCCACCTTCAGACTGACATTCGCCCATTCTTCTTTGCAAAACAGCTCGAGCTCAGGCTGATTTGATGGAGCAGATCTTGCCACAGAATCTCGTTTGGATTTAGGTCTAGACTTTGACTGTGTTTTGTATTAAACCGTTCCATTGTAGCTCTGGCTTTACGTTTAGGGTCGTTGTCCTGCTGGAGGTGAACCCCAGCCATAGTCCAAAGTCTTTTGCACAAGCAGACAGAAACAGGTTTTCTTCCAAGATCACCTTTGTATTTGGCTCCGTCAGATTCCCTGTGGATGCTGCAGCTGCTCCAGAGTGACCATGGGCCTCTTCTCGGCCGCATCTCGGCTCAGAGCTCTCCTTAATCGCCCTGTGAGTTTCCAGATGATGGGTTGAACACGGCTCTGTGAGATGTTCGAAGCTTGGGGAATCTTTTTATAACTTAAACTTCTCTACAACTTCCTCCCTGACCCGACTGGTGTGTTCCTTGGACTTCATGATGCCGTTTGCTCCCCAACCTTCTCTTAACATGCTTCTGTGGCCTTCACTGAACAGCTGCATTTATACAGAGATCAGATTACACACGGGTGGACTCTGTTTATTCAGTAGGTCAACATTCAGTCTTTCAGCAATCATCAGTCGTGAACGGCAGGAAGACGGACTCAGAATCAAGACAATACATCGAATCATCTCAGCTGTATGCATCAGATAAAGACCTTAAGAACGATCCTCGCCGCCTCTTTTCAGTTTCTCATAGACTAAACTTCGACACAGGCAACTTCTGACAGCAGTTGGTTGCATCTGTAAACCGTGTACAATTTCCCTTCCATTTCATCATTGTGTGCCACTTTGTGTTACTCTTGAACGCCAGGACAATTTATTGATGTTCCTGGTCGTGACGTGACAAAATGTGGAAGCAAGCCACTGTCTGAGTGGTCAGTCTCGTCTCCTTGTTTGTAGCATACCTTTTGTGGTTTAAAGTCATACTTGACACAGTGCTGGAAGCCTTTGCCCTTGGATTTTAGAGAGGTCACTATCAAACATCCACCGACAAAGTGTGCAGAGTAGCCTAGGCCTTTACTGGTGCGGAAGCTGGAGAAACGACAACAAGAAAAAAAAGTTATCAAGTAGTCCAAGGACTATTCAAAATGTAAAACAGTACACATTGGGTCAAGTTGTGATTCTTTCTGCTTTCAAACTGAACAAGCTGTCCAACAGTAAGTAGAGCTGGCGTAAGTAGAGCTGCGTAAAGTGGAAGCTCCGTAAGTGATGCGCGTAAAGTGAGCCTGCGTAAAAGTGGAGCTGCGTAAATGGAGCTAGCATAAAGTAAGAGCTGCGCAAAGTTAGAGCTTGCGCAACAGTGGAGCTGCGTAAGTGGGCTGCGTAAAGTGGAGCTGCGTAAAGTGGAGCTGCGGTAAAGTAGAGCTGCGTAAAGTAAGAGGCGGCGCAAAGTGGAGCGCGGCGCAAAGAGGAGCGGCGCAAAGAGGAGCGGCGCAAAGAGGAGCGGCGCAAGGTGGAGTTTGCGTAAAGTGGAGGCTGCGTAAACGTGGAGTGTGCGTAAAGTAGAAAGCTGCGTAAAGTAAGAGCTGCGTAAAGTAGAGCTGCGTAAAGTGGAGCATGCGTAAGTGGAGCTGGTAAAGTGGGAGCTGCGTAAAGTAGAGCTGCGCAAAGTGAGCTGCGCAAAGTGGAGCTGCGTAAAGTGGAGCTGCGTAAAGTGGAGCTGCGTAAAGTGGAGCTGCGTAAGTGAGCTGCGTAAAGTAGAGCTCGCGTAAAGTGGAGCGGCGTAAAGTGGAGCGGCGTAAGTGCAGCGGCGTAAAGTAGAGCGGCGTAAGTAGAGGCGCGCGTAAAGTAGAGCGGCGTTAAAGTAGAGCGGCGTAAAGAAGAGCTGCGTAAAGAAGAGCTGCGTAAAGAAGAGCGGCGTAAAGTTAGAGCGCGCGTAAAGTAGAGCGGGTAAAGTAGAGCGGCGTAAGAAGAGCGGCGTAAAGAAGAGCGGCGTAAAGTAGAGCGGCGAAAGTAGAGCGGCGTAAAGTAGAGCGGCGTAAAGTAGAGCGGCGTAAGTAGAGCGGCGTAAAGTAGAGCGGCGTAAAGTGGAGCGGCGTAAAGTAGAGGCGGCGTAAAGTAGAGCTGCGTAAAGTAGAGCTGCGTAGAGTAGAGCTGCGTAAAGTAGAGCGCGTAAAGTGGAGCTGCGTAAAGTGGAGCTCGTAAAGTGGAGCTGCATAAAGTAGAGCTGCGTTTAAAACAATACATTTGAATCAAAACTCGCGATGGATCAATATGAGGTGACAATTTGTCACCAGCCATGTAAGGACACCATTGCCGTTTGTATCAGGGCGCTTGTCTCCATGGAGATGTTATTGCGTTGCCTGAAAGTGCGCATTAAACTCATCCATTTTTCCATGACCAAGTGTTTTTAGTGCTCAAATTAAAAAAATAAACACGCATTCTTACTCTGAAAGGGCTCGCCTACATACATTATTTCTTTTTTACATTTTTACATCCACAAATGGGTCAACTTTAGATGGTAAAACATGATTAAAAAGCAGCCACTTAATGCCCACCGCTCTCTGAAGTAGTTCTGACAGAGAGCACATGGATTTTCAAAGACTTTTTTTTTTATCATTTGGGGCGTCCTAAAGAGATGGGGCTTTGCGTGTCGTTTTCTAAATTAAGCCGTTTAAAAAGAACTGCAGATCTTTCATTACCGAGTCTCTAAAGCAGCTCAGTGGAAACGCAGCTCATCATTTCACACAATCTAGTAAGTGACAGTTGTAGGAATGAGATTTTTGACAGAACTTAAGTAAACGAAGCGCCTCACTGTTTTTTCTATAATTGTGTCATAGAAAAAACATGTTTAAAGTCCTGTGTGGTATACTGTGTGCACATCTTTCACATACAGTGCTTTTTCGATTATATTTGACACGTCAGAGACTCCGAAGGCACGTACCAATACAGATAAGGCTTATCTTTGTCGACGTTTATGTTGTTGAGGGGATCCATGCGGAGCCAGGTGTGGAATGTAAAACCATTCTGATACGGCCACTTTGCGATCGGAGGCAGAGCTATAGCCTTAAAACGAGAACATCAAGAGCTATTAAGACTTGGTAAATGAATATATATGTATGAATATTTAAAACGTAGTATACTCACAGCAGCATTTTTGCCTGGGAAGCTGAAGAATGAGTCTGGACCATTTCTGTGAGCCATGTACTTGAGCACTGACAAGAGCTTCACAGCATGACGAGGCTGAGGAACGACAGTTAGGAAATGTACATCAAAGTATATATAAAAAAAAACAAAAAAACAACGAACAATAACGATAACACTGCGAGTACTTTTATTTTGACACTTTTTACAAATTTTGAAAATATATACATTTCAATTTATTGCCTCTGGTGGGTGATAATACATAATAAAATGGATAATATTGCAATTGTTGTTTGAGAGAAAGAATGTCGCAATATCAAATTTGAGCGATTATTGTGGGAAAAACGCCGCAATTTATTGATTATTCCCAATTACTGAGAAAACAATGACAACTTTGATTTTCGAATACATTATTTGTTCCTCAAGTTTGTGATCAGCTTCATGATAGAACTTTCCTGAATAACAAAAATAAAGTTATTGATTAACAGCCGTGATTAAAAAGTTTTGAGTATATTTTTAATTGATCAAAATGCAAAAGAACTGCAATTTCTCACTCTGACACGCTGATAAACGTTCTTCTCGCCCTACTGTTACAAACGAGTGAATAGTGACATTGAAATATGATAGCCTTGCCTCTATGATCTAAAAATTATACACCAGAAGTTAACAGCCGGGTTTTCACTCAGTAATAATATAGTTTTTATGTTTTGCTGAGTAGCAGTTAGAATGATTTATCTTGCCTATAGGACAAGGGCATTAGTTTGTGGTTCAAGTCCCGCCCCAGACAACCGACATCCAGACAGAAGATGTATAATAATAATAATAAATAATAAATAATAATATAATAATATAATAATAATAATATATAATAATAATAACAATAACAACAGACTCACCCACTGGCCCTTTTCTCCTTGTAACTTGCTGAAGAAGAGCTTTAACTCCGTTCACTGTGATGCTGTAGCTGGCCAGGACTCCCAGCATGTCCACCAACAAGTCTGGAAAAGGAGACAAAAAGTGGAAGAAAAGTGGAAGCATTTTGTATTTCATGTTTTTAACTCATTTATTGAACGCATGGTGGCTCTCTCTTTGTGGATGTTTCTTTTTTACTTTTTCACTGACTGCTTCGTATTCAGTGCAATTAAAGTGTAGAAACGAGCAGAACTAGTGCTATGGTCTGGTCCTGTACCCAATTTTGAACGAAACCGTCCTTTTCTTTATTTTTACAATTATTTTGACAGGAAAGCGGGGGTTTTTTCTGCACTAAATGTAAAAGTTTAACTCTTTTATCGACAAGATATTGTACAATTTGCCAATGCCACACTAGTGTTGTGCATGCTACATTTTCAAACCTTATTTCGATGCTAAGGGTGCTAAGCTTGATACTGAATACAGATTTTAACATATTCTTTATTGTTGTTTGAACAAAAACAAAAAGTGCTCTACATCCAAGCACATAACAAGATAACAAATTTGTTATCTGACCAGGTGTAGGCAGAAGCCAAGGTTATTATGCCTACCCTTTCTCTCCACCTCTCACGTTGGTGGACATTTGTCATATTGTAGTACACCAGCGGACAATTCATCACAAAATAACAAAACTACAAAATACTGGACAGGATGCTCCAAGTATCATCCACAAGCACTCAAATTTTCAACAAAATGCGTTTTTTTTGCAAAATATTTTTCTATACTTATTTTCTCAAAGGTACTTTTAAACTGAAATAAGAAGTGGCTTGAATTCATCGCAACAACTGTTCCATAATATAACTCCTTTACTTGATAAACAATGTTCCCTCAGCGTCGTTCTCATCAAGGTCTGTCAATAATACACGTTCCCTTAATTCATTTTTACTTTCTCTCTGGGTAAATTTTGCCTTCAATGATATAGGGATTTGATTATAATTGGACTAAATACATAAACTTAGCAGTATAAAGATCTACCATAGTCATAAACCTTTAAAGCTTTGAATTGTATGAACAATGGGTTACCAGGCGAATTATAAGGTCCATGATTGATCAGTCTAATAACCTTTTTTTGTAGTATGAAAATTGGTTTAGTTCTAGTTTTGTATGCATTTCCCCAAATTTCAACACCATCTGTCAAGTATGGTGTTATGAGAGAAGAATAAAGTAAATATTGTTATTACATTATATAATATTGTTCAAAATATACTGTAATTTGTATAAGATTGGCAATAGTCTTTGATATTTTTTTTCTGTACATTTTGTATAGTGTTTCCATGTAATTTTGGCAATCTATGATCACTCCAAGAAACTTTAATATAACTGACTCTTTTCAATTTCATAGCTATTTATTTTAATCTGTATATTCATTCCTAGATGTTTGTTACTGAATACCATACATTTTGTTTTGTTCAATTCAATGATAATTTATTCAAAAAGCAAACCAATTCTTTAGTTTATGCAGTTCTCTCTCCGTCACCTTCACCAGCTCACTAAATTTTGACGGCACTAAGAACATCAAACACTTTAATGAATAGTCATTTAATATAAAATAAAAATAATTTCGGGCCCAAAACCGAGCCTTGTGGCACCCACAACTAATTCTCTGCAAACTAGACTCTACTCCCTTAAGATGAACATATTGGAATCTATCTGATCTGTAATTTTTTAACAAAGAATTTACTTTTCCCCTAAAGCCATTTTTTTCCATTTTTTTGTAGTAAGATTGTGTGGTCAATAGTATCAAATGCTTTCTGTAAATCCAAAAAATACCTATTGTATGGAGTTTTTGATCTTAATGATTGGGAAATATTTTCAACCAGATTAACAACTGCCATTGTTGTGGACCTGTGTGCTCTAAAACCAAACTGATGCTCATTTAATATATTGTTTACTTCAACATAATTATCTAAACTTTTAACAAACAATTTCTCTAATATTTTAGAAAATTGGGAAAGTAAAGAAAATACAAGTTGAACGTTTGTCACCGCCTTTGTGCAAGGGAATAACTTTTGCTATTTTCATTTGGTTTGGAACAATTCCTGTTTTAAAAGATTGATTACAGATAAAAGTAAATGGGTGGACAATATATTCAATAATATTTTTGACTATATACATATCAAACCCATTATTATCAGTTGATTTTTTGTTTTTACAGCTCTTCACAATTTTCAATACTTCATTTTCATTTGTTGGGTTTAAAAAAACTGAATTTAAACCTTCATACGTGACCCCAATCTTAATTTCATTGTTTTGAGGGGGCACAATTTTTGTTGCCAATTTATGGCCTATATTTACAAAATAATCAGTAAACTCATGAACTATTTCCTTAATATAACTTATTTTGTCATTGTCTTTATTTAAATAATTAGGATATCCATTATTATTATTATCATGTTTCTTATGTATTAAACCATTCATTATTTTCCATGTTCCCTGGATATTTTGTCTATGTTGCATTAATAATTTTGAAAAATATTCTTTCTTAGAATTTCTGATTATATTAACCAATTTATTCTTATATTCTTCTTTCTGCAAGCCTTAATTATTCCTTTGGTAAACCAAGGTTTCAACATCTTGCTTTTACAAATGATTGTCTTAAGTGGACAACAATGATTGTAAATATCAAAAAATTCTGCTAAAAAAAAAGTTCACATGCTTCATTAGGATTTTCATACATATAAATCTCATCCCAGTTATGTCTACTTAATTCCATTTTCAATGTCTCAATTGCTTCAGGTGTTCTATGTGTCACTGTTCTTGTGTAATTACTCTGATTACATGCTATTCTAAATACATTTTGGAGAATTGTAAAAACAGGAAGATGATCACCAATATCAGTTATTAAAAGACCTCCATCAATTTTACCAATTTCATTTGTAAATATATTATCAATTAATGTTGCCGATTCTGTTGTTATTCTGGTTGGCTTTACTATTACTGGAAATAATGTACTATTATAAAATGTATTGTAGGTTTTCTTGTGTCCACCTGGGTTAAGCAGGTCAACATTAAAATCACCACAGACAAGGTAAGACTTATTTCCAATTGAGTGAAACATATTAGATATAAACTCATTAAAACGATCCAGAGGGGAACCAGGTGTTCTATATACGCAACAAACAGTTCTGTTTTTTTGTTTTTCCATGTGAATCTCAACAGTGACACACTCTAACATGTTATCAATTGTAGTTGACATGCTTTCAGTTAGATTACAATGCAGGTTAGAGTCTACAAAGAGAGCGACTCCACCTCCTCTCCTAGATTTTCTATTCATTACAAACAATTCATAGCCTTCCAGATCAACCATGTTTCAGAAATAGCATAGCTGGTCTCACAATCAACCAGAAGTAACTACAAGAGTATGCTACTATTTGGTCTTAAGCTAGCTCTGATAAAGCTCAAGATCATTCTAAAACGGTTCAGGAAATGTTTTGGTCCCGTTTACGTGATTTATTTTATGTTCATGTGATTTGTTCATACTTTTGACCCCCTATAACCTGCAGGAACACCTCTAGGCTTTACATCCTTATGAAAACCAATCACACTAAACAATATTACTTAGAAAACACAATTTGAGGAGGGTAAAAGCAAGCACCATATGTATTTTTTTAATTTTTTTTCAGCAGTGATTACATAAGGCTCAATTATTCTGTGTAAATAAAGCTCCAGACAGTATTGCCACAAGCAAATGTCTTCTTCTTCCTCATCCACTCTGCTCGACTGCCTTCTCCCTCTGGCTTTTCTACTGATCTGTCTTGCAAAAGTTCACAGTTCACTTCAGGGTTCTTTCATTCGAATTCGCACAAAGAATAGACTCATAAGTATCTTGCCAATCTTCTGAATAACAATGTTCTGTAAATGCTGTTCAAGATGAGATTGTGTTCAGGTCACACAACATTCAAATAGTTAAAAAAAAGAAAGAAAAAAAAAAGGATTTCAGATTTGTTAACCTGTTTTACTGGTTAATATTCCTGCCAGGCACAAAGTTTAATGTCTTCTCTGTCACAAGAAACAGTTGACACAGTTGACAGCTGGAAGAATTTAGAGCCACGAGATAAAAATGGCAAGTTTGTAAAGCAAATTCCAATGAAATGAGAAAACATTTGTGGATGATACATTTGTACTTCTTAGGCTCCTACGCGTCATCTAAAGTTATGAGCTCAGATTGTAGAAGACTAGAAGAGAGAGGATGGTGTTTTGTATACCATGAGACGGGTAGAAACACTTTTTTAAAATTCTGAAGTCAAAAAACGACCTCTGAATTGTGGTGGATTATCATTTAGCGTGTGTATTTATGGCAGTCTGACCTATTGGGGTTTAGTTACGATTGTTCTTAAAGTGCCTCTGACAGCTCGGACCACTCATTCAACCAAAACGCAGTTAAGATAAATGTGTTTAAAATGTTGCTAAAAATGATGAAATTGTATTAAAAAAAATTGCCAATTTTTTTGGTTCATATTTTCACTTCCTGTTTGTAATCAATGATATCACACTAGGAAATGACCCAGCAAACACTGGCCCAAAACCCATCTAATGCCACTTTCTTTTTTTCATTTGACAAACAAAAATAAATGAGAGCACCTTTACTTTGTTCAATTAATGTTTAGAGGGTCAAAAAAGTAGTGTCTTTTGTGTAAATTATGCATAAACTTTGAAATCTGTCATTTTCTACAGATTTTTCAACGTTTTCTCCACAAATAACTACTCAGTTGGTGTAAAACAATTATTTGTATTTACAACAGGTATGAATGAATACACCTAATAAAGTCAAAATGAGAGAATCATAAAAACCTGCATGCACTTTAATAAAAGAAACAACATTTATCAGTGACAATATTCAAATCATTAACTCATTATTAACTAAAGTCCATCTTCTTGTAGTCGTGCCATGGCAGTGTTTGGGATACGATTGTGCAATGGCAATTAGATTAAAGTTAGTTCTCTTCTGGGACATGACTAAAATATGAGCTGCTAAACTAATATGAGAGCCCCGTACATTTCATGTTTGTAGGTTTTAAACAGAGTGAGACAGAGTATTTCGTTGTTTGTAGAGGTAGTTTAAAGGAAATGTGTTCTAACCATTGTTCCCTCATCTAAAAACACACCTGGAGTTGTATTTAGCTTGATTCGCGCTTGAGGGAATTTTGTTCTTCAAGACCTTCGCGCCGTTTTAAGACCGCAGATCATGCCCAGACTCGTAATGGTCGTGATTGGACAGCAGAAGTTCTCTGAACAACTGTGTGTTTACAGTGCAGTCTCCGTTTGTTTATCTCCCCTTTGTAGTCTCCTCAGCAGCCAGTAGATGGAGCTCTAACTCAATTCCTTGACGTGGGAAATGCCTGAACGAAATGGCGTCATGTGCACTTTATGTAAACTTTTTCTAAATCATGAGAGGCCAAAGCAAAAGATACTCAAGACAAGAGCATGTTTAAAGGCCAGTAACGGTACAAAAAAGACAGCATATTTGTCCTTTAATTTTAACTATTAGTATCTAGCACAGGGCTATTCAACTTAAGTTTCCTGAGGGCCAGATTTCTCGGGGGCCGTGGCCTCTGGGCCGGACAGGCTACAAACCAGGTCGGAACCAAGACTAATTCAGAATCAAACCAGGTCCAAATCAGGTCTAAAGCCGAATTAAATAAGGACCAAGCCAGTGCCAAACCAGGTTTAAACTTCTACGAACCCAGATATATGTTATATATATGTTAGAATTTTTGGAAGATGGGTCGCGGGCCGGATCAAATTGTTTGGTGGGCCTGATCTGGTCCCCGGGCCTTAAGTTGAATAGCCCTGATCTAGCACTTTACTTGATTTTATTACTATTTTTCATAAAATCATATTAACTTAATCTTTTTAACTTGTGTCAAACTTATGATGATACTTTCAGTGCTTTGTAACGTACATCCAGCGTTTGATTGTGTGGTTGCTGTTGATGTCTTGTTGACTGCAAATGGCAAATAAACTAAACTTGAAACTTGAAATAATTGCAGTCTTCGCCATCTGCTAATTGCCAGTTGCAACCAGTCAAACTGCGACTGCGTTTCAATAGCGACGGCGTAACGTGGGCTCTGGTGGCGGCCCGTGGGAGTACCTGCGATCATGCTGTCGGTGGTGGCGATCCTGTCCAGCACCAGTGTGATGAGCCCCACTTGGGTGCAGACCTGCAGGTTGCGGACGCTCTTCTTGAGGATGGCGGTGAAGATGCTCCAGACCTCGGCCTGGCACGTGGGCTCGCACTGGTCCAGCAGCTCCACCATGCACACCATGCTCTCCGGCTCCTGGATGATGAAGTTCATCTCCAGGTCGAACTGGCCCCCGACCAACTGCAGGAGAGGAAGAACAGATGCGCGTTAAACTAAAAGCAAGAAGGTAGAACGTATAAAGCGATGCACCCGCGGACAAACTGTGACTAAATAAGGAATCATCCATACGTATGTTGGAGTCTGGAATTGAAAAATGACTTCATATTTAGTTCCTATTTTTTTCCACAGTCTGTGTGAGCTCATGTGTTACTCCCAGTTGCTCCTCAGTGCTTTTTAAACAAATGAGTGGACAGAGAATAGAAAAGAGAAGATCAATGGCTGTGACACATTATATTATACCCTTTGAATTGTTCCGTGAGAATAAGTGAAAAGCTTATTTGTACTCTTGTTTTAATTCATCTGTGTCATGATTGCGTTTCCTTTGTTTTGACCATTCTCTGTTTTAAGTTTAATCTTAGTTTTTAACCTTTTCATTTCTCAATTTTTAAAACATAACTACAATTTTGCTCGTGGGCTTTGCTATCATTTCAAAATTCCCGATTGGGGTTGCAACAAATGATAATTTTTTTAGCAGGTGACAAGTCTGCGATTATTTCTGAGACTTTTTAAATATATTATCAACAAATTATGAGTTGAAATTTAGTGGCTGAAGTCAAATAATTATGACAAACAATAATGAAATGAACAAATAACCCAAAATAGTTCATAATTTTTTGACATTGTTTTACATGTGTTATATCAAAATGTCTCTATGTATGTGTTTTAGAGTTTGTATAGTCCTGGTAACAATTACAATGATCAAAATAGAACAACGATTATTTTTCAAACAGTCGATTAGTCGTGACAGTTGATGAATCGTTCCTATAACATAACAGCGAGACAAAATCACGCCCGACCATCCCTGTAGAGAAGAGGGCATTGTAGTTTGAGCGTGGAAAATGTAGTGCTCACATTATAAGAAAGATTGTAATTCTCTCATCAAATCACCTTCTTAGATTACTAACAATATAGAGCGGATCACTTTTGTTCTAGTCAGACTTGTGTTAGCATTTCACGCTCACAAACAGGTTTATCTATGACTGCATTAGACAACATTTCCCTGTAAGCCAACTTGGTAAGCGGTTCGTATCTATCAAACTAAAAAAGGCCCATAATAACTCGCCTCCGTTGGCATTACTCGGCGGCAAGTTGATATACACGACGACAATATCGCACTTTAATGAAATCCACAGGCGTAAAAAAAAAGGCTCAAAGAGTGCGTGGAAATGTCTATCTATCACTTGGGGCGTATGTGAGGCCTAATAAGCAGACGATAAATTATTCATCCGACTCGCGGCTGTCCGAAAGCTTCAAAGGGTCAAGGGAAAAAGACAAGGCTCCTCTCGGTCAGACCGTTTGTCCGAGACACGGGTGAACGCGCCTAAAGCGGGCGTGCCACCAGTCGACAGGAACAGAGACCGACATCAACAACGTCAGAAAGAATGGGACTAATAACGTGTCGGATGCACGAAACGCGGACACGAACGCATATTACTGATGTCAACGGGCGCTTATTCCGGCGCCGGAAATCACTAGAGACGGTTCAATGTGGATTTTTCCCAGCCGTTACTGCCGTATTTGCCGGTGTAGATATAAATATTTGATACTTCAATCTTGGATCAAATATAACTCGCTGTAACATTTTTGTGATAATTGTGGAAAAAAACAGCCACAAAAAAAAAAAACACAGTAGTAGTGGCCCAATATCTCTGGGCATTTTACCAATACCAATACTAGAGATGGATTTTTATTTCATTTTTTGCCAGAAATCTATCTAGAGTTGAAGTAGCTTTTCAGTTAAGTAAAAATAATAACATTTACCGGGGATATAATGTATATAACGTGTGCCTATTTACTCACTAGCCTGTTCAAAAGGAGGAGCAGAGTGTAACAGAGTGTAACAGAGTGGAGCAGAGTGGAGCAGAGTGGAGCAGAGTGGAGCAGAGTGGAGCAGAGAGGAGCAGAGAGGAGCAGAGAGGAGCAGAGAGGAGCAGAGTGTAAGAGTGTAACAGAGTGGAGCAGAGAGGAGCAGGCAGAGTGGAGCAGAGAGGAGCAGAGAGTAAAGCGGAGAGGAGCAGAGAGGAGCAGAGAGGAGCAGAGAGGAGCGGAGAGGAGCAGAGAGGAGCAGAGAGGAGCAGGAGAGAGCGGAGTAGGAGCAGAGAGGAGCAGAGAGGAGCAGAGAGGAAGCGGAGAGGAGCAGAGTGGAGCAGAGAGGACGGAGAGGAGCAGAGTGAACAGAGAGAGCGGAGAGGAGCAGAAGTGGAGCAGAGTGGAGCAGAGTGGTAGCAGATGGAGCAGAGAGAGAGCAGAGAGGAGCAGAGAGGAGAAGAAGGAGCAGAGTGTAAGAGTGTAACAGAGTGGAGCAGAGAGGAGCAGGCAGAGTGGAGCAGAGAGGAGCAGAGAGTAACGGAGAGGAGCGGAGAGGAGCGGAGAGGAGCAGAGAGGAGCAGAGAGGAGCAGAGAAGGAGCAGAGAGGAGCGGAGAGGAGCAAGAGGAGCAGAAGAGAGAGCAGAGGGAGCGGAGAGAGCAGAGAGGAGCAGAGAGGAGCAGAGAGGAGCGAGAGGAGCGGAGAGTGAGCAGACGAGGAGCGGAGAGGAGCAGAGTGTAGAGCAGTAGACGGAGGGAGAGAGCTGGAGCAGAGAGGAGCAGAGTAGGAGCAGAGTGAGAGCAGAGAGGCAGCAGAGCAGGAGACGAGCAAGGTAGAGCAAGCATGAGTGGAGCAGAGAGGAGCAGAGCAGGGAGCAGAGAGGAGCAGAACAGGAGAGAGCGGAGAGGACGGAGAGGAGCAGAGAGGAGCAGAGCGGAGAGAGGAGCAGAGGGAGGAGAGGAGCCAGAGGGAGCAGAGGAGCAGAGAGGAGCGGAGAGGAGCAGAGGGGAGCAGAGAGGAGCAGAGAGAGCGGAGAGGAGCAGAGATGTCAGAGAGGAGCAGAGGAGCAGGAGTGTAACAGAGAGAGCGAGAGAGCAGAGGGAGAGAGGAGCAGAGTGGAGCAGAGTGGAGCAGAGTGGAGCAGAGTGGAGCGGAGAGGAGCAGAGTATATAAGAGAGGAGCAGAGAGGAGCGAAGAGGAGCAAGCAGAGTGTAACAGAGTAAAGAGGCGAGAGACAGAGAGGCAGGAGGGCAGAGAGGAGCCAGAGGGAGGGGCAGAAGAACGCCCAGACTCGGGACGCCAGAATGAAAAGGGCCCAGAGAGTACGAGAGGCAGAGAGCAGAGAGGACAGAGGGGAAGACGAGAGGAGCAAAGAGAGGAGCGGAGGAGAGTGAGCGGAGCAGGAGCAGAGAGAAGAGGAGAGAAGAGCAGGAGACAGGAGAGAGAGCAGAGAGAGAAGCGGAGAGACGCGAGAGGATCAGCAGAGAGAGCAGAAGAGGAGGGCAAGGATGAGGACAAACGAGTAGGAGGCAGTCGGAGAGAGGAGCAGAGAGGATAGCAGGGAGAGAGCCCGAGGAAGCAGAGAGGAGCAGAGAGGACAGAGGAGCGGAGAGGAGCAGAGAGGAGCAGAGAGGAGCAGAGTGTAACAGAGAGAGCAGAGTGCAGCAGAGGGGAGCAGAGTGGAGCAGAGTGGAGCAGAGAAGCAGAGTGGAGCAGAAGTAACGGAGAGAGCAGAGAGGAGCAGAGTAAACAGAGAGGAGGCAGAGAGGAGCAGAGAGGAGCAAGAGGAGCAGAGAGAGAGGAGAGAGCAGAAGAGCGGAGGAGGCGGAGAGAGAGGAGCAGAGAGGAGCAGAGAGAGCGAGAGAGAGGAGCAGCAAGAGAGCGGAGACGGAGAGGAAGAGAGAGGCAGAGAAGCAGAGAGGAGGCAAGAGGAGCAAGAGGAGCAGAGCAGGAGCAGAGGAGAGGAGAGAGAAGGAGCAGAGAGGAGCAGAGTGTAACAGAGAGGAGCGAGAGGAGCAGAGTGCAGCAGAGGGGAGCAGAGGGGAGCAGAGTGAGCAGAGTGAGCAGGGAGCAGATGGACGCAGAGATGAGCAAGAGGAGCAGAGAGTAGCGGAAAAGAGAGAAGGAAGAGAGATAACAAGAGGAGCAGAGAGGACAGGAGGAGCCAGAGTGGAAAGCAAGTGATGCAGAGAGGAGCGCCAGAGTGCAGCAGAGGGAGCAGAGGAGCAGAGGTGGAGCAGAGTGAGCAGGAGGAGAAGCAGAGTAGAGCAGACAGTGGAGAGAGAGAAACGGGAGAGGAAGCAGAGAGAGCAGAGTATAGACAGAGAGGAGCAGAGAGGAGCAAAGAGGAGCAGAGAGGAGCAGAGAGGACGAAGAGGAGCAGGAGCGGAGAGGAGCGGAGAGGAGCAGAGAGGAGCAGAAGAGGAGCAGAGTGTAACAGAGAGGAGCGGAGAGGAGCAGAGTGCAGCAGAGGGGAGCAGAGGGAGCAGAGGGAGCAGAGAGGAGCAGAGTTAGAGCAGAGTAGAGCAGAGAGTAACGGAGAGGAGCAGCAGAGAGCAGAGTATAACAGAAGAGAGCAGAGAGGAGCAAGAGGAGCAGAGAGGAGCCAGAGAGGAGCAGAGTGAGCAGAGTGAGCAGAGGAGGGAAAAGGCAGGTGCAAGGGCGCAGAGGGGCAGCAGAGGAGCAGAGTGGAGCAGAGTGGAGCAGAGTAGAGCAGAGTGGAGCAGAGAGTAACGGAGAGGAGCAGAGAGGAGCAGAGTATAACAGAGAGGAGCAGAGAGGAGCAGAGAGGAGTGGAGAGAGGCAGAGTGCAGCAGAGTGGAGCAGAGTGGAGCAGCAGAAGTGGAGCAGAGTGGAGCAGAGAGAGCAGAGAGGAGACAAGTGTAACAGAGTGTAACAAGAGGAGCAGAGTGGAGCAGAGTGTAACAGAGTGTAACAGAGAGGAGCAGAGTGGAGCAGAGTGTAACAGAGTGTAACAGAGAGGAGCAGAGTGGAGCAGAGAGGAGGGATGTGTCTGGGACTAATATTGTACATCCCCATAAATGTCACAGTTTGTCACACCTTAATAGTTGCCATGACATTTTTATTATTGCCCTCTGCCCGTTACAGAAAAGGTAGGGAAAACAGCAGCGCTCGGTTCAAATTAATAATACAAGGAGGAGTGAAGAGTGAAGAGTGAAGGGTGAAGGGTGAAGGGTGAAGGGTGAAGGGTGAAGGGTGAAGGGTGAAGGGTGAAGGGTGAAGAGTGAAGCGTGAAGCATAAGGAGCGAGGAGTGAAGAGTGAAGCGTAAGGAGCGAGGAGCGAAGACTGAGGTGTGAAGAGCGAATCATGAAGAGTGAGGAGCGAAGCATGAAGAGTGAGGAGCGAAGCATGAAGAGTGAGGAGCGAAGCATGAAGAGTGAGGACGAAGCATGAAGAGATGAGAGCGAAGCATGAAGGGTGAGGAGCGAGGAGCAAAGCATGAAGAGTGAAGAGTGAGGGGCGAAGCATGAAGAGTGAGAGCGAAGCATGAAGGGTGAGGAGTGAGAAGCGAAGCATGAAGAGTGAAGAGTGAGGAGCGAAGCATGAAGAGTGAGGAGCGAAGCATGAAGAGTGGGGAGCGAAGCATGAAGAGTGAGGAGCAAGGAGCGAAGGATAAAGAGTGAAGAGCGAGGAGCGAAGGATAATGAGTGAAGAGTGAGGAGCGAGCGCATGAAGAGTGAGGAGTGAGCGCGTGAGGAGTGAGCGCATGAAGAGTGAGGAGTGAGAAGCGAAGCATGAAGAGTGAGGAGCGAAGCCTGAAGAGTGAGGAGCGAAGCCTGAAGAGTGAGGAGCGAAGCATGAAGGGTGAGGAGCGAAGCGATGAAGGTGAGGAGCGAAGCATGAAGGGTGAGGAGCGAAGCATGAAGGGTGAGGAGCGAAGCATGAAGGGTGAGGAGCAAGGAGCGAAGGATAAAGAGTGAAGAGTGAGGAGCGAAGCATGAAGCATGAGGAGTGAGGAGTGAGGAGTGAGGAGTGAGGAGTGAGGAGCGAAGCATGAAGAGTGAAGAGTGAGGAGTGAGGAGTGAGGAGTGAGAGGCAGATGTTGACGATAACAATATTGCGGTTTCTTGTATCGTTTTACACTTGTAACACACACATCCATTTAAAGGTGCACTGTGTAATTTTTTCCGTTAGACGTTTTTATTGTTTAAAAAAATATATATCATCTTTTCCAAGCAGCTAATCAACATCCGTGAAAGAAGATGAGTTGAAACACATTCTTCTTCCAACATTTATGTACGTAAAATACAGAGGTTTCAAACTGCTCTCATTAAAAGTATTTCTGAACACATTCGATAGTAAAAACCTTTATTGGAGCTTCTGCAAACCAAACAAAGGACTAAAATAAAAAGGCATGAGGTCTGGTGTTTGCTCCGTCCCTAACACGAGGGCAGCAGCTGAGCCATGTGCAAATATTGGTTCAAGAGCTCGGTGGCACCGACGGCAGAACCGGTCCGAGCCTTTGGAATCCATGTGTCACAAGTCAGGATTTTATCAAACTAAAACTCTAACATCGAGTTCAGTACTTCGCCACAGTCATATCCTTCTCGCCGAGTGGCATGACGACTTCACAGCTGGCGTCGCCCTCTTTCACCCTTTTCACACTTTTCACCTTTATATAATGGCTCTCTCGCTCTCTCCCCTTGCTCTCCCTCTTTTCTCTCTCTCTCTCTCTCTTTCTCTCTCTCCCTCGCTTGATCTCTCCTCGCTTATCTCTCCCTCGCTGATCTCTCCTCGCTTGATCTCTCCCCTGCTCTACCTCCTCTTTTCTCTCTCTCCCTCCTTGATCTCTCCCTTTTCTTGATCTCTCCCTTTTTCTCCCTCTTTCCCTTCCTCTCTCTTTTCTTTCTCTCCCTCGCTTGATCTCTCCCTCGCTTGATCTCTCCCTCGCTGATCTCTCCCTCGCTTGATCCCTCCCTCGCTGATCTCTCCCTCGCTTGATCTCTCCCTCGCTTGATCCTCTCCCTCGCTTGACCTCTTCCTCGCTTGACCTCTTCTCGCTTTTCTCCCTCTTTTCTTCTCTCCCTCCCTCGCTTGATCTCTCCCTCCTCTCGCTTGATCTCTCCCTCCCTCGCTTGATCTCTCCCTCCCTCGCTTGATCTCTCCTCGCTTGATCTCCCTCCCTCGCTTGATCTCTCCCTCCCTCGTCCTCGCTTGATCTCTCCCTCCTCGCTTGATCTCTCCCTCCCTCGCTTGATCTCTCCCTCCTCGCTTGACTCTCTCCCTGCCCTCGCTGATCTCTCCCACCCTTTTCTTTCTCTCCCTCGCTTGATCTCTCCCTTTCTTTTCTCCCTCTCTTCCCTCGCCTCACTCTCTCTCTTTCTTTTCTTTCTCTCCCCTCGCTTGATCTCTCCCTCGCTGATTGATCTCTCCCTCGCTTGATCTCTCCCTCGCTTGATCTCTCTCCCTCGCTCTGATCTCTCCCCTTTCTTTTCTCCCTCTCTCTTTCTCTCTCTCCCTCACTTGATCTCTCCCACTCTTTTCTTCTCTCTCCCTCGCTTGATCTCTCCCTTTCTTTTCTCCCTCTCTCTTTTCTCTCTCTCCCTCACTTGATCTCTCCCACTCTTTTCTTTCTCTCCCTCGCTTGATCTCTCCCTTTCTTTTCTCCCTCTCTTTTCCCTCGCTCTCTCTTTTCTTTCTCTCCCTCGCATGATCTCTCCCTCTCTTTTCTTCATCATCATCAACCACCACCACATCAACCATCACAACAACCACAACAACCACAACCACGTTTTTTCGACCTCCGTTGAGCTTTTCACGCACATAAAGGAAGCCGTTCGACAGCTAACTGGCCTCGTCTCATGTCTAATGTATGGCACTTCTCTGAGGACTAACTTGTATAAACCGTAGGATGCTCCGTCTGCAGCCGGCTCTTCGCTAATGGGAGTTGGTACCACTTTGCCACAGCAGAGCCCATGATTTATGGCCCTGACGGGGGAGGAAAGTCACTCATCCATCAGGGTCCACTGACCAAGGCGCTGGGAAACCATGAGGGTAGAGATGGATGGATGGATGCTCGTGATATTCTGTGATGTACGTTTTTCTTTGTTAAACTACCACCTGCACAAATGTGAAAATACACCTATTTTAAAGTGCCCAAAAGGTTTTTACGACTTTGTAATTTTGACTTTATTTGGTGTATTTATACCTGTCGTACATATAAATTATAGTTTTACACCAATCGACCAGGTATTTGTGGGAAAAAAGTCAAAAAATCTGTGGAAAATGACAGGAAGTGACATCACACTCCAGTCAAAAGTTTATGCATAAATGAAGCAACAACTTTTTTGACTCTCTAAAGATTAATTCAACAAAATAAAGTCGCTCCCATATATTCTGATTAGTCAAATTAAACAGTTGTGACATTAGATGAGTGTTTGCTGGGTTATTTCCTAGTGTGATGTCATCAATTACAAACAGGAAGTGAAATTATAAACCGAAGAAATGAATTCTGGGATAACATTTTTATCATTTTTAGCAATTTAAACATAGAAAACATTACTGCATTTTAGTTAAGTCTTCCGACCTGTCAGAGGCAACTTTAATCATGAAAACCAAATGTGACAAATGTTTTGCATAAACAAATTTTCTTTCTCTAAAACAAGCAACAAAATTGCAGTCACAAAAATTTTACAGAATTGGGTCAGGGTGATATGGCCAAATGAACCTCTATCATAAGCAGTGGGATATGGGCAAATCATACTGAGATTACGGCGAGAATACTGCATCGTGAGATTTGGAAGTGTTTCCGGTTCGACCGCTGCCATTGGCCGTTTGGAGCAGGTGTTAAGCCAGAGAGCGCACACACCTCCAGCTGGTCTGAAGTCAGTGTTTCTATGCAGCAGACACCAGATCCTCCCTCCAGGCTGATCTGAATTAATCATGGCTGAGTGACGGACCAGCTCAGGCCCACAGCAGACCCAGACCAACCCTGGGCAACTGCTGCATGCTGAGGCGACAGCGACGACGCAGCATAAATGTACACCTGCTGCACATCTGACAGAGAAATGAGCAGAGCAGTTTGAGGGAGACCGCCCTAGGAGGTCAATAAAACATCTACTCATGACAAACTAACATATATAACCACGTTTGGAAGTTTTACTGCAAAAGCACAATAATCCAAAAGTTATTCCTCCAGACAAACAATCAGGAAACACATGATAAACACATGCAAATGCAGCGGTGCCAGCGGAAAAGAACGGCCCATATCAGAGAAACTAGAGGGCTGTTGCTCCCAGGTCTCACTCACACGACAGGCCCGTGAAACCCTTCAATTAAATACCATAAGAAATCATGAGTAATTGTCACAAATATAAAGCCCTGTCCTGATATTACACGGAGAAACAACAGATCTAATTGTTTCCGTCAATCATTTGCAAGTCACAACTTGTCAAGTTGTCATGTTCAGTCATTGTTCTGTGCACCAGTTTTTAATCTGAATCGTTGGGTCTTTTTTTGGTCAAACATTTCAGCGATGACTAATCAGTCACAAAAGGTGGCTTTAATTTAAGACTGACAAAGGTGCGTCTGTTTTAAACAAGTCCTGGTTAACATCCTCATGCTCCAACAATAGTAATCGTTCAAATACAAAAAATCTAAACAATCACTCGAAATTAGTATTGATTTTAGGGATGCACTGATCCACGTTTTTCAGTTTGGATATCGCTTTGAGTATCAGCTGATTCCTGACATCCAGCGATACCAGGTGACTTTCCCTATAACTAGTTTGTTTTTATGATTTATCCATCTATTTAGTTATTTAGTTATCTATTTATTTATCTATTTATACGATAAATTATGTTCGAAAGAGTCACTAAAGTACAAAATAAAACCAGAGAAAACCAAACACAGGAGATCCAAATAAACTGCCAATAAAACGTTCAATAAGACAATCAATAAAATTAACAAATGCATAAAAACACACTTACACATACAGTATGGGATAAAATCATGCAAAACAGGAGCACCGCCAATGTGGGCAGTCCTGAACTTTAAAATCATTAACATTTAAATAGTTGACCAAAGGGAGGCCTTGGCAGCTACAAACCCCCACAAAAATATTAATTAAAATACCAACTTTGGTCCACATAAACGCCCAAAGAATTAATACATTTAAATTCCTGCGATAATGATGCAAATTCAACCGCGCTTCTCTCTTAATGACAACCCCGGGAAAACGCTCCGATCATGGCATTTTACCCAAAGCAAAACAGCCGCTTGATATTTGAGTGAAAGGTCAGCGCGCTCTACAGTGCTTTTCATAACGAGACAAAGGGCCGGCCCACCGCAGAAGTGCGACTGCGGCCCACCACGCTCTCACCGCACAGTGCCGCGCTGGCCTACTTCTCCACAACTCCTGTAACCGGATCTCGTTTTGACCGGGCAGCTCGTCCGGCCACACGCGCACATCGGATATTCTTCATGAGACGTCCATCGGCGAGGCTTGAGATGATGATATGACGGCGGCACGGGTGGCACGGGTGGCACGGAGTGTGGGGGGGGGTTTAACGGCAAAACCCTGCGGCGCAAACACTGCAGACGCTAATGAGATTACGAGAGGAGATGACGAGGATGTAGAACAGATTGACAGATAAAAAGGGTTGTGATTAAGTCGAATGCAAATATTCAAAATCTGTGATGTGTGTAATCCTTCGTGGAAGAGTGATCACTGGGTTGCCATGGCACCTGTCTGTCTGTCCGTGAGTGGGCTATATTAGGCTGAAGAGTTTTTGTTCTCCTCGATTTCGTCTTCCTCCTCCTCCAAAAATCGATCGTGAAAACGCACAGTGGCCGAGTGGATAGTTAGTACTCCGAGCAGTGCAGTGCCGTCCAAGCCGTTTTGGCGCTCTAGGCAAGATTTGTAATTGCGCCCCCCTAGCCCTCACCCACAGTAAAGCATTCTGTCATGATGATGTGATAAGTTTTATGCTGTGCTGTGGAATATTCTAGACAAAGCAATAGCATCTCCACAGAGACAAGCAGGTTGATGAAGCCTCACAAATGTAAGAAGCATTATAAGAACAAAAGAGTGTAACATCAAGGGTTATTTTGCATCATAGTTCATGCTGAAACTTTTACTATCTATCCAAGGAGGGGCAGGTGCAGGGACAGGTGCAGGGGCAGCGCAGGGGCAGCGCAGGGACAGTAGGGTGAACTCACGGTCACAATACAAACTGTAGCAGAGAAGCAGGGGCATTGCATTCATATCGAGGGGCTACAACAGCTGTGGTGGTGAGGTCAGCCGACGGTGGTGGAAGTGCCGGTGCCAAGTATGCCAACAAGTGTAATAAAAGAGACCAGTTTGAGTAACAAACGAGGGCAGTGTGTCAAGAACACAAGACTTGCCGCATTATAATTGGTCACATGGTCGGAAGCATCATTAAGAATCTAAAACTTGGAAAGGATCAAAGGACGAAAATGTCAAGGGGGCCTATAACTACTGAATCTATGGGTTTTAGGGTCTTAACAAGGGAAAAAACCAGACAATATTGGGTGCAGAACATCTTTATGGAGGTTAATTTCAAGCTCTATACCAGTATTGATCGGGTGCATTCAGGACATTGCCCATCACAGTGCACCCTCAGCATTTAGCATCCATGTGCAGCCGGCCGCAGTGTCGCAAGTTCCATTCCGGCTCCAACAATTTGATGGATGTCCTTCCCCTGTCTCATGTCCATGTCATGCTACACCATCCTGTCCAATAGAGCCTACGAGCCAAAAATAGATACATACATCGTGTGAGGTTCTGTGTTCAAATAAAACGTTATGCGTATTCTGCAGGCGGCTGGTTGGCCCACACAAATATGGGCCTTTGCTGGACACGATTGAGATTTTCTAATTTTGACTTTATTTGGTGTATTTGTACCTGTTGTAAATATAAGTGATAGTTTTACACCAATCGAGCAGGTATTTGTGGAGAAAACGTTGACAAATCTGTAGAAAATGACAGGAAGTGACATCACACTAGAGACACTCATCCCAATCAAAGTTTATGCATAATTTACACACACACAAAAAATTTATTCAACAAAATAAATTTGCTCTCATATATTTTCATTCATAAAAACAAAAAAAGTGAAATTATGAGTTTTCTGCCCAGTGTGTTGCTGGGTAATTTCCTTGTGTGATGTCATCAATTACAAACAGGAAGTGAAATCATGAAACAAAAAAATTCTATTCTGAGATAAAATTTTTATATATTTTTTTATATTTATCTTAAGGCATTTTAGTTCAAAGAGTCGTCCAACCTGTCAGAGGCACTTTAAGGCTAATTAGCCAATTTGCTAAAAAGTGCAAAAAAGGAGAAGTAATATGTGGAGTTTTATTTTCTATTTTTAGTCATCTATTCAAATGAAAACAATAATTCCCCCACCCCCCCCAAAAAAAACGCACTAGAACTCCCACACGTCTTTAACCGGTCAGCCAGAAGATTCGCGTCATTTTCTTTTAAACGTACTTTGAACCGAACGGGGTTGAACCGTGGCAAAAGTCCAAGCGAGGGCGCGGAGAAGGAAACACCATTCACCTGCTCCGACACGGCACACAGCACCTGCAGTTATTCACAAAGTCCTGCTGCCGATAACCATTCGCTTTGGGGGGCACGGGACGCACTTCAGCAGGCGTGGAAATATCAGAAATGCACCAGAAACGTTGAAGTAAATCGCAAATCAAAAAGGTTTTTCAAGCTTTTCAGGAAATAACAGAACTATTTTTAGCACTACTGCCACTATCTCGCCCAGGAAAGGGGAGGATGATGTTTTGCAGAGCAGGAATTCTAATTATATCTGCAGAATGTTGTTGTCATGCTGATTATTTAAGCACTATTATGTATGTCCGTAACTAGCATTAGGCGTTATTTTCTATTATACTTTTTCGTTGATAACATGCGTCTAAACTAAATCCATTTATTCCCTGTTTGTAGAAAGCAGGATTTGTCTGAGTAAACAAGATAACGTTACTCTGGCCGGAAATTGCAAATTACTTGAGAATTTTGGAACTGATGTGTCGGGCGCCGTTTGCTAAGCTCAGCAGATGAAACCTTCCACAAAAGTTTTTTTCTGAACAGTTGGGAGTTTGGCTCATGAAGAAAAGAACAAAAAAATAATAATTGGAGGTGGTCTTAAAATTGCGGAGCGAGCCGACGCTTGAGTCTGTGAGGATGTGAAAAGGCATTGAGGCTGTTTTTGTTCACTTAAGGAAACGGCTCGTCAGGAAACGGCGCTCGTTACGCACACGTTTTGAAAGCACGGGTCAATTTGGAGCACTGTATTTCTGCATAAATTTGAAAAATGTTAATGTGGCCACTGTCACGAAAGAGACAACTGACGGAGCGCAAAACAAAGCACTCATTTATGTGACAATAATACTTGTTTTGCCTTGTAGCTTTGCAGGAGATAAGGAAGGCTTTTGGGACGTTAAAAATAGATGCTGGATCAAACAGAGGAAGAATTAGATGTTTCGCTGTTGTAGCCACCGCAGGAAGAGTGTGGAATGGGTCTGGAGACAGCATTTCTTTCACATTATGGGTCACTTACCAGCTTCTACGAATGATTAATCCAACATATCGCCTCATCGTTCACTACATTTTTTGGATGATATTTGTGCTTGAGAGTGAAATAAGTAACATTTATGACCCTTTGTCAACACCAGCTATATGGGTTTTATTGTGCTAGTCATTAATTGCTTTTTTTAAACAATATTACATGTATTGTGCGTTTTTTTGTCCGTGGCAGTAGTTTGAATATTGTCGTTTATCATGATATTTTCTGCACTTTACAAAAAAAGTATTGCGACCCCCTTTAATGACATGTTTTAACACATTTCTGTCAGATGGAGATAAAATTGTCTGTCGGGAAACTCAAAAAAATATATATTTCCCACACCTAGATAAATGACAGGATGTTGGCCAGTTTGTGAACTGAAATATAATGTACAATAAACTTACAAAAGATAGAACATGGGCACATCTGCTCTGAGGCGTGTGTCGGGTTCGGTCTCTGCAGATGTACACTGACCTGAACAGACCCCGTTTCAGACTCAGCTTTTGGTAAATCTGCGTCTGCGTTATTCTAGCTGAAAATAATGTAAGATGCACAAAATGGAATGGCCTTATGTTGTATAAAACAAGCGCCACAACAGTTCAGAGAGCCTGCATGTATCCAAAGCTTTCTTCATGGTGCCCTCCTCCGCCTGCCACACATTCTTCCCATGATGCTCCTCCCCGATGGAGCCTGGTACAACAGCCAGAGAACACCACTAAGGTTTAAATTCGAGCTGAATAAATTTGCAATAAGATAACACATAAAACATCTCCCACTGCCAAAAAATTATTGTGAAATAATATTGGTGTGGTGTGGACCACTCTTAAGAGGCCTCTTTTTGGTTAATGGTGGCAGGAAGTGCAGAGTTTCCTGCTGTGGTTTACAACCCACAAAAGTCTGAGGGATTTCACCAGTGGCTGCAGTAGAGCTGCTCTAAAACTCTAGTGGCCGGCAACAAAAACAGAAAAATGGAGACGGGAAAATGTAATATGGTTCAATGAAAAAAAAAAAAATCTCAAATGAATTGACTTAGGAACCCTAGGAATTGTACTGCTTTATTATTGCTATTATTATTACTGTTATTATTACTATTATTATTACTATTAATATTACTATTATTTAAAATGTCCTTTTTATTATCTTTTACTTACGGTATTAATTTGGACAAATGTAAATTTACTGTCAATTTTTTAATCGGTATAATATAATGTAAATACTAATAATTGTAATGAGCCTTAACAAACATCCATCGCTCTATATATCGAGTCTATAGAAGCATTTAATAGAGAAGTAAAAGTACAGCTGATATAATGGGTGGTTTAATTTATCAGAGTGCCACTTTGTTTATTAGTGAGCCTTTTGTTAGAGACCTGACCTCTGCAGCCAGTCAGTTCTTTCTGCCACATTGTTATAAAATGCACGTGACTGACAGTCTGTTTATCTTTAATGATAGTAATCTAGGAATCTCTCACTTTGCATTTTGTGCTCATTTGTTTTTTGAGTCATCATAACAATCTAAAGTCTGAAACACGTTTCTTCAGTAGTCCAACATAACAGGTCTGTCATAAAACACAAGCTTGGAATAAAAGTTTCCCGTTACAGATTTATTTTGGCATTAGAATAAATGACATATTTGTGTGTGGATTGTTGGGGTATATTTTAGCAAAAAACACAAAAATGTCCTCGAGTCAGAAACAGTAAATTATAGTCATTCTTTACTAAAACTATACTCTACTTTAAATATACAATAAAAATAAGTTTTATGCTGTAATCAAGGTAGTGTCCTGCGGTGTGACATGTTTTAATTACACCAAAACAAGGAGTTCATCTGACAAACTGTATGCACCAAGAAGAGTACTGGGCTTAAGAGTATAAACTACATCCAAATTAAATTATTATTAATTATTATTATCATTATTAAATTATTATTTTTTATTATTATTTTCATAATTATTAATTTAATAATAATTTAACATAATAATGTAATATTATAATAATATTTTATTATTATTATTATTATTATTATTATTATTATTATTATTATTATTATTATTATTATTATTAATATTAATATTATTAATATTAATTATAATAATTATTCATAATTATTATAATAATTATGAATAATATTAACAATAATTAATAATAATATTTTATCATCATCGTCATCATTATTATAGTCTGTTCTGAACAACTTCAAACGTGTGCCAACATCCTGTGGCGTTAGTTTTATCTATTAAGAAAGACAACATTCTGAATGTTAAAATGTTCTTTACGATAGGACAATAGAATTTGTAGATACATTTGTTTAACTTAGCAAATTCACAGTGAAAGTTACTGTTACGTCACAACGCAGGATATACTAAGATAAACTTCTTTACTTGCCGTGGAACCGATTTGGTTTTGTTTGTTGTTTTTTAGAATCATTTTTGTGTTTTACGACAAAGACATGTCGCGCCGCAGAACAGAAAACAGTCCCCTGACCTGGGTGGGCTTGACATCAGCAGAGCGCAGAGTACTTACTGTACGCGTCATCGCTCTGAGGTGACCTTCTCTCACGACACACAAGCGACACCAAATGTAAAAAAGATGGACAGCCCAGGCTTGTCATTTAAGGTGCACGTGGCGTCAAGGTGAAAATGTCACAACTTCAGCCTGTGACGTCATGTTTCTTACAGCAACAAAACGGAGAGTCCCCATGTTTTCAGGAGGCCGCAGCCAGCACTGAAACTTGGCAGGCCGACAAGAACTATTAGAACAGCATTTATACATGTCTTTCAGCAAATACACCAATGGGGCGGGGCCTAAAAGGTTAATTTCACCTCCTGTTTAGTCCGAACACACAAAAACAATGTCGTAACTTGGCTTTATTAAGAATTAGTCTACATTTACAGCGTGTTATGTGGCTAGTTCATTAAATGAAAGAGGAAACACTGGTCATTTTACAACAATAGTGTGGCAGGTAAAGGGGGAATCTGCGATAAATGTATGCTACAAACTAGGGGTGTGCCAAAATATCGATATCGTGGGCTGCTGTATCGATATTTCGCCATGAGTCATTTTTGGTATAACTTCCCGAATTATTTTGTGACCGCGCTACAATTTATGCTCGTTTAAAAAGACAGGACACTTGTTTACGCGAAACATTTGACCCTTTTGACAGTTTTAATGATTAAAATGTGTGCGTTTCATTTTGAGTTTGTGCAGGTCGAGATTTAACAAAGAAAAACGCTGTTAAAATGTATTGGGTTCTTTACAAAATAGTGATACGTCATAGAATATCATGAGCAATACATTGATTATCGCATGTATCGTCAAATCGTGACATTATCGTATCGTGAAGGATTTCCAGCCCTACTAGAAACGGCCTTGGACTCACAAGTAGACTTTATTGCCATGGAAAATAGCAACGAGTGTGTCAAGAATTAAAGTTATTAGTGTTATAATTGAGATAATGCAATAAACTGTCAAAATAAAGACTAATGCTAAATTAGGAGGACTAAACCAAATCATAATAATCCAACCACAATCCTTTGCAATAATAACGTCGCCATATATTGTGCAGTCTGATCGCACATTAGGTTTTAAGAAAGTGGGAAATAAGTAGAGAAAAGACGACAAGACTGGTTGATAATAATTAAAAAGGTGTGTATAGGCATGTCACGATTATTAGGTTAATCAATAATCGTGATCGTAAGGACCAAAAAATAACAATCGTGGCAGTTTTGGAAGCAAAATGAAGTCTTTTAGTTCAATCTAGCGTCCATAAACTAGACCTAAATGTAAAGAACTTTTAATATCTGGCAGTTTTAGTCACATTTAACGTTAATTTGTCTTTCAGAAAGTTACATTCCGAAAAAAAGCCGGTCACAAACTTGAGGAAGAGTAACATGTCAGACAAAGAGAATGAAAGAAAACGAAAGATCTCACTGTTGCTTGTGTCACAGTCTCAACAATAATCGTGATGTTTTTTTCCCCCCCCCACAATAATCGCAACGCTAAAAAATGTGATACCGTGACATTACTAGACGTGTACCGTCCCGTTTCCTCTGGCCTGTGCCGCGGGGGCGAGCGTACTCCTCGCAAAGTTGGGTCTGGGTCCGACTTTGTGCCACAGACGCAACAGAAATTTTGCCTGGAAGGGTGATGGCCGTTTATGGTTGAAACAATAGCCCCACAGCTGTAGGTCAGGAAACCTCTCTGGCTCTCACAGCAACAGCAGCAGCAGCAGCAGCAGCAACGGGCATAAACAAAGGATGAGCTATAGCACAACAACAACACAACACATCTGGGAAGTTAAAGTAAATGCGATGCAAAATTAAAGTCCAATTTTCGTGTAAAACAAAAACAAAAAATAATCATCCAAATTAACTGCAGTACGTCTGTGAGGAAACTCATTTATTATAGTGAAAAGAAGAAAAAAAAAGACTAAAAGCATAATACATAATGACGAGAAAACAGGCGAAGGTTTCAGAACTGAGCGCCCACTTCCACACAAACTTCCTGGTGGTGACAGGTTGAACGGGGCAGACAAAAAGTTGGCGGAGGGCGCTCAGTTTCTTGTCGCCAAACTGTCTCGGCGGGAAATATCTTAGCGCTGCACAGTATGACGTGAGCACATCGTCCAAAGACAGATCACAATTGTTGTTAATTCATCATAATAATAATAATAATAATAATAAAGTGCTGCAAAAAGAGTTGATTAAAAATAAAAAAATACAAAAGTCAAAATAAGAGTATAAAGTGAGTAATTTTACTGACGCTTCAGATATGTCAGTACCACCCACCCGTAGGTTTATTATTTAAAAACATAATACATCCGTCTCTCTTGCTCAGCGTTATTATCCAGGCGTTTCGAATCACTAAGGAGTTGCTTTTTCTCCACAGCAGGAGTAAAAAAAACAACAAAAAAACAAAAACGCAAACCAAAAACAAAGACTTCTGAGGCGAGTGAGTAGCCAAAACACTAGGATATAAGCGTGTGTAATTGTCACAGTAGTTGCTTCTGTTGTTTGGCTAAAGACGACAGTTCAAGAGAGGACTAGCGCTAGCGCAGCTGAATGAGTATTTTGATATCAACAGCCGTGGAGTCCGTCAGAGGGCGAAGGTGTGGGCTTTACTCATGAGTAAGATCTTTGTTCGGGAGCGAGCGAGGGGGCCACAGCGGACGACAGTGAAGACCGCACTCGAGCCTGACACAACTTTAACCTGCGGACCCTTGTGATGTGCGATATGTACGAATCACGTGCAAGTCAGCCGGGCCTGGGCATTCCAACTGCGAGCTTCGTCGACGACTGGGGAAAATATACTTCGGGTACACACAAAGTTTACTACTACTTTCCGTCACAATTCGGTGCATCCACTACTTCACTGATCCGTCCCACTCGCTGGGGGCAAGCCATTTCTCTCCACCCACACGTGCCCTGAGGCTGATTGACAGATATCTGGCGGCCAAACTGGATTTGTGGATTAAAATGTGTACTTTAAGTTGCAACTATTGGAATGTAGTTCAACCGATGATCTTTTGAGTGGCACTGTGGTCTATGTTGAAAAATGACCAAATAAATGTAATATTGTCGTTTTGGAGAGATGCAAAATTAGAATTCGGAGTGTATGGTTTAAAAAAGGATCATAATGACCCCCTCTATCTCCCGAACGAGGGTAAAAAGTGATATTTCTGCACGTTTGTGGTTAATTGAACGGTCCATTCATGTTGTGTGTGATACTGAACCTCAACCAAGACATTTACAGCCACAATTCAACACACTCCTGCTGCATTGTCAAAATATTGTCAGAATATTGCTCAAGCCAATGCAAGAAAAATATCCTGAGACATTAATTTTTGTCAATATTGCCCACCCCTAACCATAATGCAGTTGTGCAGTTTCAAACAGCATTAGCCTGATCACAGCCTGTGGAGAGAGGCAGAAGAGTCTACACTTAGACACACGACAGATGCACTTAAAAACAGCTGTCGTTGCAGTTTATACTTATCCGTCATCAGGCGTAGCAACCATCTGACTAAACTCTGAATAAAATCACACATTACAGTCACACATACAATTTGTGAATGAAACAAATTCACTGTAGTCGCACTGTATTTCAAGTACTACGTGAAAACTATTTCAGTTAAGGGCAAAGTGCACTACTGTCCCTGTTGGTAAGGTCATTTGTCCGTTTGACCCTCCAGCGGTAAGGCAACCCGTCAGGAGCGGAGGTCGCTGTGGGAACCAAGATCTTGAGATGGCTTGGTCACAACAGTCATAGCTGAGGGGTTTTACCTGTTGAGCATGTTTTGGGTTGCCAGAGGAAAGCCCAGACATGGTGAGAATGTGCAAACGGCCTGGAGTCGGATCTTGTGATTACTTTGTGATTTTATGCTACCTAGAACAGGGCTTGAAAAGGGTCCAAACTGAAGTGGTCTCTTTGACAACAAAAGGTTAAGGTTATTAGAAAGTGACACTGTCAGTAAAGTGAGCAATAAACTACAGGGTCAATATGCTAATGTGTGACATAAATCGCTAACAAAAAATAACGTCTCCACAAAATATTGCCTCAACATTAAGCTCTATTATTATTGTTGATGGGTTTTCATTGTCTTAACGGAATACTTAAAATGACCTTGACCATAGTAGCATTCACATTTTTACGCAATTTTACTGTAAAAACTGTGCACATAGTAAGCCTATTTTTACTTTTATCCTATAGTAGATTTAAATTGTTTCTTTAACGCATACCCTTTTGATTTAATTTACGTTTTACCATTGTTCATTGTTTTATGTTGCACCGAATCACCAAAGCAAGTTCCTATGTTTGTGAATTCTGTTTATTAGCAATGGTAATAAACCTTTTTCTGATTCTGAACATGTATGTGCAGCCATCTCTCGTGTCAGCTTCCAGGACCGCTACAAATTGGACCGAGCACAGACTGATGCAGCTGCTGCTGCTGCTGCTGCTGGCACACTATCCACTACGCACGTAACATTTGACACACAGATTTCAATGGGGAACTTCAACTGTAGTTCATAAACCATCGTCTTTCTGATGCAGAAGAGCTCTCGGGGGAACAAAGCGTGGATACGAGAATGGCATTGTTCTCGTGGCCTTTTAGAGCTCAATATTCTTCTCCCTCAATAAGTGCAAACAACACTATAATAATTGCACAGTTGACAACAGTATCTTTGCCTTTCACCGTTATTGAAATTTGTACGGTGAATATCCAAGTCTTGCAGGTCTTATATTATGTAAGCTTGCCTTAGTAACGGTATAATTACTCATAATAGTAGTATTTCAACGGCTCAGCAAGCATGAAACGTCAACAAGAACTGCTGGTACATATACTGTAGGTTGCATTCATGTTGTATAATTTGATAATGCCATATTCTCAGATGGTGGTCAGGGGCTTTTATTTCTGTTTCTGGTAATAAAAAATCTAATTTTATGATCCGCAAATGTTGAAACTTCTCATTATTTGTTCAGGATTAGCTCCACAAACTTGTCATCTTAATCTTACGGCTTAAAAGTCCTTTGAACTGACAACTCTCACGCCTTTGGAGTTGAATACAGACACCCCGAGCTCAGTGTGAACCAATCATTTCACTTTTGTATCGTTACACTGAGAGAGAAGATGTCAAACCCTGCGCTGGTGTTTGTTTCTTGTGGTAATTACAGCGATACGAACCACAAACCAGGTCAGATTTGAGCACCGACGGCATCAGAGCAAGTCTAGTAACACGCCGATTTAAAGGATGGGCATTTCGAGCTCTGAAGACGGATCTAGACTAAGTGTGCAGAAAACTGAAAACGTACCATAAATGAAACCAAACGACTCCAGCAGGTATGGTACTGCAAGTGGATACAACCTTGTTCTGAATCAGTCTAAAAGCGATGTGACCATCCCGGAGACATCTGTTACGCTGGCAATGTCAAATTAATTTGGCAAAGAGTGTCTGGAGAGTCTGCCAGTGTGGTCCAATAGATTTGGGTTTCCATCTGGCGGATCACTATGCACGGACACAATATATGATTCATGTCAGCAAAATTGTTATATTGAATGAAAGTTTTGTGATTTCTGTCATGTCTTTGAGATTTTAATGCATTTTTTTCCGGTTGTGTGGAGCATTTTGAATTGCCTTGTGTACGAATTGTGCTCTACAAATAAACTTGCCTTGCCTTGCCTTATTAAAAGCCCCAAAACGTCAGGTTATGTGCATAATAAAAGACGCTGAAAAAGAAAGTCAACATGGCATGAAGGTTTGCGTACTCATGTTTGCGCTCAGTGATCCTACGGTTTCCTGTCGAGTGTGGGTTGCAGGCTTAAGTGCAACGCAAAGTTGAGAGCAGGTTACACATGCCGCACAAAGTTAACCACTGACTCAATGGTGCAGGGAGTCAAACATTTACCAGGAACGGGCGCACGCGCGCACACATCCAGCGTACCTTGGGGCTGAAACTTACTGCAATAAGTAGAGCTTCATCGACCATGTTGTCATACAGTCAGAGTGAACAAACTTTGCCTCAAAATTCAATCGACGCATGCCCAGATACTTCGGCGCAAACACACACACACTGGTCTCTTACATACACAACATATACAAAGACAAAATACAACTAATATATAGCTACACATTTCTTTTACTGTTTAAACATTTTGCAATCAAACACAACTGCTAGTAACCCTGAGCAAACAGATCAGTACAGAGAAACATCGACGGTAACTGACTTTAGTGCTAAATGTGTTCATGTAATAAAGTAAAATCTGTTTTGCCACGTGCTTAGGGTGAAAATGACACCGCCGTGTGCTGTCTGCGTCTAATAATAGAGCGTTTATTTCCCGTGAAGCAGGAAGTGTGCCGTTAGCGTGCTAGTTGTCGTTAACGTCACGGCAAAACTCGCTCTGGTCGCGGAAAGTTGTGAAAAGAACTTGAATAATTAGGATGCTAGGTACCGCTACAAAGAGCTTCTGATTTTCAAATTTTTAAGAATAAAGTACTGCTCTTTTAAATAAATGGCAAACTAAGGCTACAACTGAACATTTTCAACCGTTTCTTGCTTGCAAAATAATGAAAATATAGTCAGGCTAATGGACTAGCATGGTTGACGCAAATTCGGTAGCCTCGGTAGTTTTTTTAAAGTCATTCCAAACTGTATTGTAAAGTTTAAAATTACCACGGCGACAAAAAAAAAGAAAGGAACTGTGTCGTCATTGATTTGGATCATAATAGTCCAATTTGTCAAAGAAACCACATCTATTAGGCCTAGTTTGCTACAAGACAAACAGTTTAACCAGTGCTAGCCTAGCATAACCAGCGCTAGCAAAGCATCACACACTTCACACCACACTATGGAGCTTCTTTCCTCAAAACACTGAAGATCCAGTCTCAACATGTCACCTATCGTTTATGACATTATGATTTAGCCATTAGAGCAACATTTCTCCATTTTTGGGCTCGTAACTCCATTTGTTAGCAATTACCGCATGCTACTTCACATTACTCAAAACACATCTGATGATATACAGAGCAAGACCCCGGGAGGGAAACGATGACGCAACGAAACAAGAGGAGAGCGGCGAGAGCGGGGAGGACACGGCGAATCTCAGATGAAACGCGCGACGCCATCGCCAAGTATTCTGAACAGGCTACACGAGGCTGGCCCGGGGTCTGGCAGTCACTCCGGCGCAGGAATCCCCAACTCCAATTAGACCAAGTGTCAGTTGATGGGAATTACGGTCGGAGTGTGGAAATTAGCACCAACTGGAAAA
Organism: Chaenogobius annularis; assembly: GCA_015082035.1. Lineage (NCBI taxonomy): Eukaryota > Metazoa > Chordata > Actinopteri > Gobiiformes > Gobiidae > Chaenogobius > Chaenogobius annularis. The sequence continues at coordinate 136,738 of BJKM01000350.1, read as the reverse complement.
GGACTGTTGGCGTTTGTTGGATAAGTAACTTACTGTTGAAGTCGCGCTTGATTTGATGTACTTTTCTCCCAAGGACACGTTTCTGGTTGACAGGTTTATTATCAACTATAAAGAGTAAGCAGATGATCATAATATCACAAAGCCTTGAGTTGTTTATATGTTGTTAATAAAACAACGAAATACTAATTTGAACATGTATTAATACTTTTTAAAAATCTGAATATGGAAAGAAAATACTATTAATATGTGATGAAAACTACATTCTATTGTCCACTATTTTTATTCCTTCAGGATCAAATATTGAGCCTTTTCCTTTCAGAATTGAAGTTTTTAGTATTAAATAAAACTGGATAGGCCCACTTCTTCACTTCTTTCATTCTAAATAACAAAACAGTCATGAAATTATTATTACCTTGAGCATCTAATGATTATTTTAGTGGTCAATTAGTCAGCAATAATTTATCATTTAAACATAAGTTTTTAACAGAATAAAAGGTTGAACTATGGTGACTGAAGACTGTATAGAAGTGTATTTATGATAAAAATCTGAAGTTTTGTATTCTTTTTGACATTTTGATGAAATAAATGCCTAGTAAAAACTTAATTTTTTCAAAAACTCAACGTAAACAATTGTTTTCGACGACTCGAAAAGGTCATCGCTATCTAGTCGACTACAAAAATCATCATTAGTTCCAGCTTTATTAACAACAAAGTATATTTAAAAGTAACTAAACAACCAACTTAATCCCACTTAATTGAGCATTTTTTATTACAAGAACTAATAGCACGTATGCTTTTTTTTATATTTGTAAAAGTCACGTCAGGGGTGTAGCTGTCAGAATAAAACAATATCAATTGGAGGTGGGAGATAGATGAAAACATTTATACGATGCCAGTTGCTTTGAGTCAGGATAAGAAATATTGCGTGTATCCGCTTTCATAAAACTGTTAAAAATGACCACAAAAAGAGAAGGGTATAAAGTGATATTTCTGCACTTTTGTGGTTCATTTTAAAGTCCAGTCATGTTTTCTGTGATTCTTGAACCTCAACCAAGACATTTACAGGAACTATCACGATGCAAGTGTTAAAAATACTGTAAATATTGTTATGGAGCAAACTAAAAAATATTGAGATATTCATTGTTATCAAATGTTTGTAAAGAAATAAATGATAAAAGATTCTGTGATACATTTAATAAGACTCAAGTAAAAGTATATTTGAAAGCTTTGATGCTTTCAAACCTTAAATTCACTCTCGCTACTCTTTTGATTTCCTCTTTTTATCTTTTGGCATGAGTTGTTACTTTTTTAAATAGTCTGTTTTTATTACTGTTAGGTTAAGTGTCTTTAAAAGTGCTCAATAAATAATAACAATAATAATAATAAATTTTATTTTATTTATTTTATTTATTTTATTTATTTTATTTATTTTATTTATTTTATTTATTTTATTTATTTTATTTATTTTATTTATTTTATTTATTTTAATCTATTTTTTTTATTTTTTTATTTTGTATTATTCCATCCCAAGTCACTAGGGCGTCCTCTCACTCTCACTAGTTTCATTTTCCTTGTCTAAATGAAAACAATGGCTAGCTCTAAAGCCAATGGGCTAGCTCTACATGCTAATGGCTAGCTCTACATGCTAATGCTAGCTCTACATTGCTAATTGACACACTACAGTGTATACATGAGAGTCTGTCTGTGGGGGGGGGGGTGGGGCCCGTGGAAGATGAAGCTCCCACTTCCAAAAAGGACTCCATTGTGTTTCCACAGTGACAAAGCAGTTCTGTAGGTCGCTCCTTCACCTCTCTCCCTCCTCCTCCTCCTTCTCCACCTCCACCTCCTCCCCCCCAGCGCACCTTACACCAGCCGGGCCGTCCTGTCTCGCCCTGCACTTCCTGCTTTCATTCATTCTCCCGCAGGTACAAACGGCAACAGAACTGACGAAAAACTGGCAACAAAAACTGGAGCATTTTGGTAGGTCAAGCAAAGTTTCACTACAAGTATGTATTATCATTCACCTGGCCATGTTTTAAGGCGTAGTGAAGTTACTTGTAGCCTACATACAATTCAGTAATAAACCTATTGTTAAACTGAATGTGTGTCTAAGCCTCAAAATAAGATATAACATGCAAAACGTCACAGGAATACGTCACCTGGACCAGTTACGCAGTTTACAAATATAAATAATTCAGCAATTGGAAACCATGTTAAGTAGTAAACTATGCTCAGGGCAAGTCATTCAAATGTTTTGGCAACTTATCCAATAACGATTTCCCCCCCCTCCCCCTCCTGATTTGTCTGTGGAATCCCTTCCTGTAGGTCAAGATTTGCATTTAATGTTTTAAAAGGTCGAATTTTCAACATGTCTCGGGGGGCCTAAACGTTTGAGAAAAGACTGAAATATGCTTTAATACAAGAGTCACAAGGATTTCAGAATATGTTTGTAGAGTCTAAACTACGATTATTTTAGAAGTCAAACAATTATTTCTATTTCTATTCATACATCGAGACATTTAAAATACATTATCAATCAAATAAAGCTTGGAATATGCTGACTGAAAGCTTGCAGACAGAGAATATTAACATATAAAGTGTCAAGTATTGCTCACAATCAGAAATAGTTTTGACATTTTAATTCAAAAATGCCACAGTCTGTTATAAAAGGTCATTTGTATGCGTTTGAGAGGGTGTATGGTCCAGGTAACGATTACAGTCATCACAATTCAGTCATGATTCTTCGATTAATCACATGAAATGCTATCATCGGTTTGCTTATTGCCTTCAATTAACCAAGTTGCAAGCTCACCGACATTTTACTCGTTAGTCCTGTGTGGAAAGCCACCTCTCTACCGTCTTCCATCAGCCTTTTCCAGGAAATAAGTCAACTTTCCCGTGCAACAACAGGCTCTACAACCGGTGACCGCGTCTTGGCCAGCGCTCCCCGGGGCCCGTCCTGAGCCTCCCATAAGCGGCTTTACTCACCAGGTTGAACACCGTCTCCACGATGTCCCGGTTAGAAACTTCCTTCACTTCCACCAGTCCCGCCAGCACCGCGAACTTCATCCGGATCCCCCTGATGGGCACACCGGGGTTCAGAGCCATGGCGCCCGTCGTCCTCTCGTCCTTCCCCCCACCTCCTCCTCCTCCTCCTCCGTCGTCCCCCGGGTCCACGCTGGCCATGGCCCCTCACAGCGAGACACACAGAGAGAGAGACGCAGAGAGAGACACGCAGACAGACAGGTGGCGTCCACAGGTAAAGGCACCTGTTCCACGTCTAATGTCGGAGGAGACGTGCGCCCTCGCCTCGCCTCTTCTTCCCCTTCACGCACGCACACACGCCGTCTCCCTCCCCATCCAAAACACACCGATGCGCCGCAAAAGTGGGACAAATTGTTAGTTGTTGACAGTGGTGGAAATGTCACCGCGAGTGCACAGTGTAACTCCTGTCGTCCTCCTCCTCCTCCTCCTACTCCTCTTCTTCTTCTTCTTGCGTGCGCGTAACTTGATACGAGACGGATGGATTAATGTTGCCAAAAGCCGCCAAGCGAGAAGAACTGCGATCCAGGTAGGGGGGAAATGAGAGGAAAGGGGGTCAGAGAGCGGGATCGTAACCTCCGGTCCTCCGTGAGCGGTCACGCGAGGATACGGCGCGCAGGAGCGGCGCGTTGGACTGTGCACGGGGAAGTTGGTGCTATCGCCGCCGCCGCCGCTGCTGACTCCTGACAGGTAGAGCTCCCCAAGGCAGGCGCAAAAACTCCCAAACTGGAGGAGGACAAGTCCGAGAGCGGCTTATTCCGACGGCGAAAGTGAGACAAGACCCGCAGTGTCCCGCGTCCTCCTCTGGAAAGTCCGCACACTCGCTCGAACGTGCACATAAAGCCAGCTGCGCCGCGGTCTCTTCCTGATTCACCGCGATAGCTTCAGCCTCGTCAGCGCCATGACAGTGGGGCTCGTGAGCGACGCATGCGCAGTGTCCGGCCTGCCTCTGTGGCGCTGAATGGCAGGTGAGCCGCTCGCGCCGCTCAGGTGGCTTCCGCCGTCCGCACGTAACCGCACGTAACCGCACGTCACCCGCTTGTTTTACATTAACGTTACAAAACAGGCTTTTCAAACGATGTTGCAAACTCATAATTAAATGATTAGTTGCCAGTTGGATACAATCACTACACAGTCTAGAAGTTAAAGTCGAATTATGACTTTGTTAGGATAGGACATGTGGTTACTATTTAGCACTGTTTTACTTCCATTCAGTTAAAGTTTGTGAATAGAATGTTAAAAATAAAAGTATAAAATTACAGGAAATATAGCTTATATTTTATTATTAAATACAGAATTCACATTAAATTGATAATTGTTAATACAATATTCTAAATTAAATACAAAAATAAGAGACGAAACAGGAGACAATTACTGTAATAAATGCAACTGTTCCATGATATTAATTATTTGAATAACTTGGTTTATTATTTTAGATTGTTTAGAGATTGAGCATATATTTTGAGTTCTATGGTTAATATTTTGAAAAGAGGTTTGCTATTGGAGAATTTGGATTAAACTATATATTACATTTTCCATTCTTTATGATAAAAGTCTGTGATCATGTTTGAGCAATCCAAGTGAATTCTTACTGTTGTTTTCTGCAAAATTAATGTTTCTAGTTTTGGACCAGTTTTCTAGATTTTTTTTTATAATTTTTTCCTCAACATATTTTATTCCTGCACAGTATTTACATTTAGTCCTTCTTAGTCAATTTTAACCTCCAGTGTGCCGTTGGTACTCTCCTTCATTCGACTGCCTCGTCCTCTGCCGGACCTTCAGTTGCTTCAGTCTGTTCTTTTCCACTTGTCTCTTGGCCAAGATGAAGGTGATGATTCCCGTTGGTAGACCAATCATCCAGGCATATCCAATTCCCATCATTGGATTTTTGGCTTTTCTTTAGGGTATGTAGTTACGTCCTTCCTCCTCCTCCTCCTCCTTCTCTTCCTCCTCTGTGGCTACCGAGGCACGTTGTGGGTCTTGTTTTGGGTCTTGTTTTGGGGGTGAGCTCTGCTGGACAGGCCTGGATGAGCTGCACATGGTGGTGGACACATACAGAGCCTTTCCGAGATATCCGTGTTGCTGCTGACCTGATGGCCGCCATATTGAGCTGAGGAATCCCTCTGTGATGTCATCAATATGCGACGTACCATTGGAAAGGTCATATTTATTGTCAGATCATAAATACTGTAAAAATACTGTGGTAATTTATATTTAACAGTTGTGGAATTACCTCTACCTACAGTAAGTAGTTAAGTCAATGTATAAACTTTACAAACTGGGGACGAATAGGCAAAATGTTCGATCAAACCGAAATATAATGGTTGTTGTTGTTGTTATGTTGCTTTTAATGGCGTTGGCAGCCGAAAGGTGCATTTACCGCCACCTACTGTAGTTGTACGTTTCTGTAGTTGTACGTCCTCTGTAGTTGTACTCTTCTGTAGTTGTACTGTAGTTGTACGTCTTCTGTAGTTGTACGTCTTCTGTAGTTGTACGTCTTCTGTAGTTGTACGTCTTCTGTAGTTGTACGTCTTCTGTAGTTGTACGTCTTCAAAGCACAGTCGAAAAGAATAAAGTCTAATGTCTAAAGACTAAAGTCTAAAGAAAACACCACTAAAGAAGAAGTCTAGAGTTTAAATAATTAAGTTATTAAGTGCACTCTCTTTTTTTTTTAACGATATAGCGTGCACTTTTGAGTTCTGTTTGTCACCATGGAGATATTGATGTTTCGCCTGGAATGTTCCACAGTGTGGCATGTTTACATGTGGGTCTTGGGTTCTCTTGGCCCAAGTCATGTTTGCAATGAGAATTGGTTATCAAACATTAGTTAAAGGTTAGGAAAAATAAAAATGCAATTATCTTCAACAAAATGTTAAACTCACATTGCTTAACAGTCAGACTTACTGTATATTCTTATGTATTCTTGGGTAAAGTTGGAGCCAATGCGCAACAACATCCTACTGAAAAGATATTGAAAAGTAGATCAACACAGTGTAGTTGGGTGTAGCAGGGTGACAGATGTCTGCATCCTCCAGCAACGAAGCACAGACATTAAGGCAAAGTGACAGCTCTGCTCTGCCATCCTTTTTATAGCCAACCTCGTCCACTCACTCATGACATATTCACACTCAGGCACTAAGCATATAAGCATGTTGTGAACTGTGTTGTACTGCAAAAACTATTACTAATAATGCTTGTTTTGCATGTGATTTGATGCGTTTCCATGCACAGCAGTTGCCATACGCAGCTGCATCACAATTACCACTGACCTCACTGCAAAATGGAGCTGAACCCTGAGGGACCTGGAGCCGTGGAAGCCACATTCACCCAGGGAGAGAGACGCAGGCCGTATCCCAGGCCGTATCCCAGGCCGTGTCCCTGATGTAACGAGCTGAAAGCTGCTCTGATGCTCATACTTGTCCAGTTCATGTAGAATGTGCAGAGACTCAATATTTCACTTAACACCAGCACTAGTTGTAACCCATAAACTAACATTTAATCACCACAACAATCTCTTTGGAACTTAGATCTAAACCTGAGGAGTGAAAGTATAAAACATGAATCAATACTGCTCATGTAAACTTTTGAAAATAATGCTTTTGCCTGCTCTTTACCCTGTGTTTTAATGTGAGGAGTAGTCCATATTCCTTTTGTTACAGTTACACAGAGGGTGTATACAAGTACCTGCAGGACACGTTAACACGCCTTTATAGGCCTACTGGTTGTTCTTGTTCCTCCGTACAGCAGGTTAATAAACTGATACAATTACAGGCTCATTTGGATTTACAGTTACTTAATAATCATGTCAACTACTTGCACTCTATCTGACTAAACTGTAAATTGTGCGTATATATTCAGTTAAAATGTATTTAGTATACGCTTATTTTGTATCTTATTTAGTTAACCCAATTTTTTATTCATGCCTTATTATTATTCTTTTTTTTTTTTTTTTTTTTTTTTTTGCACCTTATCACAGAAGAAAGTTCCCAGTTTTATTCACTGACAATGGCAATAAACCTTTTTTCTGATTCTGATTCTGATTCTTTATTCTAAATGCCTTTTGTATTTGATATTAAAATACAAATAATAATACCGGTGGTCCTTATACTCACTACAGTAGTAAATTTGAACAAATATATATATATATATAATGTATGACTTTGGGAATCACTGCTCAAATGAATAATGTAGGGCTTCCACTTGTCCGGGCGTGTGTGCGATGGGAAACAAAAGAGAATTAACTGTCATGTGAAAACAAATCAGCCACATCACGGGAATGAAAACGCTAAACTGTGGGAAAAACTGGTTTATTCCTGCTCTGTTTTACATACAAATATTGGGTCCCCTTACCATTTTGTGCCCTCTTCTTCTGCACAGAGGTCATTGCCACGGCGACAGGGGTCAACAGGAGCCCGAACAGATGTTTTCGGCAACACAAAGTTGAGTAGAGTATAGCCACAAAGTGTACTCAAGTGGAAGTTATGTAAAAGTAAAAAAAAATATGGTTGAAATACAAGTTATTAAAGATTAAATTATGTAAGATTTTGGTATACATTTTCATAAACTTGAACCCCTGGCAAAAAATATATGTGCAAATGTATGGTAACATCCTGGAACTCTGAACTGTACTCCTATACTTCCCCACCCTCCTCACCCCTTCCCTTTTTTGTTTGTTTTTGTTCTACCTTTTTTTTGTGTCTTTTTGTGTGTGTCTTTTTCATGTTCTTATTGTTTGCCTCACTAAAAAGCTAATTCAGAAACAAAATAAATAAACTTGACCCCTCTGTGTCTCCAGTTACGAGATAAACATGTTCAAATCAAATACAGCTTAATAACAATTTTATTCTTAATTACAAAAACATTGGACGTGATGTTTGGGTGGTAATTTGGGGTTTTGTTCTCCAGACGATTATCCAATCAGAAAGCAGAATGAGCCTCACAGAACCCAAACAACATTTTGTTTATGGGTCAAAAACAACATCAGCAAAAGTCTTCAAACTGTTTGGGAGAGATCTCAATTGTACATTTTAAGACACACGAGACTCGATTCTTCCTCACCGCACTGCGCTGAAGTGGAGACGTGATCCAGGCCTGCAGCGCTCGGACGTAATAACGGCGCTCTGGCGTTAAGTTCATTAAAATACCACTTGGATACGAGTTTCCGCTGACCAATAAACCAACAATGGGGAAAACGTTCTTCTTTTCTGACCACTCGTTGCAGATGCAGGACCGTACGGGATAACTGATGCAGGAATGAATCATAATGCAACTTTGAGTAAACTAATGATGAGGGAACACTGTTGCAACTGTGAGGATTTGTAGGCGCTTCGAGGTTTTAAAATTGTCTGAGAGAAGTCGTCGCTTGGTGGAATTTAAACTCTAAAATGCTCTGTCAGCAGAAGCGAGACAACTGGTGGGGAAATGAAGCCGACCCTAATATATTCTCAATCATTAACTGACATCAGAGCTAAATATGAATAGTTTTAACCCTTAATAACAGAAATTAAGCAACTTTTTCTGTAAATTTCCTGTGTAGAAATGTCAGTTTGCTGTTTTATATTACAAAGGATGGATGAATTACAGTTTTCTGGCAGTGTCTGTCCAGTAAAACCAGGATTTTGTCTGTCATCATCTCATAATAAATGACGTTTAAATGTTTAACCCAGGCGCTGATATCACTCACATGTTTCCGAGTGGTTTTACTTTGACAAAACCACCTTGTCGTTTCATAGTTTGTGATATTCTGAGGTTGATCCCAGTTCCTCCATTGAAATCACATTACGTTCCACTTCACTTTTGCCCCCATTCCATAATTAACAATCTATTTGTTTACACACTTTTATCGGGTCAATAGATGTGGTTCTTGTCCTTCTTGATGCTGATGATTGTAGTTTTCTAAATTGGACATGCTTTTTCCTTGAGGGTCTACATCCAGGATGCTTATTTTAGCTGCTCTTTCTTGCATTAAATCTTCAAGGCTGACTTTTGCACTTGAAGGAGCTTTTAACTGCAAGTTGTGGCTGAACTGTCCGAACAAAGTCAAAAACAGCATCTGCACTGTCAATTTAACTAAATAAAATGGCTGTAAAGTTTTGATGTTTTCTAATTCACTAATAGAAAAGCATTTATGTGTTATCTTATGATGTCTGACTTTATCACAATCATCACCACTGATTTAGGAAACATTAGGAAACATTTTCACAGCCAAAACAACCAGTATTTGTGTGTGTGTGTGTGTGTGTGTGTGTGTGTGTGTGATAAATAAGTCATTTTCACAGTTTCAAGGCACGATAAAGAGATAAGATGAATATATTTAGAATTTTGCAACAAATTATAAAAATGTTATCCCAGAAGAGGTAATTTTTTAGGTTTATCATTTCACTTCCTGTTTGTGATGACGTCACACCAGGAAATTACCCAGCAAACACTGGGCAAAAATTCATCTAATGTCACAATTATTAAAATACATATGAGAGCAATTTAATTTTGTTTAATTATCATTTAGAGGGTCAAAAAATGTATTTCTTTGTGTAAATGATGCATACATTTGACTGGAATGAGTGTCCCTAGTGTGATGTCACTTCCTGTCATTTTTCAACATTTTTTTTAAACTTTTTTCCACAAATACCTGCTCGATTGGTGTAAAACTGTAATTTATATGTACAACAGGAATAAATACACACAAAAAAAAAATCAAAATTACAAAATCGTAAAAACCTGTCATAGGCACTTTAAGAGTTGGACAAAAAACGAACAGGTGCGGTTACATTCCGAGCTGCAGTAACGCTTCGCGGCCACCAGAGAGAGTGCGCGGGCGCAAAGCAGACCATAATCGCGAGAGCTCACAATCTCGCACGTAGGACTCTTTAATCCTCGCGAGAACACCTACTTCCTCCTCTTTCACTCCCTGTAGCCAACATGGCAGTCGGCAAAAATAAGAGGCTGACCAAAGGCGGCAAAAAGGGTGCCAAAAAGAAGATGTAAGTAGTAAATTCGCACATTGTAAAGTAGCGTAATGTTTGCAGTTTGAAAGCGAGCTCTTACGGGGAGATAAATGTGACGGATGACGCCGATATAACGCAGATGCAGCGGGGCCAGTGCTCGTCTCCTCACCGGCGGCCCCGCTGAGGCTCCGTGCTCTTCACATGGGCTGTGGCGCTGTCAAACACGCCGTCTCCTGCAGTGCACAAAGCCATAGCAACTCACGCATACGCTTTGATTTACGTCTAATCTGTCAAGAAGTATGTGATATTCGCGTGTTATTTGGTAGCCTTTGGTTGAGTACTCCGAAGACCATGGAGGCTTAGCATTTAGCATTGCTAGCAGAGTGACGAGGAGACGTTAGCATACATGTGTGCTCTATTTTAAAACCACACAGAACTAATAATATAAAATATGGTTGAAGTTCTAGTTATGTGTTATTGTGGCTTACTTCTTAAATTTTGTGGCACATGCTATCTAAACTGCATGGTTAGCTCGCTAGTTAGCATAATAAGTTGGCTGTAGCTGTTAGTGACGTGTGTATATATTATAGATTTAACAGGATAATTTGTACTAATAAATGTACTTTTTTCTTGTGCAGTGTGGACCCTTTCTCCAAGAAGGACTGGTACGATGTCAAGGCACCAGCCATGTTCAACATCCGCAATCTTGGCAAGACCTTGGTCACCAGGACTCAGGGAACCAGTAAGTTTGGAGTTATTTATTGGGCTTTACCCGACACACGTTGCACTCAGTCTGGACCCGTGGAAGGAACCGAATTGGGAATGGATGACGAAAAAAACTTGTAATGATTGTTTAGTGATCACTTTTGTTTTGAGATTATCTGACTTTCCCACCGCGTAGCGCATCATAGTAGCGCGTATCGGCGTTGTGACCGTTGACCGGCGTGACACTGACTTTCGCTGACGTTTTGCAGAAATCGCCTCAGACGGGCTGAAGGGCCGCGTGTTCGAGGTGAGCCTGGCTGACCTGCAGAACGACGAGGTGGCGTTCAGGAAGTTCAAGCTGATCACCGAGGACGTTCAGGGCAAGAACTGCCTCACCAACTTCCACGGCATGGACCTGACCCGCGACAAGATGTGCTCCATGGTCAAGAAGTGGCAGGTAATAATCCTGTAGCGCCGTCTCCAGGGGCAGACGGGTCGTTGGTGGGGGCTGGGTGTTGCCTACTACCTCATGATGCTTATCCCGATATTCTGAACTAGAGATGATTGGCGCCCTGATTCGTGGATAGCCCTTAAAACTGGTGTTAAGCATTGACAAGAAATTGTTTTTAAGTAAAATTTCAAAATGCATTTAGAATTTCATGTTCACACTGTCCTCTATATCAGAGTACAACTGTCCCATGATCAAGTCACCTTTTCAGCTCCTCAGATTCAGCCTCTGTATGTTCAGAAGTGTTGAACGTGGCAATTTCTAATGACATGTTTTAAAAGTATCACGATGCGCAGCTATGCGTATTGTCAAGAAGTCCGTCACGATACAACTCGGTATATCGTGCTCAGTCAAAGTCGTTGGCGTTTAAGTACTTCAGATGCAGCAATAAGTGTTTCTAGGAGTAATTGGCTATACAAAGATTATTACAATTGTAAACTGGACAAAACTTTAAAATGCACACACCTTTTTACGATAGATAACTTTATTAAATCAAAATGTCAAATATTGTCTGATTTCCCTCTAATACACTCAATTACTCTGGAAAGTATTTTGTCAGTTGTGGACATTCATGAGTTAAAACTGATTCTAGAAAGCTACTTATACATTTTGTATTCATTGACAATGTATTGAAATGTTTCAAAGTTACACCGAAAGGCAAATTTGTTCAATGTGGTTAATGGTTTAAAAAGTCAATGCGTTGGTGTCATGCGTACACGGTGGCATTTGTCGTTGCCCTTTTTATATTTGTATTGCAATGTTTTCACCCTAAAGCCAATTTGTTACTTCATGGGCTTGTTAGCGGATGTTGCTTTTTAAGAAGTGAACTTATTTGAAGACTCTAGAACGGGGTTGTCCAAACTTTTTACAGAGGGCCGCATTTTGAAACGTATACCTGGCAGCAGGCCACAGACAACCAGACAATAAAATTAATCATTTGACCTTTTTAATATTACGTTGGTATAACATCAAATTGCTTGTCAACTTCAATTTTTTTAAATTTTACCGGCGGGCCAACATAAAATGGTCTGAGGGCTGCATTTGGCCCCTGGGCCGTAGTCTGGACATACCTGCTCTAGAAACTTAAATAGACCCTTTTCAGTCTTCGAAACAAACCAAAACTTGATGTTGCTCAAAACAATCAGGCAAATAATGTAAATATTTTCTGTGCGCAGACCATGATCGAAGCCCACGTGGACGTTAAAACCACAGACGGCTACCTCCTGCGCCTGTTCTGCGTGGGATTTACAAAGAAGCGCACTAACCAGATCAGAAAGACCTCCTACGCCCAGCACCAACAGGTCCGCCAGATTCGCAAGAAGATGATGGAGATCATGACCCGCGAGGTGCAGACGAACGATCTGAAGGAAGTGGTCAACAAGCTGTAAGTCCAGTTCCTTTTGGCCCGAGCTTTGCAGTCTCGTGTTGGTCCTGCTGTGCTAACGGACTGTGTAAATGGTGCTGTTTTCAGGATCCCAGACAGTGTTGGCAAAGACATCGAGAAGGCCTGCCAGTCCATCTACCCTCTACATGACGTCTACGTTCGCAAGGTCAAAATGCTCAAGAAGCCCAAGTTTGAATGTAAGTGGAAAATAAAACTGGGCCTTTTCTTACGTGGGCATGTTGGGAACATGTGATGACAGTTTCGGTCCCATATGACCCCCTGATTACGTTCTTGAGATCACCTGACGTTCCCCTTCAACACTTGTTTTCCTGGCAATGCATATCTTTATTTTTTTATTAAACGTGTGTATTTTGTAGCAGGCTAATGTGATATTATGATCTTTTGCAGTGGGCAAATTGATGGAGCTCCATGGTGAGGGAGGTGCAGGCAGCGCCACAAAGGCCTCTGGTGATGACGCTGGAGCCAAGGTGGAGCGGGCTGACGGCTATGAGCCCCCCATCCAGGAGACAGTCTAAACCCCTGACAGATTTAATAAAAAATGTAAATGACCACCAGGCTTTTGTCCTCATTGGCAAGTTTGACGTTTTGAATTGTGAAAAGGGGCTTTATGCTTTGCTCCGGTCGTGAGGTGGAACTTGTTTTTGGGGTGGAGAGCCGTGGTGTAAAGTCACTCTCAAAGAGCGATCCACATTGTCCAAAAGCAGGGCTATTCAATTTAATTTTCCTGAGGGCCAAAGCCTCTGGGCCGGAGGTGCACGGCACTGTACCTACTGTAATTTTGGTTGCACAAATATCCAACACTTCCAATAAATGGAGTTGATACAATAAAATTACTGATTATTTTGGAGAAATAACAATGTTGTGAAATTGCCCTGAAAAAGAATTGGACTAGTAACAACCAGGTTTGAAGTGGAGTTAAACGGGGACTAAAAGACCAAACCAGATCTAAAGATTGTTTTTCATATTTGGAAACTGGGTTGTGGGCCGGATGAAATCACCTGGGCCTGATGTTGAATAGCCCTGCTCTAAAGTCATCTACGATGGCATTAAGCAATATTTGCTCTGCTTAAGAGCTCCGTCTTGTAAAGCTGGTCTCAAACCCTTTCACACCTTTTTAACTAGACTTTTTTTTTTTGTAAATATTCTAACGGCGTTTGGGGACTCTGCTTGGTCAGGACCACTTAGCTTAGTGTCCCAACTACAGCCGGGGGCCAAATGAAGCCCTCAGACCAATTGTTGGCCCTCCTGCTTGCTGCTAAATTGGGCCAAATGAATGGTACTTTTTACTGTAAAATTGGAAACATTAAAGCATTTTGATGTACCAAACTAATGTTTCAAGTCATATTAAAGGTGTGGCGGCCCATTGAAACTCATGTCAAACTATTCAGTTCATTGTTGGGTCGTCTGGCCCTCCGCTCCGTACAAGTTTCAAAATGCGGCCCTCGGTGAAAAAAGTTTGGACACCCCTGACTTAGCTGGAGAATTTATTTAGCATTATGATGGGATGTGTAAACTCGCCCAGTCAAACCTGCAACCACTGGTTTTGATCGTTTAGCAAGACAAAGTAATGGCAGTAATTGCTTAATCGTTTTGCCCACGAGATAAGGCATGTGGGAATCATTCTTTTTGAAAATGTATTGGAAAACCAGCATTAAGATGTATTTGTAACATATTGCATGGTCCATTCAGACTACCACATTAAGTTACATTAGTGTATAAATACAACATGGGATTAAAAACTTTAAAACAATAATATAATAACTATCACTGAGTAAAGAGGGAAAAATCACATGCAGCGAGTTCTGTTTTTCTCACATCTCAAACGCCGTAATGTAATCTTGATTTTAGGAAAACTCTTGGAATAGTCAAATAAACTTTGCTAAAAAATTACATGCAATCTCTATTAGATGGTGTAATTGAACAAATGGTGAATAAGTTCTTGTCCCTTGCGCAGTGAACATTGCATAACCACATTTCTTTAATTTAGAACTATAAAAACATACAAAAGTACAGTGACGGCTGCTTAAATACTGCGCTCCTCTTTCGGGCGGTGTTACAAGACCTCCACGTATTGTTCCTCGGGACCATCGCTGGCCGCTTTCCTCTCAGATCACCCAGGAGCCACTCACTTGTCCACTGGCTCTATATTACTGATGACGTCCCCCACCTGCAGAGAGGGGAATGTGGGTTGATTTTAATGACATTCACCGATTATTATACTTCATGATTATTTAGTATGAGCATCTGGTGACCTTCAGAGAAAGCTCCTCGTCGCAGTCGGACGAGCAAAGTCATACAGCGCTCTGGCACTCACGCCCGCTCCCTGATCCACCCTGATGGTTCGTGGTCGGTGACGTTTTACCTGCTCGAGGCATCAGCACATGGACAAAAAAAACAAGAAACCCCCCAAAAACTTACAATCCATTTTGCAGTGATGTAAAACGGTAAACGGTCACATTTATAATAGCTCGCCTTTCTACCTTCAAGGCACTCAAACATCAGATCTACGCAGACACTGGGGGCGGGGAGAGTCAAGTGTCTTGCCCAAGGACACAACGGCAGTATTCACATGAGGATCTGACCGCTCTACCAGGATGTTAATGTCGGGGTCAGCAGAAGATTCGAACCGCCAACCTTCTGATCAGAACTGCCGACCCACTTAGATAGTGCCGACCCAGTTGTGTGATAATAAATAAAATAAATAACTTAAATATAATATAATAGAATATAATTAAAATATAAATAATAAATATAAATATAAATAATAAATAAAAAATTAATAAAAATAAATTAATAATAATAAATAAATAATAAATAATAAATAAATAATATAATAAATAATAAATAAATAATAAATAATAAATAATAAATAATAAATAATAAATAATAAATAATAAATAATAAATAATTAATAAATAAATAATAAATAAATAATAATCGACATAGCAGCCCACCGGTTGTGCTGGAGACAAAAGCCCGGGGGAATATGCCCTCTCGTCCGTTGAGCCTGCCGCTGCTCCACTCTTCGTCCAGGTGCTTAGTGATGAGGATGCGGTCGCCCGTCTCGAAGGACAGGTCTCCGGCGGCGTTCCCGGAGAAGTCGTACAGAGCCACGGCCCACTCCGAGCCCGACTGAGGGGGACACAAAGAGATTTAGGCTGGCGATCGTACTAGCAGTGGAGCAGATGGATGGAGAAATGGAAGCTACCTGAGCTTGTCGGGCGGCTTGTGCGTGCGAAGGCGTAGTCATGCCTACAGCGTAAAAAAGGGGGAGATCAATTTTACTTGGCAACCGGTACAAATATCTGGGAACAATTTCACGGAAGCAACGCAAATGCACATGAAACCACACCTTTCGACAATATCACTAAGACTCAAGGGGTCCTCAATACTCACACCTATGCGGAACAGACCGTTTTACTCTGATATTTTGTATTTTATGACTCATTTGTAAAAAATATTTGCAAACTAAGGCGGTCAGACGGATTAAGTATTTATTAAATTCAAGAAAAGTTTAAAATGGCCTTCCTGCAGCGCATCTTCTGCCCTCCACGTTCATAATAATTGAACAAAAAACATGTCAAGTAGTGTACATTTTGCATCTATTTTTGGCCAACTGAGGAGGAGTCACCCACTGTGGCCCTGTGATAAACAACCGTTGAATGAAATCACGACTAAAGCAGATTCCTGGCATGCCACACAAGACCCTGAAAGTGACACACAATGAAAGCGTCTGATCGTCGGCGTTGTGTCCTCATTACTGGACGTCGAATGAGGTGGGATTTTGAGAGAGGAGAGACTGCAATATTTGAACCGTGACCGCATATTTTACTTTGGGGATGCGAATCTCCCTGCTCGATATTATCAAAATGTCAAATTGCACGGTACGGTATTTATTGCATATGTTGTGGAGAGGCAAACGGAACTGTAGAAATACGACTTTTTCCTTTAAAAATTACTTGACAAGCGTTGTTTTCCAAAAATTAAGGGTTTAAAAACAGGTATTTCTTCATGTTGTCTTGTAGCAAAGGATCATGGTCTATGTAGTTCCTTATATGAACAATGAATGTAAACAATTATAAGCTTAAATTTGATATATTTTGAGACTTTTTGACAATATTTCGGTTATTGTTACACCCCTAATTTAATAATCAACCGTTAAATTAGATATTTAAATCCTCACGTCCCTCATATACTCACCGGGCAGTGCTATCTTGGTGGGCTTGGTAGGTTTGGTGGGCTGCTGGCTGGTCGCTGGCGGCAGGTCTTCGACGATCTCCACGAAGTTGAGCGGGAAGATGCCGGTGGCGGTCCCCAACTGCCCCCGGGCCCAGTCCTGTCCCACGTAGGCCCTGAGCTGGATCACGTCTCCCTCAGAGAAGTTCAGCTCGTCACTGTGCTCGCCCTCGAAGTCGAACCGGGCCACGCACCTCGGACCGCTGCGTCGGCCACAAAGAGTTAACCGTTTACATCATTTTAGTGTGTCAGATGTCATCAGAAGATCAGTTTGGATGGTCTTGGGACTGCTTTTTTTGGGATGAAACTAAACTTCAAACCATTTTTTATTTGTGTCCTATTTCTAAGATTTTTTTGAGTGTCTGCCCACAAACTAGAGGGTAGCTGGTTTAACCCCAATACTGTTTTCGGTTTTTGTCCATAACAACCATTTTGGTCACAGTAATGTTGCTAGTTTACAAAATCTAGCCAAAAAATCCAATTGTTTAGTAAATCAATACAATACACCAAATAATTTAAACACTCCAATTTAAAGTAATAAAGCTATCTTCAACACTAACAACCCACTTGACTTTGAAAAATATGTAACTGGAATACAACTCCTGCAATGGAAACAACAGATGGATACCTGTGGGATAGAAAGTCAGGAAAAAGGCTGTCACAAAGAATGGTTGACTCAGAATAAACCAAACTGGGCTCAAATAACATGATTTTTCCCCCCCAGTTATAAAATGGAACCTGAAATAAAAATGGTATAAATGGGACAAATGTGTGTAGAAATGTATGCTTTGTCTAGATTTGTGTTGGTTTTTTTATTGTTATTTTTTTCTCTCTGTGTCATGTTTTCTGTTTGTTACTGTCATAAAAAAAATAAAATAAAAAATGAACAACCAAAACGATCAGTAAATGTAAAGAATGTGTCCGGTACAGAACAATACCTCACAGCTGCAGACGGCTTCTTACTTGGTCTGTCAGGAAGTCGTGGGGAATTTGCCTGGAGTGGAGCAGACGTCGCATTACTACATTTTATTTTGTATTTATTTTTTCAAACAAGCTGAGAGAACCATACCAAGACTTTGACATAGCTGATGGGGAAGAAGCCGCTGGAGTCTCTGCGGGTTCCCCTGTACCACTCGCCGTCCACCTGCTCCACCATGGTCACCACGTCTCCAGCTCTTAGACACAGCTCTCCAGGATTCTCTGAGGAAAAGAAACCCAACACGCGTTCACCCAATCAGAATAAAAAGAAAAGAACTATAGATAAGACATAAAAGATGGCATGGGTAAAACGTTAAGGATCTGGTATGGTAAAGCGAGGTGAAATTTGCCCTCTGCATCTGATCCCTCAATATTGTCTTGGAGATCACTATCGTTCTTCACATGGAACACGTTGCTTTCTACTTTTACGTACCTGGGTTGAAGTCGTGTAGGACCTCCACTGTTAATCCACTGTCTGATGCTGAGAGTTTGCCCCCCTAATGAAAACACAGCATTAGTGTGTCGTTTCCAGGGAGTGGCCCGTGGTGGCACACATAAACTGGACATATTTAGCATTCTTGTGAAATACTAATAACACAATTAAACATGTTTTAAACCCACATTTTGTAGTTTAAAATAATGCAAAAAAAATTTGAAAAACGAAACCACCAACATAGCAGATATCAGACAAATGGGGAAAATTACATTCGAACCTACGGTAATTTGACCGACATGTTAATTTAAATGTGTAGTTGATGTCTGTTTGTATTTTTATTTTATAATTTGCTCTCTGGTTGTGTTCTTCTTGTTTGTTTCTGTTTCCTAAAAAAAAAAAATGTAATCCAAAATTGTTTAATCAAAAAAATTGAAATTAAAAAAAAACTACCTCCGTTTTCCATTGAGTATTTCGGTATTGGCGCGCCCCGCTGCTTCAGCAATTGAAAATGAACAATGAAAAAAAATTAAAATAAGAATAAAGTCCGTAGGCACATGAATGTTATGCTTATAGAGCCGTTTGTTGTGACACCACAAGTTTGGCAAAGGTTTTTGGACTGAAAACGCGCAAGAAGAAGTCTGGATTTGACCTGCGACGCGAAAATCTGAGGAAAATTCAAACCGTTTGTTGAAACTTGCCCTTGCCTTTTACTTATTTTGAAACATGTACCTGCGTTGCGGAGTTCTGCGGCGGGTGGAAAGCGGCGTGATGACCTTCATGCTTGACCTGTGCACTCTTCTTTCTTGTCTCCACTTGACACTCGTACGTGTTGGAGTCGAGCGGATTTACGAGCACGAGGACTTCATTTTTCTGCAATAGTTCACAAAAATGACTGAATATGTATTGGAAAGTTTATGGTTGAAATACAGCATCAAATTGAAAAAAAATACGGGCATTATTGTTCTCTAAACCAGGCACTGACAGCAAATAGAAACAAGAGCTGAGACCCAATATATATATATAATGAATGCTAATTTGTAATATATACAAAAGGAACGCAATGTAAAGGACTGTAATTCTGCTGTTAATCACCTGAAACGAGAGCTCGCCATAATTGCCGCACTGTAGTCACATGATGCAACCGCGTGGGGCACTTGAAGCTGAAATGAACAATCCAAAATCAATTCAATCTGTGAACAAAATGAATTATTACCGGTAGAGCATGCTTTACGGTGTATTTGTTGTAGAGTCTGTGTCCTGGATTCGGCTAGGGGGCAGCACCGGGCCTCTCTTTTGGGGCGTCTGTGCCTGTGGCTTGGGCGGAGAGTCCCAGGGAGCGGAGTTAGAACGGCCGGGCTTCCATCGCGGGGAGGGGGAGGTCTCGCCGGGCGGACCCGCCACGGAGGCCGAGGGGGCAGGGTTTTACTGGTCGTGAGCCTCCTGGATGGAAACATGTTTGTGATACTTCTGAATGTCATGGTTTGTTAGAAAATGTGATTAATTCCCCGAGTCACAATCAGCAACAAGAATGTTCAGGGTGTGACTTATATTAAACGGAGGTGGTTTTGAAAAGATTTTAGGCACAGAAATACTAGTCATTTTATTGCAAGAAACTGTTTAAACACTTTTTTCCCGGAAATTGTGTACATAAGGTACAGTAGACATGTTATCAAATGGAAAATTAAGGAAGCAACAAACGGCGATAAGAAAATGATGAGATAATTTCATAACACCGTGTCAAAGTGCTCATTATTTACAAGGAAATGCGTGACTGTTCAAGAGGCAAACCACTATCACATGTTCTGGGACTGTCCTGTCGCTCAGAAATATTGGACTGACATTATAATTCACTGCAGACTGTTTTTTGACATAACTCTGTACTTGGCACTCAAAACTCCTGCCATGGACACAATAAATGGATACCTTTGGAACATACAGTGCTTTTGGCGGCAGGGAAAAATGGAAATGAATGGTAATTATTTTATTTTTTTTATTTGTCCACTCCTTGTCCTGTTTTTTTTTGTTTTTATTCGTATGTATTTAAAAAAAGATTGAAAAACATTAGAAGAAAAAATTATACTAATACTGATGGTCGATACTTGATTGATCCCGAGGAACCTGCAGTCTGTTGCACACACACGCCACAACAATTTAACTACCACAAATGAATAGATAAAGTGCTAAGGAAAATATATATATAATAATAAAAAAATAAATAAAAATAATAAACGGAGAAAACGCTTTTTTTTTTGCGCATATAAATTGACTTTAAACTAACACAATTATTAGATTTTAGTTCTTACATTAATCACGATGACCAATTAAGCAAGTAATATGACATTGCACAAGCTCAAAAAGTCAAAGTTTCTTCTCTTCAAAAGGTAATACTGATTCTATTAAGTAAAAAGGATGAAAAGTAACATTGTGTGAAAAGCCAGTCTGTGGAGTCTTCTTTGAGCACATTTGCCAGGACTTACCGCGGTGGTAGTGACGGTTCTGGTGTGGGACTGTTGGACACCTAAAAAAAAAAAAAAAAAAGGGACAAACGCACCTTTACAACCAAATAAAAGACACGCCAAAGTAACAGCGATACAGAAGACACACGCGACACGTCACAGTATTGCGCGTGGATTACCTGAGGTGGAAAAGAGGCGCTTGAAGGTCGTTTGGCCGGCGGTGGCGCTCTGGAGGCTCCCACGGGCATCTGGACAGGCAGGGGAGGGGGGCTTTCCTGAAAACCATCTGAAACTAAATATAACACAGAATAACCCCATTACAACAGCAACCGTATTGTAACTTAGGGTTCAGCGTGTGTGGCAATAAATGTACTTTTTTCATGACAGTTCGTTTGATGGTAAACAGTGTTTGACTTAAATGAAAGTCAAAGAGGAATACATTTAAGAAAACAGATTGAGATTACATTTATTAAAAAAAAAAAAGCATAAACTAAAACATAAATAAGTCATGACGTTACAGTTTGTTCATTGTAAATTGCTGTATTGATCTAAAACGGCTTAGTAATTAAAATATGTCCATTGATTTCATGCGAGGCCACGCCCCCTCACAGTGGCGTTTCACCCTGACAACAGAAGATTTTCGTTTACGTGGTTTTTATTGCCGACGGAGGACTACAAGAGTCAGAATTATTAGAATAATCACAAGAAACTACAGAGCAGTGGGCGGAGTTAGGGGGTAGGTAAAAACTGGGATTTTCTGAACACTCAAACACCAAATACAAGATGATACAGGATTACTCAAACATGGATTCATCAATAGGAACACTACGTTGAGTCGCCTTGGTGATGGAACACATTTGTGACAGAACAGTTGAAAACACTGTACAAAAGTTCGAGTTGGAATAAAAATAGTTTTAAAAAACAGCTGAACTCACATGAGGCCCTTTTGCTGGGGACAATGATGGTGGTCGGTCTCCTGGTCAGACTTTGTCTTGAGCCATAGTTGTCCATACTTGGCTTTGGCCTGACTGGAAGAATATCTGAAATACAAAGAAAGTCATCAAGTATAAAAAGGACAGTAAATCAGCGATAGGGTTTTTGATGGTCCCACGCCTTAAAAAGAACACAAAGTAGTACAGACAGTATCATTACGAATCCATTCCAATCATACAGACAAAACCAACATACAAATACACCCCAGAGGAATATTTATACTTTTAAAAGTAAAATATGCAGGGCTTCCTGTGGATGTACATCTGCCTAAAATGGGGCAAGAATCATGGGACAGTAAAGTATAATCAAATGGACAGGAGTATGTTAGGGAAGGACATTCCGAATAACCTGTGTAATGAATCCACCACCCGCTTGTCTCCATGGAGATGTTATTGTTTTGTCCTCAAAGGTTTGACAGTATGGAATTAAACAATCTTTGATTGGATCAATAACAGATGCATAAAACCATGCATTACCACCATGAGTGGGCTCGCCTCTCCACGTATCTGAACTTGGCATCTGTCACTTTGGAAAAGTTTAATGCAATACTGTGGAACATTTCCATGGTGCCCATAGGAGCCATAAACTAACATGGAAGCCATTTATTTGTTTTGTATCAAGACCCTGCATATTTTCCTTTAAATCTTTGTTTAATCCAGTGGTTTCCAACCTGA
This sequence comes from Chaenogobius annularis, assembly GCA_015082035.1. Taxonomy (NCBI): domain Eukaryota; kingdom Metazoa; phylum Chordata; class Actinopteri; order Gobiiformes; family Gobiidae; genus Chaenogobius; species Chaenogobius annularis. The sequence continues at coordinate 114,361 of BJKM01000350.1, read as the reverse complement.
GGTTAGTACGCCCAAGAGGGGGCGCCAGAGATTGCAGAGGGTCCCCAAAACTTTGTGTGGTCAGAGGGACAGGTCAAAAATATTGTGCAAATGAAATGGTGAAAGACACACAGCTGTCAGAGGAAACACACTTGCAGTTTTTTAACCGATATAAATGCGTCACATGAAAAGCACAGTTTTCATGTGACGCATTTGTGGGGGACTGGTACAAGCACGGGGGGCTTCAAAGAGAAAGGTTGTAAATTCTAGTTCACAAGCCCATAGTGCCCCTTTGACTGGCTCTGTCAGTGGTACTCACTTGGTTTTTCCTTGTTTGTTTTGGGCACTTTTTCAGGAGCTTCTGGGGTTATAACAAAAACATAAGCTGCATAACGATCTCACTCGCCTAATATACAATACATTTGCCTAATATTATAACCATTACTCACTATTCGACGTATAATCCACGTATTCATACTGAGTTTCTGTCGTTTCAGGTCCCTCTGTGGTCATGTGGTAATAAAGTCATAAAAGGTCAAAAAAATAAAAAATAGATTAGGTTTTGGTGAATTTCCCCAAGAAACTCACTTGAGGCGTCGTCCTCCTCCATCTCTGGATATTCATAGTAATTGTCTGCAGTCCCGCTGGAACCCTCGGATACTACGATTTTTTTTTCAGAAATTTTGAAAAAGTTAAAAAATGTTGGCCGTACTTTCGAACAGCATTGTATTTTCAGATTACTCACGTGGTTTCTCCACATCGTACCACTCGTACTCGGCCTCTCCACAAGCTTCTGAGTCACAACAACATTATATTATTTTACATTACTTCTTTCTATGATTGCACTACTGTCACAACAAACAATAACACATTTAAAAAGTGAATAAGCAGGCAACAAGTGTGTGTGGGCAGGTATTCACCATCGTGCAGTAAATCCTTTGGCATGTGAAATACTTGAATAATCAGTGAATAATCGATGAATTAGTAATTGACTGGACTTTTGAAATACATTATCAACCCCAAAAAAGGTTGAAATATGATGACTGAAGGCTTCTAGATGAGGAATATTTATGAATAAAGTGAATTATAGGTGAAATTGATTATTATTTTATTTATTTATTTATTTATGTGCATATTGAGTGTGCATAGTCCAGATAACGATTAGCAAAATACTAATCGTGACTAGTAGACTACAAAAATCAACAACATGGTTTAAAGTTAAAATGGGATTGAGTTAAAGTGCCCCCTACAGGTCGGACGACTCATTGAACTAAAACGCTGTTAAGATTTTGCTAAAAAGTTAAAAAAATGTTATCCGGGAATAGCACATGTTTTAGGTTTATAATTTCACTTCCTGTTTGTAATTGATGACATCACACAAGGAAATCACCCAGCGAACACTGAGCAAAAAATCTAATCCGACAAATAAAAATATATGAGAGTGACTTTATTTTGTTGTTTAGTCATGTTTAGAGAGTCAAAAAAGTTGTTTCTTTGTGTAAATTCTGCATAAACTTTGACTGGAATGAGTCATGTCCCTAGTGTGATGTCACTTCCTGTCATTTTCTACAGCTGTTTCAACGTTTTCTTCACAAATACCTGCTCGATTGGTGTAAAACTATCATTTATATATACGACCAAATAAAGTCAAAATTAGAACATTGTAAAAGCCCGTCATAGGCACTTTAAGATAAAAGGTGGGGTTTGGGTTGAGGTTAAACGAGTAGTTATTAAGCTCAGTCTCCAGGAATGCAAAGTTACATCCACACTAAATACAGAAACCTGATTACGGTGCGTTTATGCTGTCGTGTGTCAACTACAATACACTACTTTGCACGGAAGCGAATATTTTCAAATGTTGACATATAAATATACGACTAAAAAGCCACTCACTCGCGCCGTCCTCCACGACATCGTACACTGGCGGCGCGGCGTAGTTGTTGTGGTTGTTTATATTCAGATTGGGCTTGAGCGGCTCTTTGACTGGCTTGACCGGAGGCTCCTCGCCGTGGATACTGTGCTCTCGGGTCAACATGGGAGTCTTGGTCCTGTGCTGGGCCAATACCGCGTTCAACTCCTCCTTCACCGAATACGTTTTCCCCAACGGTTTCCTGGCAGGTTTGGGCGCCGGGGCGGGGGGCCACTCGGCGACATCTTCGTACAGATCGTCCGCGCTGACTTGCGGCTTCACGGACACAGAAGGCTTGGCCGCTACCGGGGGCCTCCTCTGTCTTGCCTGCGGCTGTGGCTTGACCGGCTCCGGCGCTTCGGCTTGGCTTTCAAACGCCTGGATTCGGGCGCGGAGACTATTTGCAGCGCTCATCTCGTCCGCATCTTCTATTTCGGCGCCAGATGGGTTGAAAATGTCGAGGTTTTCGGCGTTGAAGACTTCCAGTAATTCTTCTAGATACTTGTTGGATGAGACACTGTCCGCGATGCAGTTCGAAGGGGCGGCGTTTTCACTGAACTGCACCAAAGTTTGGGGTTCGTCCGGTCGGATGAGGGGCCTTTTGGATTTGATACGAGGAAGAGGGACGGGGCACTGTACAAAGTGGGAAGTAGTAGTAGTAGTAGTAGTAGTAGCAGTATCAGAACTAGTCTTTGCGCTGGTTGTATTTTTCCAATGAACAGTGACAGATCTGGGGCAATTGGTCTGTTCGATTACGTTGGAGTTGAAATCTTGGTTAGTACGAGTTGGTGTAAATGTTAAATTCACATTGGCGAGATCTGCTGTCGCCGTGGATGTCTTTTTGTTCTTGGGAGCGGATGGTCTTGGCGGTTTGGGGGGCTTTTTTCCTATCGGCAAACACACAATGAAATATGACACACAACAACATACACTTAAGGGTTACTTTGCAAAAACAGAGAAGTGACATTTTTTAAAAAAGGTGTATATTTATCTTTTCAAAAGCCAAATCTGCACTGCTTGTCCACAAAAAAAGTGATTGGACCCTTCTCAAACACACTGACATTGTTTCCATGACCACGGGTTTCGTCTTGCCACATGGTTTTGGACTGGCAGTGTACCAATTACATCCCTCCTTGATCAAATCCATTATTATAAGACATAATTTCCATTGATAATATCTGTAGAAGTTGGTGACAAAAAGAAAATACTTTTTGACAATATTTGCAATTGAACTCTTCCAATTGTATTCTCGTATTTATGTTTACGAGTAAAATAAATTAGAAATCTTTAATGACGATGGAGCAATGAGGCTACATCTTCATTCTTATATATATTTTTTTAAACACATTTTATTTGGTATTTTCTTGTGATCTACTGAAATCCTCAAAATCATTGTGCTAAATGTTTTGCATATTTCTGTCAATTCATTTGTTGTTTTCTCATTTGCATGTGGGTGAAAATAGACATACACATTGAAATGAGCTCACCAGAAGTTTTGGAAGTAGTAGTATTAGTTGTAGCAGCAGCTGCAGTAGTAGTAGTAGCAGTAGTAGCAGTAGTAGTAGCAGTAGTAGCAGTAGTAGTAGCAGTAGTAGTAGATTTGCAGTTCAGGTGACGAGGGGGTGCTATGGGTTTGACGTGGACTTCCTGGGTCTTCTTTGGGCCTTGATCGCAGAACTGGTGGAGCCAACAAAAAAATGGATTTGAGACACAAATACTGTCAAATAACACTGCATACTTTAAATAATATGCTTTTTCTAGTACTTAATATTGAACTATAACATAAGTCGATCATTATTTTACATTTTGTCAATTGTACACCACAACATTGATCTAAATCGGCTTAGTAAAAGAAACGGGTCCAATGACTTCCTGTTCAAAACTACAGCATTGAAAAGCTCCGCCTCCTCATAGTCACATTTCGCTGTAATAAGCAGCACATTGTCATTTTCATGTTTGTTAACTCAGACTTACGTTTTCCAAATAATCACAACTAAGTAACTACGTACGGGGGATGTGGGTGGGGCTAGGGGGTAGATGAAAACGGGATAACTCAAACACGCAGGAAATCAATCAAAAAAACATCTTTGAGTAAACTAATGACGAGGAAACACTGCTGTAACAAGGGTGGATTATGGGGAAAAAAAAAAAAATTCGATCTCATTATGATTCATGTACACCGTCTATTTTCCTATTGCCTTCAAGCGGTAAAAAAAAGATCATCTGCTTCCTCAGAAAGTCCATACCACAAAAACTGTCTGAGTTTGAGTATTGAATAGAAAAAAAATGTGAATTATGAATGACGATTTCACCAAAATATCAAACCGTTACAGGGTTTTTTAATCACCATATCGCGCAGGCAAGGCAAGGCAAATTTATTTGTAGAGCACAATTCGTACACAAGGCAATTCAAAGTGCTTCACACAACAGGAAAAAAAATCATTAAAATCTCAAAGACATGGCAGAAATCACAAAACCTTAATTTAAAAGTGCCATTTTCAGGCTCTCCGTCAAATAGTTCAAGACATAAAAAAGAGGAGGCCCCGGGGAAGACCCAGGACACGCTGGAGGGACTATGTCTCTCGGCTGGCCTGGGAACGCCTCGGGATCCCCCCGGAGGAGTTGGAGGAAGTGTCTGGGGATAAGGAAGTCTGGGAGTCCCTGCTTAGACTGCTGCCCCGCGACCCGGCCCTGGATAAAGCGGAAGAAGATGGATGGATGGATGGATAAAAAGAGGAGTGCAAAGAAAATCATTTCAGTCATATGCACAGCCAAACAGGCTGAATAGAAGTGGTCCAGGATTGACCCTTGGGGTACGCCACAGGTCAGGGGCATCTGGTCTGAGACACAGTTACCAATTTCGACAAATTGGTTTAGCGCAGTGCCAGTGATGCCCACCCAGTCCTCTATGTCTCTGTAAGAGGATCCCATGATCGACAGTGTCAAAAGCAGCACTCAGATCTAACAGAATTAAGACTGAGGCTTTGCCCGCGTCAGTGTTCAGGTGGATGTCCTTTGTCACCTTGACAACAGCAGTCTCAGTGCTATGATGAGGTCTAAAACCTGACTGGAAAACATCAAATGAGTTGTTTATTAAGAGGAAATCAGTGAGCTGTTGGTAACAACCTTTTCAAGACTTTGCCCCAAAATGGCAGATTAGAGATGGGCCGGTAATGACTCAGTACTGCGGCATCAAGACTGCTCTTCTTTAGGAGAGGCTTTATGACCGCAGTTTTCAAAGACATTGGGAATGTTCCAGATTGAAGCGATATGTTAACTATGTGAGTGAGTGGTGCTAACAAAACAGTTCAGCACAGACTTTAGAAATCTGGAGGTCACACCATGGAGGCAGCATGTAGATGAACTCAGACTGGTGATGATCTCCTGGACAGTTTTGTCAGTTACAGGTGCAAAGTGAGTCTCAGATCTAAGTGTGTAGGTGGTTTTAGGGTGAGGCGCAGCCTAAAGTCTAGCACAACACGTTTGTCTCCTTTAAGACACATCTCAAGGAATATACAAAACTACGTACTTCATCTAATTGATGAGGAGGAGGAGGAGGAGGAGGTGGGCCGGGCGGGGCGGAGTCGACCTTAGCACCACCTGAACTCCACTCGCTGCAGCCCAGAGGTTCTGCTGAGAGGACGGTGATCTCCGGACGCCTACGCGACGCACAAGACCTTTAAATCCTCTAAAATACACGCCTACAATCAAAAGGTTTGGACGCACTTTGTCAGTTCTCTTTACATTTACGTGTGAAATAACCCCTGACATGTTTTTTTAACGCTTTGGACGCTTCAAAAACAGCAGAAAACAGAAAGAGACAACAATTACAGGCGACTTCAACGTGAAACTTATGGAGAGGAAGCAACAAACGGCGGCTAATCTGAGGAATTCGAACCTAAAATGTTTAACGTATTCTAGAGTCATTTAACTTTTGCTGTAATTTCTACACTCGCGCCGTATATTTGATGTCTTCAGGATGTAAAAAGTACTCAATATAAGGAAAAACAACATTGAACAAGGAAGTGTGTCCAAACTTTTGATATAAGTTTTGACAGATCTATAAACAATACAAAACAAAACGAACAATATGCCAACAATAAATGTGTAAATACAGTACAGCATTTGTGATTAAAGACATTTCAATCAAACTGTGTTACACTTTGAACTGTTGTAATGCCAAGCACGCAATCGGATTTCACATTTTTGGTTTGATTTCACTTTTTGTTTCATTAAAGAACGTAAAACACGCAAAAAATCATCAAACTAATACATGAAAAAGTTACAATTACCGTCTATGATTTCCTCTCCTCTGATCACTTCGAGAGCTTGGTTTTGCTAGAAGTTAAAAATACATTTCAAAATACAGTATGGTAGATGTTTGATATTAGAAAAAAACAAAAAAAAAAACACCAAAAAAAAAACACACTTACTGCGTTTTATTACGGCTGCTTTATAGTTGACAGTGGGCCGCGACTGCACATAAAAAGAGGATTGCAGATGAAAACGTAATAGCAAAAAGGGAAAAACAACCATTTAAAACCTAAATTATTCATGCTAATTAGACAACTCAATGTTTCTTTTCCCCCGTGAAGAACTTGGGATGCCGGGTGTTTACATTCACGTCGCCGCAGCAACGTGGACTCTCCTGACAGTTAAGGGCCACTTGCTAATGATGTAAACACGTGTCACCTTTACCTTCGTTCCTGCTGTAGTTTGTGGTCTAATAACGCAGTGTGCATTGCAACATTCACATCTACATACAGTAATTGACAGTCGAGTAGAAAAAAAACAAAACATACATTACATACCTGGACTGAGTGTGATCTGATCTGTGTCGGTTAAAAGGACCTGAAAAAAAAAAAAAAAAGGAGAGAAATGCATAAGAGAATGAAAAAGGAGCTGCGAATGGATTTTGCAAATGGATGTTCCACTGAAACAAACCGACTTAGGCAAAAGAACCATGTTTAAAATGTGGACAGTAATTAAAGATAGATTTAAGGATACATTGAATTTGCACTTTTTAGCGTTCATCAGCCGTAAATCTCAAGCAAAAAGCCGACATTTGGAACAACCTGCTGCTGAAGAATACGTATGAAGCTTTATTTGAACAGCAAGTCCAGTTCTCTTTAGGTTTGTGGTGAAACAGGGCCGTGGATGAGTTTGTGGTCAATTCAAATAAGACCTTCATATTGACCCAGAAATATCAACAGAGCTTGTTGGCCATTGTTTTGTCTGGATTCTATGAAAAAAAAAAACCTTAATGGTCAATCACAACAGAAATATTTAATCCAATAAAACCACACAAATAAGACGTTGTTGACCATCTGTTAGTTTTTTATTTTACAAAGAAAGAAGAGAAAAAAAGAAAAAGTAGAGCTAAGAAGGGTCGGGAGGGGTGGGGGTACGGCCATAATATGTACACACATGTATTTTACCTTATACACGTATATACACGTAAATACACACTTATGTATATACATACAACACATACATACACCCACACACACAAACATATTCATACACATCCACAGATATACATATACACATACAGTTCATGTTATTATTATTTATATGAATAATAATAATAATAATAATAATAATAATAAAATATAATATAATATAATAAAATATTATTATTATTATTATTATTATATTTACATTTTCTAATTACATCTGTTTCGATTGTGCTTTTCCAGCATTTCAAACTCTTGGGGAAACAAAAAGTGGAAATCAGAGGGAAAACATTAATTAAAATATAGATGTTTTTGAACATATGCAACATTTGAATATCGAACAAATCTTTTATAGTTAAAAATGCTACAAAGAGCTGATAAAAAAAAAAAAGAAACGCAGTTCAAATAAGAGTAAAAAAGTGATATTTCTGCACTTTTACATTTGTCTGATGAATAAACATCAACTAACTAATGTTTTAAAGACACAATATTGTCTGACTATCCAAAAAAATATATCACAGATACATTTTTGTCAATATAAGAGAAATATCAAATAAATAGATATTCTGATAATATAACATATTTTATATATTTTATATTTTATTATATGTATTTTTGTTCAGCAATGAGTTTTTTTGTAACAGATATTCAAATTTAACGTTCAAACAAAGCAAAATTGGTGTTTTTTCCCTTTTCATCGCACCAGATACAAACACGAATAATCTGTTTATAATACAGCACATATCGCACGCGACTAAAATGTGTAAAGCCACTCCAGGTTTAGTCACAGAAACCACTATGAACAAGAAAGAACCAGAACCCAACCCTAAGAAAGGACAGATCCCAGAGACACAATTAACTTAATACTGGAAAGAGCAATGACGTAAATATTCGAGGAGCGTCAAATTAAAGGAAAACGTTGTAATACCCGTCAGTTAAGTGGAGGGAAATGTAAAATATACTATGAATCTGCTCAACGTTACATACAGTGGGTCTGCTAAACTTTTCTAACTGAAATTCTTGGTCGACCCAGTGATTTGATTAATCGACTAAACGGGGGGCTTTCACGTGGCATTGGCAAAAGCTTTGGCAACGTTTTTTGAGTTCTCGCGCAATAAATACAGCATCTTAATAAGGGAAAAGGCAGATTACACTGGCCGGTCGATCCAAAAAACAAAACTAAATGACATTAGGACTTAAATTGGACACAACTGACCAACTTTGGCCCTAATCAATTATTATTTTTTTGTTTAACTGTGTAGTTGATTTATTTATTTATTTTTACTTTTTAAAAAATATTTAATTTAATTTAATTTAATTAAATGTTTTTAATTTAATTTGTTGTGTTCTATTTGTTGTTTTGTGTTCTCTGGTTAATCTTTTGAAAAAAAAAAATAAATAAAAAAAAAATAGAAAAAAAAAAACTGACTGACTCGCTCAATGTATTCTTCTTTCTACTGATGCATAAATACATTCTTATAATTAAAAAAAATAAAAAAAATAATGAATTGACCAATTTAACTTTGTGCCACTAAATGAGCCCAACTTGAGTTGACATAAGGACAGGCTTTATATTTACACTGGTGGAAAGTACAAAAGCAAAAGTACTGTATGCGTTAAAGAGTACGTGTATTTTGCTGTCGATACATTTGACTGTACAACATTTGAAAGCAGGTAGCTGCACTTTCTACTGTTTTTGAACTGGACTCAAAAGTGAAAAGTACTTCCCGTATGGTTCAGAGGGGTTACTTTTTAAGCAGCTTCATGAGTTCATAAGTTTGATTTCATGCGTTTGAGTCTGACTCGGAGCAAAAAACAAAGAAATAAAACAAGAATGACCTGTCAAAATAAGACTCGTTTGATTTTTGTTGAACCAAAATCAGCACAATTTCTTCATCAAACAGTTCTCAAAATCTGTGTGAAACACTTCAATACTTTTATGTTGAAGTCGAAACGTTATGCGATACAAAATGTAGTACTTTTCCCGCCACACATATTTACAGTCCATTTAGATCGCAGTTAAAGTGAATTGTCATTTTCTGCCCTTTATTGTGGAATAGACCATTCATTTAAAACTTTTCAGAAAGGTCACTCCACTGACTCGCAGTATTGTCAGTACTTTAGCGTAGCCGCGTAGCCTGAAACTGTGACTTCATTGTTGCCGTTCCACCTGTTGCACCTGTTACTTGTTAGCCGCATTAGCCTCAAGTTACATTTCAACACTACAAACCCGCTCTTTCCGCCCCACTTTTAGCCCCTGCTGTTTTTTTTGTTGTCTTTTTTTTTAAACATATAGACACCGACTTTATCAAACTACTGTAAACCAGGATTAGCCACCGCCATTTAGCCATTGTCCTACCTGCAGCTCCACATCTGACCCGAGGACTTTTAGCAGAGACAGCGGCGTTCATAGCTCCAGTGTGGTCCTTTCTGTGTCATGGTGCAGACTGAGAAGTGGCACACACACACACACACACACACACACACTCACTCACACACACACACAGGAGCAGCAGATAGCGAAAGGACGAGTGGGCGGGGCCTGGCTGTGTTCACCTGTGTTTACCTGCATGGCCAGTCTCCCAACCTGGAATGTGCCCGTGCAGGAAATACAGTGGTCCGCGCCATGGCTCTGTTACTGTTACTCCAGTGGTGAAGGGCGGGGCTGGTTATCAAACGTTACATACAAAGGTGGGAAACGTCGCCTCATCTGCTGTTTTTGGAAGACTATCTTTTTATTTTTTCCCCCCACAACATTAAAGTGACGTATGACAGGTTTTTACGATGTTTTAATTTTGACTTTATTTGGTGTATTTGTACCGGTTGTAAGTATAAATGATAGTTTTACACCAATCGAGCAGGTATTTGTGGAGAAAATGTTGAGAAATCTGTAGAAAAGAACAGGAAGTGACATCACACTAGGGACACTCGGTCCAGTCAAATTTGATGCATAATTTACACAAACGAAACAACTTTTTTTACTCTCTAAACATTAATTAAACAAAATAAAGTTGTTCACATAGATTTTTATTGGTGGATTTAAAAAATTTTTTGACATTAGATGAGTTTTGCCCATTTTTTGCTGGGTAATTTTCTAGTGTGATGTCATCAATTACAAACAGGAAGTGAAATTATAAACCTAAAAAAGTGTGATATTCTGTGATAACATTTTTTTTAATTTTTAGCAAAATTCAAAATACATTTATTTTAACTGCATTTTAGTTCAATGAGTCGTTCGACCTGTAGGGGGCGCTTTAAGATAAAAATTTAACTTTCCGTTGTTTAAAGGAGACATACAGTACTTTTTCCCCGGATACTGAACTATAATTATAACGCGAGTAAATCAGCATTTTACATTTTGTTCATCGTAAACGGCAATATTGATCTTAAACGGCTGGTTAACAGAAACACGCCCATTGACTTCCTGTTCAAAACTGCAGAACTGATAAGCCCCACCTCTTCATTGTGACATTTCACTGTAACAAGCAGCGGATTGGCATTTGCGTGATTTTATGTTTAAAAAGTGGCTACCTGACATTTTAGAACGCAACGTGTATCACTCGGATACTAAGTACAGGGATGTGGGCGTGGATAGGGGGTAGGTGAAAACAGGAATTCCATGAGCCTCAGTTGCGGGACAATACATGCAGGACTCAATGAAAATACAACTTACGTCCCCTTTAATGTGTTTCCAGCGTTTAAATGACCAGAGTTACACACGACTGAGCATTGTTTTTCACACCAGGTGCCCTCCCACATACCCTGACTTCAGTGTTTGTTTTGTTTCCAAAGAAGGGATGGAGAAGATGAAATTCATTCATTTTACCACTTATTATTATTATTATTATTATTATGATTATTATTATTATCATTATTATATATATATTTTTTTTCTTCTTTTTTTTTATTGGACTAGATTACTACCTCTGTACATAACACTTCACAACATTCTACACTGTATCACAAAATAAACTGCATGCGTGTATATGGCACAACATCTCTTCACTCCATACCACAAAACTCCCTCTGCGTTTAGCGGGCAACAGCCCCCTTTGGTTTGGGCAGTGTCCGTGAAAAGGCAGCACAAACAGGACATGTGCCGAGGTCAGCTGTTTGCCTCACATGTGCGCATTACTCAGCAGCAGCGGGCGGGGCGGCAGCGGGCGGGGCGGCAGCGGGCAGAGCAAGTGGACAACAACCGCCACAAAGCTCTCATATGGCTTATATATTTTACGTTTGTTTCGTTAGTTTTCACCGATCCCCTGTACCCGCCCACACTGTCAGTGTTTATTCCAGACATTTAGAGTCTGCGGGTCAGACGTGTGGGTCAAGGTTCAGGAATGTTCTCTAACCTTTATGTACATTTATGTGAACAATAAAAAACAAGAAAACGTTCGAAAAAGTCTATGCAAAAGACACTCCCGAACCGGAACACAACTGATCTTTTCCCACAAAATTGCTTGCTGATAGACAACTGATTGGATTCTACCATGGCGGGGGGACGCGGGGGGGGGATATTCATCACATAATAAGTATTATGTGATGAATGTTTCCCAATGCAAAACATTAGAGTAAATGTCGAATAAGAAACAAAATATAGCTAAATATCGGATCTTTAACTACCAATTCTGCATGTTTTAACAGGAAGTGAATGGTCCCATTTCTATTACGAAGCCGTTTTAGACACATTTTGCGGTTTACAATGGACAAAATGTAAAATACTGATCTATAAATACTATAAATACTTATACTGAGTACCAGAAAGAAGGCATGATATGTCTCCTTTAATGAAACAAAACACGCAGTATATTTACATGTTCGATAAGGCAAAACAATGTGGTTTTTCCTGGTTTTAGCCATTTAAACGTGCACTGTGTAACTTTTCTGGAGGGTCCGCCACCTACTCGTCTATGCCGTGGAGACGTCATGGCATTAAACATCACCATGGGAACAAGCAGGCGGTGCAGTGGAAGGCAGGCTTTTCAAGGTATTATTGAGCAGCAAAACGTTCAGTAAATGAATGCATTATATATGTTTAATGCCATACTGTGGAACATTCCAGGCAACACAATACTATCTCTAGGTTTAGGAACAGATCATTTGGTTAAGAGTCAAAGTTTAAGGTTGAATTTTTGGGACAATTTAATGGCAGACACACAGAAATGTTCAAGAGGAAAATGAGGCAAGCGTGGCTTTTGTGCAAGAGCCTGTCCAGCACACACACACACACACACACACACACACACACACACACACAGCTGTTATGGGTGATGAGAGGGGCGTGGTCCGGATGACAGGCCTCGGCTCGTGCGGTGGAAAAAGCACCGTCCGGGTGTCAGAGGTCACAACGAAACACAAATGTGGACAGATTCCGCGCGCGGGGCTGAACAAAACAGAGTGTTTTCATAATAAGTGTACAAGCTACATGTATTTCGGAGTCGGGATTACCATGGCAACAATTACTGATGCAATAGTTGCTGGAAAGTTAACCGAAAGATGTCAATGGCACAAAACAAGCAAAAGAAAGGGGATAGGCACATAAATTAAATTGCGAGTGGGTTATATTGACGTATCAAAATATCATAATACTAAATTTGGTGACACTATACAGCATAAATATCAATATATCGCCAACTTTATTTAGTTGCTTGAAATTTTGATGAATATTTTTTTTTTTTTGCATTTCATATTAAGTTTGTGGAGGTCGTGCAGGTTTAATGAGGAAATACTGTTGTTAAAATGTATTTGGTTCTTAAAATGACTGATATATGGCAGAATATCGCGTGCAACATATCTATTATTGCCAAATTTTGATATTGTATCGTGACACTTTTGATGCCCTAAATTCAATAGTTTTCCTACAGTAAGTATCAGCAATAATTTATATAATTGAATCCCTTTATTGTTACCATATTATACTAACTAAGTGTTTAATGATGTACTCGCAGTCACGATCAGTCAGGAAGCAATCACAAATCAACATTTCACATCCAGATTTCTGATTTTACAGATCTATTTCATAACACTACTGCTACATTTCTGTACCACGTGACTGCACGCAAACTGGTGGAGTTGTACTTTAATATTCTGCGCCCTCAACACAACTTGTCCTGGAGTAATTCTACACTTTACTTTCAAAAGGTCCTGAAACTAAAACAACGGATTCCAAATGTTCAGAGTCATGCTGAAAAAGGCTTGTTTGTTTGTTTTAAGGTAACGCATTTGGAACTGTCTGAAATGTGTTGATGTTATGACTGAACTGTGAAAGTCTTGGCCAGAACTCTCTTGAAAAACGGTTGAGTAAATGTTATAATACTTGTTCAAAAGAGCACAGAAGAGCAGCACCAATAAACATGTTTTGCGCAGCCCCAATTCGCAATGACAACTTTTGTGGCTCTAGAATTGCTTACTAAATAAAAGTAATGTTCCTGGCATGTCGTAAAAGTTAACTGAAGCTGTACAGCAAACTCATAAACTTCACCAAAAACCAAAGAGTGTGAGAGGGGGGAAAAAAAGAAGTGGACTCTGACCCGTGTTGCTGCGCCTCCCGTTCTCCATCTCCAAACAGAGCTCCACACAAACTCCACGGGTCTCAGTCCACTGTTAGGTCCCGCGGTGTGGTGTGTAGAGGAGAAGTAGAAGAGGAGGAGGAGGAGGAGGAGGAGGAGGAGGAGGTGCGCCACTGTCCAAACTGCGTGGCCCGTCAGGAGCGGAGCAACAGCTGAGTGACCGGCGCGTTCACTCCCTTTTTACGCACGGCTCATACGGGGCTCAGGTGGAGGAGAAGCGGGCCGGAATGAGCAGAGGTGCAAACTAACTAATTCATAAAAACTCACGTGACTGTAATTATGTGCTTTTTTAAATGTAGTTGCTTTTTTTTTGGTAGATTGTTAGATTGATAGACATGTTACTGAGTAGTTACTCCTTTCTTTTCCCGCTCCTTTCTCTACAAACAACTCTTCAGTGCGTTCGTTCTTTATGTATTTGTTTATTTCTGTCTGTCTGTCTTCTTTCTTTGTTTGTTTATTTTAAAAGACTGATCTAAAATGGTACAAAAAGGGCGTAAAACGAAGGTGCTTTGTATATATATATATATATATATATATATATATATATATATATATATATATTTTTTCATACGTACTTTTTTAGTTTATACTTTTACTTAAATTACTTGAGGGCACGTTTTTAGCAGACAATGAATTCCACCACTGAATGTGCCATTTCAGTGGTGGAATTCATTCAACCATTTAGTCATCCTTAAAGTAATAATAAGTAGTAAAGTAAAGTAAAATAGTAGTAATAATATAATAATAGCTGTACGGCTAGAATAACCCTGGATTAAAATCATAGCATTTCCAAACGCATTCACAACCTTTGTAAATTACGACACACTGAAACACACGTCCAACAAACCTTATGTAATGACGGAGTTTATCCAGCAGATGGCGCCAAAATCTCACTGTCTGCTCGCTTTACTGCACACACAGAAACTCTTTGGGCAAATATTGAGCATTTGTTCAGGAAATGTTATTTAATGTTGCTCTTTTATCCCCGTTTTTCTTTCTTTTAATTATTATTATTATTATTATTATTATTATTATTATTATTATTATTATTATTATTATTATTATTATTATTATTATTATTATTATTATTATTATTATTATTTATCCCCGTTTTTCTAATGCGCTAAAGCCGTGAAGCCAAACGACAATGGTTTGTGTTGGATCCCAAACAAACCCACGGGAGAACGAGAACCACGCGCAAATCCCCTTCACGCCAGCGTCACGCAGCCCCGCCCCTGCTGCTCGAAGGGGGGGCGTGGCTTCGCCGGAGTTCCAGTGCGCCTCTTCCACCACCGCCGCCTCCGCCGCCGCCGCGCGCCACGGACCGGGTTCTCGGGTCAGTTACACCTCGTACTTAGACTTACCAAACACGCTCGGATCAACGCACTTTGACGCGGATTGTTTGTTGTTGTTTTTGTTGGTTTTTTGTTGTTTTGTGTGTGAAACACTTGGAACTGTCTGCTGCGCGCTTTTGGAACCGACTGTCCAGGACCAAGAAGAAGCAGAAGAAGCAGAAGAAGCAGAAGAAGCAGAAGAAGTCGAGGTAAAGGACAACGCCACGTATCTTCACCTCTAATATTTCTCTTTTTGTTGCTCTACCTTTCTTTAAAGTGAATTCAACGTGTTTTAGTTGGTTTTCCTGTTGTGCGCATGTGTTACGCGTCGTCGTCGTCGTTGTTGTTGTTGTTATGACAGTTGCTGATTGACATGTGCGAGTGGCGGAGGAGGTGCTGCTGGGGGTGGTCTCCTCGCGCCTCGCGTGGCTTACGACGGTCGATTGCGGTGTCATTTGCCAAACGCGGGGGCTGTAAATGGGCCGTGCAGGAGGAGGACAGTGGATTGTGGCCGGGCGAGTCCGCGTCTGTGATGAGCCTCCAGCAGCGGCAGAAGGAACCTGACCCGCCCTTTATGGAATCACACCACTCAAATTAACTCCAGACTGTGTTCTCAAGCGCGTCTTACCCGCCTGTACTAACCTGCAGTGCCCCCAGGCCCCCCCAGAGTTGGTGCATTCCGATTATTAAACAGAAAAGTCGGGTTAAATCAAGTTTCCAGCAACTTTTTATCCACAGAAATAGACTATTTTAGTTCTAATGTGCCACAGTATGACAAAAAAACATATGTATCTTAACAGAGGTTGTTCTGAAGTGAGGTTTTTAAACGTTCTAATTTCCATGGATTCATTCAAGAAAGTTACGTTACTGTGCTACTTAAAATGTAAGTTTGAACAGAAATACCGTTTATAAGAGAAAAGAATTCAGACTCAGAAAACGCTTTCTGGCCTTTGTCAGTGAATCAGAATTCAACAGGCGAGGAACATGCGTTGGTGACTCTGCTACTAGTTGTCTGGAAATGTTTCTCAGTAATGGGCATTAAACAAGCAGGCATCCCCCCAACCAGGTTTTTTAGTGACAGGTCTGAATCTGCGGAGGCGAAGAAATGCCATGTTTTTGTATTTAAAAAAAAAAAAACACCGTGATTGTTTTCAATAACTTCATGTGTAACGTCCCTAACATTTTTGATAACAAAAAAGAGATACAATAATAAATTAAAAAAAAGAATGAATTGCTTGCACCTGGTGTCTCGCCCGTCTCGAAAACATGTCTTTCGCTGCATTTCTTTATGTGGAATCATGTGACGACTAAATTCCGAACACGTTTATCAAATGCCACCGTTTAGCGATGGGCAAGCAGACCCCCCCCTCAGCCTTCGGCTCTGACCTGACCTGACCTGATTTCCATGATCCACAGCCCCGGTCCGACCCGCCGGTGACCTCGCTCGGACCCCCAGAGGTGTAACGTTACCAAACAAACGGCATCAAAGTTTCATGGGCGCTCCTCCGGTGTCGTCCCCGCGCTGGTGCCCCCTTTCAGCTGGCAACAATCAGTGTAACTCACAATCAGCTAATGCTCTCGCCGTCGTTGGGCGCGGCTTGTGTAAAACGAACACGGGGTCACTGCAGGTCATTGTTTTGGGACCAGAGGAATTCCTTCTTCTCCCAAGAGATGTAACCACTATTGTTGCTTTGAAGTACTACTTTTTGTGTGATTTTAAGTGTTTACTTCCTACACTTGTTGGCGGACTCTTGGTTTATGTGACCGCCCGGGTAATTAGCTCTTTGTTGTTCGTTTTACATGAGATAAATCTGATCGTCACAAAAAAAAACAAAAAAACACGTGACGCTTTTACCTGTCGTATTTGGGAAACGAAGCCGCAGAAATGAGCATTGTCTAATTTGGTCGTTTTGTAATTTTCTTGGTCAAAACCCGGCGTCAGATGCAACTGTTTACATGTCAAGTAAATAACCTGATAACGACTCCGTGACGTCAGATAACGATCATGCGTTTGGCGTGTTCGCGTTCACCTCGACCATGACCTACTCCGGTTTGTGGCGCGGGAACATTCTCAACTTTTAACGACCCGGTTGGAAATGATTGGTACCAAAAAAACGCTTTAGATTCTATTACTTGCCGGACACGAGCGAAGCGCCACGACCAGACGCGCGTTCGGGGAAGGAAAAACCTTGGGAGTTTATTTTGGAACGTCGCATCCTCGGCCAATCGTTCCTCGTGGCGGCCGTGGTCGCCGCACCAGTCACAAAACCGTCCCGCAATTGGGCTATTTCTAGTCCATAATCACCGCTTTACTTTGCGCGTATAGTATTTCACCGTTCTTCCCAGGCAATGACGCGAGTAGTCAATCAGATTTTTGTATATTTTACCACTAAATCTTACTAATGGGGATGTCACGATACCAAATTTGAGTGTCACGATTTTGAACGATTATTCACGAGTATTGCGGACTGTGACCAAACAACCAGTGAAATCTTTCATTTTCTTTCGTTGCCGTGGTCTAAAATGTTACTGCCCCTCGAGTTTGTGACCAACTGAACAAAAATGAACTTTCCGACAGACAAAGCAAAAAGTTAAATGTGACGAAAACAGCCAGATAAAGTGAAGTTCTTTACATTTTGGTCAATTTTTTGGGCTGTCGATTGAACAAAAATACGTAATTTTGCTTTTATTAACCTATTAACCTAATAATCTTGACATCCCTACTACTTACTAATATTGTGGGCTTGAGCAAAAGGTTTAATCCACATATCGATGACACAATATACTACATTATCCTGTTTTAATTGCAGTAGCATTGACCTAAAATGGAGCTGGTGGCACTGCGTCGTTGATTGCGCCACCACAGAAAACCCACAATGCGCCGCGCCAAAGAATGCCACTTTTAGATTAGAGATTTGCTCTATGCTTTCCTGGAATGAGAGGAATGTGCCGCTAATTGGTTCGACCGCGATCGGCCGCCGCGGAACGTCGCCCCCTGGAGTATGTGAAAACGTCTGAAACCCCGCATGATTCGGTGTAGGATGCTCACCCGCGCCGTGGATCACGCTCGCCCTGATGCCACCGCGCGTGAACATCCTGGTCACAGGGTCCTCGTTTGTCCGGCTGCTGGATTACAACACGTCCGCGGATGGAGTATCATGAACACGGAGCAGTCATGGTTACGTGTTTTGGATATTTTTACCCACATTTCTTTATTTATTGGATTGCCGATTTGTATGATTTCTTAGTTTTGACTGTGTTTTGGTGGAATGAAGCTTGTTGTAAATGTAAAATGATAATAATTTTACATCAGTGAAGTGTCATTTTGAGAAGAAAAGCTTAAAAACATGTTGAAATTGACAGGAAGTAGAGTGCAAAAACATGATTTACTGACAAAAACACAACACGAATCCAAAAAATAACGCTGTTTTCATATATTTCTATTTGTCAGATAATAATTTCCGTGACTTTAGAAGAGTTTTGACCCCGTGTACGACATGGTTGCTAGGAAACAGTTATAGAATTTCCTAGTGCGATGTCATTTACAACCAGGAAGTAGGAATGATTTGGGAGTGTTTTTGAATGGCGCGTCCACGGTCGATCCTCTGTCAGTACAAACACATGGTCAGAGGTCAGAGGTCAGAGTTTGGAGGAAGAAATGTGATTATTAATTGTGTTAAATGGCACAGGTTAAAAGTCTGCATAGGTTATGTTCATGAAATCATCACGGAGAAAAAAAAAGCTATTTTTATTGTGATTTTGGAAAGACTAAATCAAATAAAATCAAAATCAAGATTGATCAGTAATCGGAAAAATAAATACATCTTGCTTATTGTTTTTCCATATTGCCATGCCCTACATAAAACTTGCCAAACTCGGTAAAAAATCTGTAAATTCTTCTTTTTTATTTTTAGCAAAATCTTAAATGTAATAATTATCCTCCCTGTTTTTAAGTAAATTTGCGGTCGTAGGCTCTTTAAAGAAGACATATTGAGCTTTTGTCTGGTACAGTTATAATCTACAACACCCTTGGACCATTATTTTATATTTTGTACATTTGAAATAGCAATATTGATCTAAAAGGATTTAAATGCATAAATAGGTAGCACTGACTTCCGTTTGAAGACTGCAGAGTAAACGTTGTGCTGCTGCAGTTGTTCTTTTCCCCCTTTTACGATGCTCCTTGCACCAAACCAAGAACACAGTACAGAGCTTTTGTCCATGTGAAGTGTTGGAGTGACAGGTGTTTTTAGGCGGTCTCAGAGTTCGGACCTCCTGACCTCAGGCCGACTCCCAGACGTCTAAACACAGTAATGCAGTAATGTTCCACAGTCAACCATTCCTCCAAACCAAGAACCCTTTGTGTACCTCAGGAGGATCGCATGGCGTTGCCGTGGCATTACTCACAGCTAACAGTGTGGCTCTTGTTTCAAAAAGGCAGCTTAGGTTGGTAGAAGAATGCAGGTTATGACTAAATCTGATCAAACCACTTTTTAAGCATGAGAATGGAATGGAAGTATTTAGCTTGATGCATGTGTTCAGAAAATGCTAACTTGTGATACAAATACAGGGCGGGCTACATTGTTTCTTTGCTAATTAGTAGTTAGCTTCATTCTGCTTGTGTGTGCCTTTGGTTCGGCATCACAAAGTTGCAGTTTTATAGTTTGAAAATGGAATTAATCTGTATCACAAAAGGCATTTTTAATTTTTTTAAATGTATTTTATTATTATTATTATTATTATTATTTTATTATTATTATTATATTATTGTTATTTTATTATTATTGAATATATTTTATTATTATTATATTACTATTATTATTATTATTATTATTATTATTATTATTATTATTATTATTATATATTATATTATTATTATTATATATTATTATTATTATTATGAATACTATTTTTATTATATTATTACTATTATATTATTATTATTATTATTATTATTATTATTATTATTATTATACTTATTATTATTATTATTATTATTATTATTATTATTATTATTATTATTATTATTATTTATTATATCTTTCTATACATATTGTTGCTGTATGTTAGAAAAAAAAAAGGAAAAAATTACCACTAAATAACATTACATGAGTTTTAGTTCATTTGCAGTTATGGTTGAATAGCACAAATTTAAATAGTTTTTCCCTTTTTAGTTTGTATGGCGCAGCTAAAGCGAGTTTATTTAGCGCAGACGTTCCACGTACATGCAAACGTCTCTCGGGCTGGAACGAGATGCAAATGCGTCCTGGAGGAAGTGGCCTGTGCAAAGAGAGCGTACGCAAACTGTGCAAGTCCTGCTTATCTTTGACCTGAAGCCCATTGTGCTCCAGGGCGAGGCAGAACGTGATGTCACCGGCCCCCCGCATTGTACTGCCGGTTACGCGATCTACAAATCGGCCTCGGCGAGCTAACGCACAGACACTGAGCTCATGGTGTCTGTGACGGATCTTCAGACTTTAAGGGCGCGACGCTTTTCAAGAATCTGAGCCGTATTTTTGACGTCTGACGCGATGGACGCCATTTTTGGAACGCATTTTACTTTTGTTTCCGGTTGGACAGGGATGGCTTCAAATACTAAAGTTCCATTCCCTATCATCATTTTTGAAGTGGCATTATGTGACTTTTCTAACCTGCTTTGTCTCCATGGCGATGTTATTGCTGTGCCTGGAGGGGTCACGTCACTAAGGCCAAGTTTCAAGCACTAAAAAAACACCACGGAATTAAGCCAAGACGAATGTTAAATGCTTTGAAATGCTTTCACACAAAGCAATAGCATCTCCATGGAGACGAGTTACACAGTGCACCTTTAAAGTGACAGGTTTTTTATGATTTTCGAATTTAATTGACTTTGTTTGGAGTATTTACACCTGTTGTAAATGTGAATGATAGTTTTACCACAATTAAGCGGCCGTTTGTGGGAAATGACAGGAAGTGACATCACACCTCATTCCAGCCAAAGTTTATGCCGAATTTATACAAAGGAAACTACTTTTTTGACTCTCTAAATGTTGATTCAACTAAAATAATGATGCCCTTGTATACTTACCAGTGATGTCATCAATTACAAACAGGAAGTGCAATTATAAACCTAAAAAATTAGCGTATGTATGTGTGTATGTATGTATGTGTGTATGTATGTAAATTGATTTTCTTTTAATCTTTTAATAATTAATAAATAAATAAATAAAATACAAGAAAAAAGAAAGAAAGAAAATGCAAATCTAGGAAAAGTAAGGCATCCAAGAAAAAAAAATTAAATAATAATACAAATTTAAAAAGAAAGGTTAAAGGCACCCGACGTCCATGATATGAGCCCCATTTTGTCCAATTTATGTTAAATTTGTCTATTTCCACTGTCGTTTGTGATTTTATTCCATTGTCAGTTATAGTGTCAGTCCAGTCCTTAATCGTTGTTTTAGGTCTATTTAAAATATATTTATGGCAACTGCATTTTAGTTCAGTGTCGTCCGACCTGTCACAGGCACCATCCTTTTGTGTAATCTCTTTGTTTTTCTGATAAGGTCTGTGTGCTTTGAAGACACCAGGGTCTGAATGCTGCTTTGTGTGCCGTGTTGGCCTCAGTGTTGTAGAAGACATTATTGCTGGCTTTTCTACCTCTACAGTACATGGCAGTGATCAAACATATGACCCAGTGTTTAGTCATAAGTCTGAGGTGAATGGGAGAGGCCGCGCCCTGCACAGATCCTTCATGGGACGGTGTCAGTGAAAGTCTGCAGACATGCGAACCAGAGAAACATGATCCACTTACATAATCTGCTTAGATGGTATTTTCTGAACCGGGCTCGGCTCTGGATGAGGGTTTGAATGAACACAGAGGGACTCCATAATACATGTTAAATAAATCATTGTCGCCATTGACACGGAATTACATGTTTTTATTAAAGGTTTTAAAAGTGCACTTTGTAACGCTTCTTTGAAAATCGTATTGTTTCGCCTGGAATGTTTGACAGAATGGCATTAAACCTCTCTCTCTATATAAATATCTTGCATTTATTAAGTTACAGGTGTTTTCATCGCTAATAATACATTTAAAAACCTCTTTACACAGATCAGATCTAATTGAAATGACTTATTTTTGCCTCTAAACGTATTATTTGTGATTATATTGTGACAGTTTAAAATCTCTGACTTGTAATTTACTAAATAAGGTATCGCTTTTGTTTAATAGTTCATGGTCGGGCGTCCATCGTGCCCCTCTTCTTCTCTTGATTACACGAGGATGTTGTGGTCAGGCCCCATCGCGTGAACCTCCGCATGCCTTCACTGGCTCCCCTAAATATTTAAGCAGCACCATCACTTTAGGCAGCCGGGTCCTGTTACCATGACTACCGCCCCGCCAGATTTGCAGATCGCTGAGTATGCAACACCTTCAGTACGGGAGAGGAACAGGGGAGAGTTTTACTACAAAAACCAAAAACACGACGTTGAATGTGATACGTGCTAACAGGCTAAACTGGTTTTGCGCTTGGTATATTTTGAGATATTTTGTGTTCAACTACAATAGCAATGGATGATGAAGATTGTAAACCGCAGTATTGATCCAAAACGGCTGAATAATAGAAATGGGTGCATTGACTTCCTGTTGAAAACGGCAGAATTGAGGATTTCACTGTAGCAGATTATCAAGTACGTGTTTTTAAAAAGGCTTTGTGACATTTTTGAACACTGTATATGACCCGGAGTATGTATATGTATATGTATATGTATATGAAACCACTGCACCAATCATTCGTTATTACTTGATGATGTAACGTTATAACATGTTTAAAAGTCAATTTGACATAATATGTACACTTTAAGCGTCTGTATTTAAGTCATGTTTGTTTTTCAGTTTCTAGACTTGCTTGCACGGGCAGGAGTTTTCTCTATTAATCATACTTTTGTCAAAAGGTACAAATAAATACTAAAACTAGTTTCGAAACTAGATACTAAATTGATCAAGTGTTGAAAAACAATGACACAATTTGAGCTTTCCTGATGAGTTTTCGAAGGATCTTGAGCTTTACGAGAACGAGGATAAAACTTCATGGAAATATAAAGAAAGTCATATTATTATTTTGTGTTAAAAAAAAGAGCATTTTGTTTGTATCATTGTGGGATTAAATTAGATTTGCGATTTGTTTTGACAGTTGGATTCTGCTCAAAGTTCACATTTTAAACCCGTCCAGGAGAATTGACAAAAAGACTGAAACAAACTCATAAAAAGAATCCCATGTTTGTACAGATCTAAACCAGCAGAATAAGACCGGAGATTTAGTGGGTGCAGGAAATGACGGTTCTTCAAAAAAATTGCAGCCGATTAATCCACAAAGCGACTATGAAATCACTGCCCTGAACTAATTTATTGTATTTATTATACATTTTTTTCCAGAATACATGGTGAAGAAGCTCCACAACTCATAAACAAATCATTATTATTACATTTAACATTTCAATCCGTACAAAACCAATGGACTTTGTCGCTCTTCTTTCCACTAAATGTCATTTTTGATACTGTCTTGGATTACTTTTCACTGTTACATTGTCATTTTATTAATCCTTTGGACTTGGCTCCGGCTGTGCTTGAAATCTGATCCGCGCGCATGGGTGTGACGTGCCCCTGGAGGTGTTTGTCCGGACCACGCCCGTGAACCTGAAGACAGAAAGGAGACGAAACCCCAAACTAGAGCTAAAACAACAAGAACAACAACAAGAACAACAACAAGAACAACAACAACAAGAACAACAAGAAAAAGAAGAACAACAAGAAGAACAACAACAAGAAGAACAACAAGAAGAACAACAAGAAGAACAACAATAAGAACAACAACAACAAGAACAACAAAAACAAGAACAACAATAAGAACAACAAGAATAAGAACAACAACAAGAATAAGAACAACAACAAGAATAAGAACAACAACAAGAAAAAGAACAACAACAAGAAAAAGAACAACAACAAGAAGAACAAGAAGAACAACAAGAACAACAAGAACAACAACAAGAAAAAGAACAACAAGAACAACAACAAGAACAACAACAACAAGAACAACAAAAACAAGAACAACAACAAGAACAACAAGAACAACAAGAAAAAGAAGAACAACAAGAAGAACAACAAGAAGAACAACAAGAACAACAACAAGAAGAACAACAAGAAGAACAACAAGAAGAACAACAAGAAGAACAACAAGAAGAACAACAAGAAGAACAACAAGAAGAACAACAAGAAGAACAACAACAAGAACAACAACAAGAACAACAACAAGAACAACAAGAAGAAGAAGAACAACAAGAACAACAACAAGAAGAACAACAACAACAAGAAGAACAACAACAAGAACAACAACAAGAACAACAACAAGAACAAGAAAAAGAACAAGAAGAACAACAACAAGAAGAAGAACAAGAAGAACAACAAGAACGATAACAACAACAAGAAGAATAAGAACAACAACAAGAAGAATAAGAACAACAACAAGAAGAACAAGAAGAAGACCAACAACAACAAGAAGAAGTGTGCGTGATCCTGTTGTCGCCGTGGCATTTTCCCCTGGAGTCTTCTGAAGCTGCTGTTTGCCCACGATCTCATGTTGTCACCGCGTTCACCTTCGGAGCGATGGGACCGTAGAGACTGCAGCCCCCCGTGAGACGCTCCCACGCCAGTAGTAAACCGCTGTCGACAGATTGGACATATATATTTTTACGGCAAATCGTGATGAGATTTGTGGATTTAAGGGGCGGCACTACGGTTAGGGATTATTAGGGTCACTATATAAGCGTAAGAACTGAAAAATAGTAAGCGGGACCATTTTACAAGCAAAATTAAGTCTTTTTAATTCAGTTTATAGTGCTCAAAATACACCTAAATGTGAAGTACTTTTCCGTCTGGTTTTTTGTCATTCAGAGAGTTAGGTTTTGTGAAAATGGATTAATAACGTGTTGGATTATGGGGATTAAAGGAAATTCATGATTTCACTGTTGTAAATAATCACGAAAAATCTTTAAAATGTGTTTTTTTTAATTTTACATCTATATTTTAAATTTTTTTTGGGTTTGTAATTTTGCTCTCTCAACATGGAAGCTTTCACGGGAAAACAAACTGTCCAATCTGCTTTTACTATTTCATAATTAATCCACTTGCATCTATTCAGTTATATGGGATATTGCAACTTGAAATGGAATTTCCTGCATTTATACATGTGAAAGTAAAGTTTAAAAATGAATTTCTTTAAATTTGAAATATTTTCCTATTCACCTGCAGTGTCTCGCTTTAAATCAACATTTATTTTATGATGCCATTTTTAAACACAGCCCTAAGAAATTGGATTTAATATTGTATTTTCATGATTATGATTTCAAAGTCGTTTTATTGGCCATGTGATTACTTTTTTTTTTTTATAAAGAGAAATGATTGAACTACAGTCACCATTTATTGATCGTGGAATACTTTATGTTGAATGCGTTTTAGAGTTCACAAACTGTGGAAATAATATTTTCTTTTAACATCTTGATTTCTCTGTACTAATTGTGAGGTCTTTTGTTCCTTCTATAGGATAAATATTCTGCGTTTAAAGTCTTAATTGGTTATGTCAAGAGGGAAAACCGAAAAGATTGCGTTCATGTTTATTCTGAGCTTGTGTTTTGACATATGTTTTCTGGCGTTGCCGTGGGTTATTTTCAGTTTATGGAGCAGCGCTGTAAACCAGAGCAGCTCCATCACCGTGTCCGACTGCACTTCATGTGGTGTCGCTGTGATTGGTTCTGTGTATCTGAGAGCTTTTTTTATGGCGGACCCCGAGTGCCACGCCAAATGGGGAAAAAATTAAAAGGAGTCTTTAAAAATGATTTCATACATAATTATTATTTTATTAAAGTATATTTTTTAAAAGATCATTTAATTAATCATTTCAAAATAGTGTTTAAAAGTAAACAATTAATGCATTTACAAATCTTTATTAAGAAAACCTTTAGCAAACTGTATTAGCGTCTCTGATTAGCTCCTCCGTTTCCATGACTCCTGGTCCTCCTGCTACTGTAAAGTAAATCATCTAAGGGAACTAGTAAGAAGCTTTCTGATTGGTTACACTAGAACAACTTGTAAACCAATGCGAGCGCTCCTTATTAGTTCCCTTTTTTATTAGCTTTACGTTAGCCAGGAGAACCAGGAGGGCCACGTGAAAGCTGATTGGACAGGTTAATCACAGAAGGTAAAACAAGCTGCAGGAGGTTTTTTGATGGATCTGTTGATTTATTTATTAAAGATTATTTTAAAGACTATTTAAGAAAACAACAACTTTATCCCATTTAATGTGGCTCTCAGGGTCCTCCATACTTTGGATTCATCACGTTGCAAGTCTCAGATCCTTTATAAACGCAGCACAGAATCACAGACCCCATAACTAGTACTTACACAGTCATGCCACGTTTGGACAAAGAAATGCAGGAACCACCAAAGCAACAAACACACAGTGTAGTGTTTGTACATATTAAATTAAATCTAACCTTAGAATGGAGCTAACTTCTCTATTTTTCAATCTTTGATGTAAAATATTTGGCTATTTGCCTTGAATGTTTTATTTGTGCGTTATGGATGAGATTAGACCAGAACTATATTATGAAATTGAATAAACCTATAACTTTAACTGAAGGTGAGGCTTACTACATCCTGACCTGAATCATCTGAAAAAGATAAGTGTACACGACTTCAGCGTGTTAACTAACTTTGTTTTTGTTTTGTAATCCAGTCAATCTTATAATCAGCATATTAACGTCGCCATTCAAGGTTACTGCGATCGTGCTGTATTACGGCTCCTGAAATAGTTTTGACTTGGAAAGCAGCCGCGATGTTGTGCAAACCCCAGGGTGAGAAACGGACAGATGGAGCGAGTCGTGTGTGGGCGGCGGCTGCTGAGACGAGTCATCTGTACAGCCCTGGTTCAACGAGATACTGTAATATCTGCTGTAACTATTCAAGTCTGTGTAATCCCTCATACGTCCAGGAGTGTTCCATTGTAGAAAAAGATTCAGTTGTAGTCATCTGGACTCAAAACAAAAACAAAACGTTTCGACTCTCATCCAAGACTCATTCTCAATCCGTGAAATAAGTCTGAGAACTCAGGTTTATATCCTACTCTGTGAAAGCTGAGTAGGTAATAATGGGCCATCGAAACTCCCTGATGGGCCAGTAACATCCTATTGTTCACTGACTTTCACTCCCTCCTCCCTGAGTCCCTTTATTAGCATCAGAATGCCTCGGGCGTCTCCAGAGTTTCAGCAGACCATTATAAACAACGGGAAGGTTGAATCTTAAACCTCCATTACGATTTAAGGAAGGATTCTCTTTTTTAACAAAGATTGCCTCCTTAACTCCTCTTTCAAAATCTTTCATCAACGATCTTTTCTCCTGCTCAGAATTCTCTCCACCTCACTGTCTTCAATAGAGTGGTTTGTGGCTTTGAGATGAAGATGCACGGCGCTCTGGGGTCCTGAACTCGCGTGTCTTCTGTGTTGATAAAGCCTCTTGTGGCAGTGGCTGTTTAGTCTCCCCTATGTGGCGCTCTTTACAACTTTCTTCACTGTGTAATTTGGAATAGCTGCATGATTATTCTTGGAAAAATGAATGATTAGAATCGTAACCCGCCATCGCAGCCCCGCCCTGTAACCTCCTCCTCCTCCTGTACAACATCAACATCCACGTTTTGGAGCAGCTGACTCATGTCCCGTCATTTCCCCACCACGCCTTCGCCTCTTCATGTCCATTTCAGACTTTGAATCCGTTCTTTCCCCCCCTTTGATTCTTTTTCCCCACCAGGAGCGGCGCGGCGAGCCCCTCTGCACGGCCATGTGTCGTGGTAAAAACGCCGGGCCCTTCACGGTGAGGAACTACGTGCATTTTTTCCTCTCCGCTCGCATTCCTGTGAGTAACTGAAAGCAGATGGTGGTTATGGGGGGCGTTCCAGGAGCACCACAGGGGAAAGTGCATTTTATTTGTAAAGAAGAAGGAGATGAAGGGGGGGCCGTCGCCGTGGTTGGTTAATGGGGCGAGTTCAGATGACAGAAGAGCTGATGTGGCTGTGGAGTATGGATTTGTCAAGATAAAAGCACGTCCAAATGGCTTTTTAAAAATGGGGTGTAAGAATATGAAAAAGCGGATTATCCTAGTGCTGGGGGGGTCTGCCAGCTGCTTGTCTCGATGGGCATGTTTGCGATCGATTGTTTGTTGTTTTGATGCCCATGTTCCGCAGTATGGCATTAAACACGTCCGTCTCCGCGGGCACGTTTTTATTGCAGTTTGAAAATACCCCGCGTCGAGTATTTTTCCGCGGCCTTTTAGACCGCTCCCCTATATAAGCCGCATTTGCTCTATATTTAAAAAAAACGATAATAAAAACAAATACATAGGCCGCACCTTTGTAATAGGCCGCGAGAACTCTTTTTCCTTGGACTTTTGGAGCATACGCATAATAGCCGCAGGTGCTAGACCCGAGGTGCCGGTGAGAATATGACATCCGTGTTGCGCGACTCAAGATAGGGTTTTCGGGCATACGGGCCGCATGAGCTCGTCCCAAGCTGTCCAGTTCCCCTCCAGCGTCTCACCGTACATTCATTGATGTTAAGCTTTGCGTGCAGGCCCCGCGCGGTTTCCTAGCAAGATCGATGGCCTTCAGCTTAAAACTTGCTTCGTACGAACTTTCTTCGTTTTGGGTTCCATAATGATGCGGCAAGAATTTGAAAAATAATTTATAGTTTGGTAAATTTGTCGTCCCGTGTTCTATTTGCTAGCTGAATAAAAAAGCAACATCTGCTTCTTTGCTTAACTTTTCTGTAGTTTTGATTCTAATTCCGGTTAGTTCGCCCCTAGCGGTGAAAGAAAAAAAACCACAGAAAAGCCGCAGCCTCTAAATAAGCCGCATGGCTCAAAAACATCTGACAAAAGTAGCGGCTTAATAGCCCGCAAATACGGTACATTGAAAACCACTGTTGAAATTGCCACTTTGAAATTGCTATTCCACCCGGGTTTAGAACTGTGTGTGCTTGGGCCTCAGAACCCCTGCCATGGACACAATGAATGGATACTTTTTTGAATGTGCTTTTGGCGGAGAAAAAAAAAAAAAGGAAAAAAGGAAAAAAGGCCACGGCAAAATTTGACTGACTATGAACCAAATGGGACTTTTTTAAATTTAAATTTAAATTTGTAGTTTACGTCTATTTATTATAATTTTATATTTTGCTTTATATTTGTCTTTGTGTTTTATGTTTTATCCTTTGAAAAATAAAAATACATTGAAAACATGCACTTACGCTGACTCTAAACATACTGTGAGCGGCGGCGCTTCTCTGCAGATCTCGACCTGCTTGTCACCGTGGAGAAAAGTGTGTTTAATGCCATACAGTGGGAGAAAGGGGAATATTCCAGGCAATGAAGTAACATCTCCCAGTGCAGCATTAAGCAAATAAAGCATCAAAACTGGGACTGAACCAGGACTAAACCCAGAACTAAACTGGACTAGATCAGAACTGGACAGACTAACCAGAACTAAACCTGGACTAGATCAGAACTGGACAAAGACTAAACGCAGAACTAAACCTGGACTAGATCAGGGCTGAACCAGGACTAAACCCAGAGTTAATCCTGGACTAGATCAGGTCTGAACCAGGACTAAACCCAGAACTAAACCTGGACTAGATCAGGTGAACCAGGACTGAATAATAAAACTTAATCAGCGCTGAACCAGGAACTAACCCAGAACTAAACCTGGACTTAATCAGCGCTGAACCAGGACTGAACCCAGAACTAAACCTGACTTAATCAGCGCTGAACCAGGACTGAACCAGAACTAAACCTGGACTAGATCAGCACTGAACAAGGACTAAACCCAGAACTAAACCTGGACTAAATCAAAATCCACATCAGGACTAAAATGGGTTAAATCTAGGACCAAATAACGACACAAACATAAAAAAGCAGGATTATATTTTCAGTCGCCACGGCGTCAAAATGTCAGCATTTAATTTGAGCAGTTTAATGAGAGAACAAAAACATTATTGATCCCCTGAACGAAAAGGTAGTTAGTAATTCACTTTAAGACTCTTATCCCGAGACTAAAGTATTGATTTCAAAGGAAAAAAACAACGCTATTATAAGAGTTTTCACTGGCATGATTTTGGAACAAAGAAGAATCAAACCTGTTTAAAGAGCGTATTGCAATGTGTTTATAATATTATAAGTTTTGTATGATTCACGATTGACAAAGGAACATAACCTAGTCTTCCTTTGCGGTTCGCTCGACTCAATCTTTCCAGTAACGTCCTTTTCTGGGGGAACGCGAGTCTTTCTTTTTAGTGAAAATAAAATTGGTCACGTTCCACATTTCTGCGTCCGTGAGTGCTGGAAGTCCCAGAAAGCACGATCCAAACCGCTTACAACCACACACACGCACACGCACACACACACACACACACGCACACACACACACACACACACACACGCACACGCACACGCACACAAAAAGAAAAAAGACACAAAAACCAGTGCGTACAAGTAAGAGTTTTCCCACACTCGCGCTGAGGAGTTCGCACGCTTTTGCCGTTCGTCTCGTGCTGCTGAAAAATGTTTTGTTGATTGGAGGAAAAAAAAAGACGTTGACGGGGGCGACGGAATCCACTCTGAGGCGTCCGAGGTATTTGACGGGCCAGTCCCAAGTCCTGAGCACAGCGGGCCGGTCTCCAGCCATCTGACGGCGTTATTGTCCTTTCCGCGGCAGGCCTGTCAATGTTTTTGTTATTATTTTTAGTTGTTTGTTGTGGTTAGAGATGAGGAATACCTTGGAAAATTGATAATATTGCAATTGTTGTTCCGGAGAAAGGCAAATTTAGTCAATTAAAAGGCAGCAAAAAGAGCGGACTAGCGCTAAAATGAGCAGAATCGTCTCGTGCGAAGGGTAATGATATTTCTGCTCTGTTCTGGTTAATGTTGTGGTCCATTCACGTTGTGGGCGGTTCCAAGACATTCACGGGCACATTTTTAGCACATTCCTGATGCTGTGTTGAAATATTGTCTGAACATCGTTATTGAGTTCATACAAAAACTGTTAAATATTACTTTTTGCCAATATTGCATAACCCTAGTTGTGGTCAAAACTGAATTGCTTTGATTGGTCATGATATTGTTTTTATATTAAACGACTCATTGGGGGATTGGACAAGATCTCGTCTACAATAATTGTGAGATACATTTTGTAAAGATTGCGCGCACATGACTTATAAAAATGGGTCCGTGAGGTTTTGTCCCCTGTGTGTTTACAATTGGCTTGCACAATGACAGGGTTAAACGCTGGTGTGTTAACCAGTTTGAGACGCTGTAGTTCAAAAAGCAGTGTACAATGAACTAAAGCAATAAATGTAAAGAAGAATATACTAAATATGAATATCATAAATAAATATAAATAAATAAATAAAACAATGTAAATATGTATGCATAAATATAATAAATACAAAAATAATTAAATGTTAATAGATTTAAATAAAAATAAAAATAATAAATAAATAAAATAATAAAATAAAAATAAAATAAAGAAATAAATATGTATGAATAAATATACATAAATATACATAAATATTAATAGATATAAATAAACAAATAAAAATAACTAGAAATAAATAGAAATAAATAGAAATAAATAGAAATAAATAGAAATAAATAGAAATAAATAGAAATAAATAGAAATACAAAATAGGGTGTGTTTAGTTTAAGTGTAAATATCTACTCTCTTCAGACATATATTTAAAAGCAGTGACTTACCAGACTCCAAAACTGTCCGCACCATTTATTTATTATAGTCCAATCTCGTGTCTCGTCGTGTGTGAGAACTGTCCCTCGTCCACCCTACGATTCGTCCCCTCTACGATTCATGGGTCACTACTGAGCACACCAGTCTCCGTATCAGCAGAAGCCATCGTTTTGTTCACTGTCTTCATTCTAATAAAGTTGTGCGTTTGTCTTCTTCGCAGCGTTCGAGTACGGTTCCCGCAGTAATGTTTTGGCTGCAGTGAGAAGCGACCGGACCCCTGCCCGTATCATGCGTTAAGCCTGCGTGACCGGGTCAGAGAGATGGCCTCCATGGTTGCCAGTGGAAACCGAGATGGGCCGTCTGTGGTCCTGACGGGGGTGGATCCGGAGACGTGCATGATTGTGTTCAAGAACCACTGGGCCCAGGTAAACAACACAACACAACACAACACACAAAAGTTAATACTATACTGGAAGATTTCGACCTTGAAAATCAACAAATTATTTTCTGATTATATGTACCGTAATTATTTTTGTCAAGACAATCAAATCAATACGCATTTGGATCTAAAAGAATGTATACTTTTATTCATGGAGCAAAGCAATTCACCACTAAAACACTCTAGAATGACCGCTTTATGTGTATTTGAACTACATTTTTAAAAACTAAAAACGTGAAAAGCAGAACTAGCTAATTTTAAAGTCTTTGCATTCATTATTCATTATTCATAAGCGCTTTTTCACAAGTGACCAGTGCGGATTTTGCCGACGAGGTGACGCTAACAACAACTAGCATGCTAACGGTGCACTTCCTGCTTCATGGAGCGCCGTAATTCGATGCACAACATATCATATCATATCTTTTTACCCGAATAGCTGCTTTAATAACATATTTTTAGTGGGGAGAAAAATACATTATAACAAGAAAAATAAATCCAGTACAGCCCCTTTTTAAATAGCAAATTAGAATACATCTACCATATCTACATTTATCTTAAGCGTTGTAAGTAGGGATGGCACGATGATTAGGCTAATCGATAAGCGTGATTATTCAGGTCACACTGTAACCGTGAGAACCAAAACATAACAATCGTGACAATTTTAGAAGCAACATTTTGTATTTTTAGTTCAATTTATCGCCCTAAAAATAGACGTAAATACGATGTAAATAACTTTTTCATATCTTCATATCTATATTCTTTAGTTTGTCTTTCAGAAAGTTCAGTTTGTAAAGCCGCTCACAAACTTATATTTCAGACCACAGGAATGAAAGAAAAGTTAAGATTTCACTGTTGTTTAGTCAATGGTGAATAATCGTTAAATCGTGACACAATAATCATGACATCAATAGTTGCAACTCCCTGATTATCCCTGTGATTATTCAATTTGTTTATTTAGCGCAGGCAATTGTGTTTGTTTGTTTGTTTGTTGTTAGTGCCACATCCAGCCGTTTTCAACGTGGCTTCGATTAGACCAGTGAACTCTGGTGCAAGAGCTGAAGCTGGAGTCATTTTTGAGCACATTTGACTGAGAGAAAAGCCAGTTCTGCTCTGACTAATGCGTTGAACTCAGCCGGCCTCGTTCAGTGTGGTCAGGCCCAGTGGAACCTTGGCCGCGCTGCACCCGGTGGGGGGGGACATGAGATGAGCCCACCGTGAGAGCTCGAGGAGAGTGTAAGTGACTCTGTGCCCGCTGCGTCGTGTCGAGTCTAGATTAGAGGCGTGACAGTTAAATGAAGCTTAACTCCACTGTGGTTTTATTAGAGCGCCAACGAGGCAATGATTTAGTGCGAAGTCATCAAAGTGTTGAGTGTATGTTGACGTGTTGTTGCTAATCCGTGCCAAATCATTGTATAATTTCAGACAAAGAAGGTCTTAACTTGCACAATGTGGTATTAAATGAGGCGTGTTATGCTTTTTTTCCGCTCCTTAGTGTCGAATGGCAATAGAATGGAAAAGTACATCATCATTTTACATTTTGTTCATTGTGAGTCGCAATACTGATCCAAAACAGAAATCGGTCCATTGACTTCCTGTTCAGAACTGCAAAAACTGACAAGCTCCGCCTCTTCACAGTGACATTTCACCGTAACAAGCTGCGAATTGTCACTGGCATGTTTGCATTTCAGAAAAGTGGGTTATTTTAGAAACCTGCATGGATCACTCGGATCTGAATCGACTCTGAAAGTTTCAAACAATCACAACAAGTATGGGGATGTGGGCGGGGATAGGGGGTAGGTGAAGACATCTTCTGAGCACTCGAGCCTCAGTCGCAGGACAATACAGGATTACTAAAAACATGCAGGAAACAATCAAAATACACCGTTGCAACAAGGTTAAAAGCTCATTAAAGTTGATTTAGTATAATATGTCTCCTTTTAGACATGTGTATCTCCATGGAGACAGACAAGCCAGATCTGTGGAGAGGCGACCCTGCTCACAGCAACATTACACGCGTTTGAAAATCACCTGTGTGGAAATAGGTGCTATATCGAGAGGTTTAATGTCGTACTGTTGAACATTCCAGGCAAAATAATAACATTTCTGCTGCAAAAAGTTACACAGTGCAGCTTTAAGACTTTTTGCTTAATATATTATATCTACCAGTTGTATGGTTTGGTTCTGCACATATGCTAATTGTATTCCTAGGTGTGTTGTTTATAATGTTAGTGCTTCACACAACAGGTAATAAATGTATTAAAATCACACAAAGACATGACCGAAATCACAAAACCTTCATTAAATATTCATCCAATTTAACTTGGCGGCCGTTCAACAATGTAGTTCATAAACCGTAAGCCAGCCAAAATACGTAAAGTTTGTGCTCAAATTTGACATCTGCAGTGCTTTGTTTGATTTTTTTGTAATAATACGTTAGCGTTCTGGCGTGCTTAAACACTCTGTACTCGGTTCACAGTCGTCTTACTCCAGAGAGTCTCATTTCGTCCTCAGATAACCAGTTTGATAAGAGTCCACTTGACTTTGGTTT
Organism: Chaenogobius annularis; assembly: GCA_015082035.1. Taxonomy (NCBI): domain Eukaryota; kingdom Metazoa; phylum Chordata; class Actinopteri; order Gobiiformes; family Gobiidae; genus Chaenogobius; species Chaenogobius annularis. The sequence continues at coordinate 79,313 of BJKM01000350.1, read as the reverse complement.
CAGCTCGGAAAACCTTGAAACGTGAGCCCCCCCCGCTGGCCGTTGGAAGCCGCCCGGTTCTTGCCGTTGTGGTTCATTCACAGATTAGCCTTATTCCCGTGTGCTGTGTCTTATCTGCTGCTACAGTGACGTGCACACGGCGTTCTGTTAGCGCACGAATCAGGTGCAAACACAAACGATTGGTGGCGAGTTACATGCTGCGTGGTTCGTTCAGCACCACGACCTTCTAAATCTGATAATGCTACTTTTACTGCACACCATGAGAAGTTAGTGGGGTTTTCTTTTCTTCTCCATTTGATGAACGGATGTTTAACAGCACAGTGATTAGACGGTCCGTTTTCAGCAATCTTGGCTGCATTGGATTTCTAAGGCACACCCCAGGGCTGTGTGCTTGCTCTCTTATCTTTACATTGTAGTATCTGAGTAACCTTCAAGGCAGCAGTTATCTGTGTAATGTTCCCGTTATTACATCACTCTATTGTCTCATATCAGTGATAACGTTGTCAACACCAGCACTTTGTAGTAACGTGTTTATTACTGTAAGGGCTGCTCAGAGGGAAGCTGGAGAAGGCGTGGAAGGTGAAAGTGGTGCCCGTGGTCATCTGAGCATTCAGGGCAGCGACCCCCAAACTGGAGGAGTGGCTCCAGCAGAACCCTGTACATCCTCAGACATCTCAGTCCAGAAACGTGCACTGCGCAGAACCCTCAAGCTCCCAGGCCTCTGGAAGAGGACCCGAGCTCAGAAAGCGGGACGAGAAGGGAATTATTTTGATATGTTTTATGTGCCAGCTTCTTTGTTTTGGTTTTCGAAATATCTAAAGCCAACATTGTGCCAAATTGATTAGATAGTCGAAGTAATTTAACCTCGGACAATATATTGAAACATGGATAATATTGTGAATGTTGTTTGTAGATATGCAACATTTGAATATTTAATTTTGACTATATATGTATGTACAGTATACATATATGTACATACTATGAATAAACCTTGATATTGACTATGGAAAGCGATATTTCTTATTTTTAGGCCTGTTGTAGCTACACATCATACTTTTAGACTATATCACTATAGTCTCAATGCCGTTATTGCCTTATTACATTTTTTGATCAATATGCCCCACCCCTCCCAGTTTTAAAACCTCCAGTAACTTCCAACACGTCCTCTGAAATATGAAACGTTACCATCTGATGCGCTCTTTAAAGCCTGGTGTTGTGATCAATATCGTCAGTGTCCAAACGTGTGCAGCGAGCAGAATGGCTGACAGATTATCAAAGCCTCCCGTCTCCTCATTAGCGACCGCAGCTCCATCAGGCCCGGGGCTGCTCCGGGCTGGACTCTTGTGTTTCCCGTGTGCACAGAGCATCGTCATGGCAGCAGGGGCAGGCCGGGGACAGTGGGGCTATTATAGTGGCTTCAGTCTCTGCACAAAGGCCCGTTTGACTGCCGCTGGCACAGTTTGTTTGTTCAGTGTTGCTGCCTTTGTTTACAGCGGGCTCTGCGTGACACTACGGTAAAGTGGTTTTACCTGTTTAAAGGTGTGGTCCTGTTATTCTAAAAATCTAAGCTGTTTATTTACCTTAAGTATGCGCTATTTGTTTAGCGTTACCGCCAGTATTTTTCTTTGAAGGTAGCCAGTTGCATGAGATGTGCACGGGTTTAGGTGAAGAATCCGAAGCCTGAGATGTTGTTTTGCTCTGAATGTTCCACATAATTGCATAAAAACCTCTGTGAACTAATTAAAGGTGGATAAAGTGGAACATTTTAGGCAAAGCAATACAATTTCCGTGTATTGCTTGTTTCCATGGGCTGTTTGAGGGTTGTTTGAGGGTCCTAAGAAGCCCACGGGATGTAGAACCTCCCGAAGCGGTCTAGCCCTGTTCAGATCCGGGTTTGCTACACACCGCAGTGATGGTGATCGGATTATAGAGAACGCAGACTCAGGCAAAAAGCAGATCCAAACAGAGAAACGCTGACTTGATCTTGTGAAGAACCGACGTTGATACGTAACTGAATTCACAAATATAAATATTGCCAACTAATGTAATGCGGCGTCCAAATCTTGTCATTGAAATAACTAAAATGTGCCAATTCATTATTTTCATTGCCATTAATTAATCAACAAAAATTGTCTTAAAACATTTTACGATGAAGGATTTTTTTTTAACATATATAGTGAAATATATATGCTTTGGTCAAACTTAAAGTGCCTCTGACGACTCATCGAACTATAATGCAGTTAAGATAAATATATTTAGAATTTTGCAAAAAATTATAAACATTTTATCACAGAATAGCACATTTTTTAGGTTTATAATTTCACTTCCTGTTTGTAATTGATGACATCACACTTGGGAAATTACCTAGCAAACACTGGGCCAAAACTCATAATTTTTTATTTGACAAATAAAAATATATGAGAGCAACTTCTTTTTTTGTTTTTTGTTGAATTTATATTTAGAGAGTCAAAACGTTTTTTCTTTGTGTAAATTCTGCATAAACTGACTGGAATGAGTGTCCCTGGTGTGATGTCACTTCCTGTCATTATCTACCGACTCTTCAATGTTTTCTCCTCAAATACCTGCTCGATTGTTGTAAAACTATATATTTTTTAATGTACAACAGGTAAAAATACACCAAATAAAGTCGAAATTGGAAAATGGTAAACGCCTGTCATACGTCACTTTGAAGTAGTCAAATCCAGACGGACTCGAAAGCAGAACTGAATGTGATGAAGCAAATGAATGCGTGAGGAAGAGGAGAGCATTGGTTTGTTGGAAGCGCATAAATGACACAGGAATCTTAAAATAAATAGGTGAAAACGGATGAATTGACTGGGGCTGAGGCTGAAGTCGAGCTTACCCCTTCTTCTGGTCTGAACTTTCACTACAGTTTCATTATTGTTTAAACTGAAAGTGACTATTGCCTTAGGTGTTTTATATTTCTACCCTTGGGTAAACTGGTTTCTAACGATTAAAAGGCATCAGTCATGCACCAGAACATGCACACCATAGATGAGTAAGATAAGATCACCTTTATTTGTCCCACAGTGGGGAAATTCTAGTGTTGCAACAAAGGGTACAGGAACAGATTATGCACAGTATAATAATAAAGACAGATAACTTAGAAAAAGAAGAAAAAAAGAAAACTCTTTTTAAAAAAACTCTTATTTACAGAACATAGGGACAGGGATGGTTGATATTATGTCACAGTATTGCACAGGAGTATAACAGTATTGCACAGGAGTATAACAGTATTGTATTATGTACAGGAGTATAACAGTATTGCACAGGAGTATAACAGTATTGCACAGGAGTATTATAACAGTATTGCACAGGAGTAGTATTGCAGGAGTATAACAGTATTGCACAGGAGTATAACAGTATTGCACAGGAGTATAACAGTATTGCAGGAGTATAACAGTATTACACAGGAATATAACAGTACTGCAGGAGTTATAACAGTATTGCACAGGAGTATAACAGTATTGCACAGGAGTATAACAGTATTGCACAGGAGTATAACAGTATTGCACAGGAGTATGTATTGCAGGAGTATAACAGTATTGCACAGGAGTATAACAGTATTGCAGGAGTATAACAGTATTGCACAGGAATATAACAGTACTGCAGGAGTATAACAGTATTGCACAGGAATATAACAGTATGCAGGAGTATAACAGTATTGCACAGGAGTATAACAGTATTGCACAGGAGTATAACAGTATTGCACAGGAGTATAACAGTATTGCACAGGAGTATAACAGTATGCAGGAGTATAACAGTATTGCACAGGGGTATAACAGTATTGCACAGGATCATGAAAGCTGAACTGACACGTTCAGGACTAACAGTGTTTGTTGTAAAGTCTGACAGCAGCAGAAGGAAAGACCTGTGAAACCTCTCCTTCACACAGCGAGGGTGGATCAGTCTGTCACTGAAGCTGCTCTCTCCAGAGCGGACAGAGTGTCCTGCAGGGGGCGACACTCATGGGCCAGCAAAGACCATGAGTACAGGCATAATGGACGACAGCTATCAGTTGCGCAGAGTGTCCTTATTTATAACGACAATGGCTGCTGGGCTGAAACTGTATCTTTTGGTCCAGCATTTTGGCGCGACCAGTCTTTGGCCCGATGGGAGGTTCTTGAAAAGACTATTTGAGTGGTGGCTTTGGTCCGGTGTAAGACTGGAGCTTAATTTCTGCAGCCGGCTGGTAAATACAGACCCCAGGCTACGTTATGCTTGCTTGCCAGCCCATTTCACGATCTAAGAAAGTGCATTTTAGTTCTTGACTGACACACTTCCAAATCAAGATGATGAGCTAGAAGGCCAGGATGGACTCAGTAAAAGTAGAATAAAACAAAGACATCTAGAGTCTTTTCCACATTAAAAGCTGCAAATTTCCTGCCTTTGCGTCCCTTCTTACACACTGCCTCATAGGTTGGCATCAAAGTTTAGGCCCAGATACTTATACTGGGCCACCTTCTCCACAGTCTGACCCTTGACTGTGAGCGCTTCTTCTAATATCACTCGCCATAACTTCTGTCTTGTCAACCTTCAACTGCAGGAAAGACTTCTCACACGATGCTGCAAAATCCTGCACGATACCGCTAACTTCACAGTGTCATTTCCCACCACGGTTATGGCGATTTTCCTAACGCGCTTTGCTCGATCTTTTCCATACATACTGTAATATGAGCTCATCTTTTTGTGCAGGTGGTGAAGATCCTGGAGAAGCACGACCCCCTCCGCAACACCTCCCTAAACATCTTGAACCTGGGCTCTTCCTCCGGCGGCTCCCCTCGCTTCGGCGCCATCCCCGGCGACGAGGCGAGCGCCGTGCAAAACTACGTGGAGCACATGCTGTTGCTGCTGATCGAGGAGGACTGCGGCCAGCCCGGAGCCATGGGGCCCATTCTGGAGTTCGTCATCATGGAAAACGTCATGGAGCGTCTATTCGTTTGGAGTCTACGCCGCGAATTCACCGACGATATGAAGCTGGAGCAGTTAAAGATGTACGAAATGCTGGTCGTACAGGCGCGGCAGCCCTTGCTACACCACAAGCCGATTCTGCGTCCGCTGATGATGCTGTTGTCGTCGTGTTCGGGAACTGCCGCCCCGCAAGTGGAGGCGGAGCTGGTGCTGTTGCTGAACCAGTTGTGTTGCGTTTTGGCAAAAGACCCGTCCGTTTTGGAGTTGTTTTTTCACACCAGCGAAGATCAGGGGGCCACCAACTTCCTGATCTTCTCCCTGCTCATCCCATACATCCACAGGGAGGGCACGGTGGGACAGCAGGCCCGCGACGCACTCCTGCTCATCATGTCCCTGTCGGCAGAGAACCAGAGGGTGGCCAAGCACATAGCAGAGAATACCTTTTTCTGTCCGGTAAGTCAGAGTTCTTATCAGGGCTGCACTATTGTTTTTAGACGTGAAAGTACCAAGAACCAAGTCCCTAAATTCTCCTGCCTCTATTTAGTCACAGGAGTTATTTAGTGCCATAAATGCACAAAACGTTCAAACAAACACAATTACTGAACATTTTCCAACAAGGGGTTGTAAATGTACTTGTCACCAAAAGTATGTATATAAAGTTATGTATCTTGTGATACTGGTGTGCCATGTGCCATGTTCTGTCCTTAGTATGTAATTTTCTGGCCAAATATTAGACAAAAATAAAGTCACGTTTTTTTCCTTTTGAAAGTTTCTATTGTACAAAAAGTATATATTAAAACCTTTGTCCTTACTGTGAGCGGGCTTGCATCTCCGCAAACCTGACTCGCACTTGGCCTGGAGGAGGTTAGCCTGGAATCCAGAATTCACACTTCTTCTTTACAAAGAGCGAGTCTGGTCACCCCGCCCTCTGTCACGCCTCGAGCCAAACTCAAAACGTACCGTGCAATCAGATGTTTATTTCCGTGATGCATGTGAACCATGGTCATCGGTCATTGGTCATTTAGAACTAAATCAAACTTCTCTCACTTCAGATTAACAGTGTTTTGTGCTTCACTCATTGATTCTGCAGAAATCCACAATGTTTTTGAGTCTGTGTGATATTTTTGCCATGTTTGTTTTGATACAGACCATGCGTGTCCTTCATTGGCGAATGCACCTGTCAATCACTCCCATCTGAACTCGTGGAGATCACAGAGTGACCACCAGACTCTTATCAATCTGTATAAAAATACAGAAAGATATCACTCTGGATTTTCAAACAGCATGCTTGTTTCCATGGGAATATTGTTCATTTTGCTATTATATTCCAGAGTTTTGGCACAAAATGTGTATTTGTCCATGGAGAATGTTCCTGAAGTATGGTTTTAACTCTCTGTTTCCATGGAATCGCTACACACTGTTACTTTAACATTAACTATTACGAAAAATGGCAAGGTTTTCTAGTGGTTCGACCTCGAAACATTTTAACATTTATATTCCATTTAATTTTAATCTTTGTTAAGAATTTATTTTGACTTAATTTACTTTTCTTTAAAAAAAAAAAAAAGTAAATTACAGTTAAAATGAGCAAAGCTGAAGGTTCCATTAGTTCTTAATACATACTTAAATTATTCAATGGTATTAGCAATAAGTCCACACATGGGCTAGTCACAGCGGCGCCAAGCAGTTGAAAAAAACATCAACATATATTATTTACTTGCATGTTGGACAAATATTTTACAGTATCTCGTAGCAGACTTTCACAATTAGAAAATTATTAACGTATTTAAAGAAAAAAAATAACCGAAATTCTTAATATATAAAAAAGATCTTGTTTTTTATAATACAAACAATAATTTAGTTAGTCCATAGATTAGATTTCTCTCTCACAACTCTTTATTAACTGTAAATTATGTATTTATTATTAATCAATAAACAGATTTTGAGATTATACAAATTGAATATTTTTTTGTAAAACTCAACGGACTATCATTACATTCATACCATATATATATATATTTTAAACTCTTGCTTTCAAAACCATTAGAAACACATATTTTCTCAGTCAAAACCAAAACGTGTTAAAACTTGTCGTTAAATTAATATTTTTTCATAAATCATTCACAGCGTTACATCATTCAACTGACTTTTAGGGCAGCGTAAACGATGACTCATAATACTCAGGCCATATGGAACCAGCACTATTATGTCATTCTTAAATTCATTAATTAATGTATTTATTTATGTTTTTATTTATTATTATTATTATTATTTATTTTATATGTATATCTGTATATATATATTTATTTTTTTCTTAATTTTTAATAATGTATTTACAGCTCAGATAATCCCATCACCTTCTGATATAATTCCAAATCCCACAAGAAACGAGGCTAAAACACCCGTCATTTGACCCAAATCCCAGCCATAGCGTTTGTAAAATCATGACTAATTTCTCTCTAATCCTATTTAATAACAAACATCGTTTATTTTTATCCCAATGAAGAAATGGCAAATGTCTTTTTGTAATGAGCAATAAACCTATATGGATGAGTCTTGTTTGAATTGGCCACACTTAATCCTACAGACGACGTGGTATTCATGGGTTTCGACTTCCTGTTAAAGGCGACACTTTAAAGGACATTTAGAAGACTTGCTAATTACTATGGCAACTATCCGAATGTGCCATCGCTCTCTTGACTAAAACACACGGATATGTCAATGCTAATGACACAAATGAAAGCGATTGCGGTCATAATTCCTGGGATTATCACTATATTTGACAGATGATGCAGCAAGCCATTGAATTTTTTTTTTAAAAAAGTCCATATCGGCGCATCTCTAATGGTCTTTTTCATTTTAAATCTGTCTTGGTTATTTATCTTGACAGTGTAAACATAATGCCAGATCCTTAGCTCTTCTATTTCCATGTAAATTCACTCATCTACTAAAAAAGACTGAGGACAAACTGGGAATGAGTTTAAATGATGAAAAACGATATCCGCTCTAAATATCGGGGAATCCTAAATACTGTTTGATGTACTGTCCATCCCTATTTCTAAGGCTGGAGTACTTATATGCTGGTATTTGCTGCATGTCTGTTCATGTAGTACATAATAAAGTGTTTACTAATGGTCACTAAAGCCTGTGAGTGGCAGAGCAAAGACCTCTCGTTTATCACTGATGCCACGCACGGGCCCATTAATGTTTAATTGTTTCCATGACACACACGCTGCATTTATTATTTTATTGAAGTCCAGGCGACACGGCAAGTCAAAAGGAGTCAAGTGTGCTTGTTTGTGTGTCACTTTTTGTACGTGTCACATTTTGTACTTCTCTATGTGTCTCTTTTAAAAATGTATATATCCTTTTTTTTAAATTATTTTACTTTTTTGAAACATAGAAAAAAACAGTAACACAACAACAAAAAACAATACGTTAAAAAAACGCACACAAAAAAATTTGCGGGACCACGGAGAACGTAAGGTAAAAAAAAGAAATGAAATTAGAAAATAAGGGGGTGGCATTAAAAAAAAAGAAAAAAAATCATATTAAATCCAAATTAACTGTTCCATTTTGTCTATTGTTTTTTAAATTTGTCTATTTTCAAGTTGAGTCCAGAAGTAGTTTTTTCCATTGTGTGTAATATATATATTTTCAGAACTCAAAATTGAAGCTCAAGCCATTCAATTCATTATTATTATTATTATTTAATTACATTATTATACATTATTTTTTTTAACTCTGCCAGTCGTGCTTTTATATTTGACACTCACATTACAATTTCAGCGCTGAACTATAAACATGCCTTACTTAATACCAAAAACAACAGAATATTATAAAGACTTTTCTGTTGCCCCTCCCAGGTCCTGGCCACAGGTCTGAGCGGCCTATACTCGTCTCTGCCCACCAAACTGGAGGTGCCCAACGAGGAGTGGCACTGCCTGCACAGAGAGGACTGGCTCCGGATGCCCGCCCTCGTCCAGTTCCTCAACTCTCTGGAATTCTGCAACGCCGTCATCCAGGTCAAACACGTGATTACGTTTATGTCCTAGAAATGCAAATCTTCCATGCAAATATGTATTATCTGGTTTTTCACCTTCGCTCCTCACCACGAGTTAACATGGCGAGTCCTTTACAAAAATAACAGAAGTGTGAAATTTCAATAGAATTTCAGCTTTATAGATAGTCAAAGAATTTGTCTGATTTTAAAACCCCCAGACTAAATGCACAATGCTGTTTTAAAACAAAAAATATATAAAGTGTAGTTCAAATGTGCTCTGAATTTGGCCTAAAAGTCCTGTTAGGCACAAATTATTGTCATATTATTCTAAAATCTTTATCGTGATATAAAGGAGAATATTTGCAATAGCGATATGTCTGACTACGCAAAATATTTAAGATTGGCATTTATCATTTCTGTGCTAACTTGTTCAAGGATATTTAAGTTTTAGTTCTACATTTTTCCTCCATTCCTTTCAGCCTTTTTGCAGTTGTCATAGTTTTTTTTAGCATCTGCAGATTTCCTACAGTCATTGCTGACATATCTCTAGACGTTACTGTTCACAAATCTGCAATCTCTGTTTTTTTCTTATTTTGCAACTGCGAGGAAAATCCGCTGGAACAGACGCCAAATTATATTGCAATATTCCAAATTTCACATTGCCTCAAAAGCAAATTCATGACTATATTAGGAAAGCCCAGCCCTATATTTTACAGTAATTTATCAAAATGCTGTGCTTATAAATCAATTTTGTGAGGCAAAATTGTCACCGTCGTTTAACAGATATACAAGATTGTCTAATATTTGTTGTAAATAGCGTCTTAATGGGCATCTCAGTGTGTGCCGTTATTAAAAATGCATTGGCGTGTGGTGAGTGCTGTTAGCCTCTTCCTCCTGAGTGGATGTGGACTGACATGTGCCTTGATCCCGGCTGTTCCCAGGTGGCCCACGTGGATATCAGAGACCAGCTCGTCAGCTACATCTATAATGGCTTCCTCGTGCCTGTCCTCGCACCAGCACTGCACAAGGTCAGGACTTTTACTACTGCTACTACTACTACTACTACTGCTACTACTGCTACTGCTGCTACTACTACTACTACTATTCCTACTACCACTGGGAGGAGTGAAGCCTCTTGACATTTATTTATATTGTGCTGGGGAGCATTTTAACCTTTTAATTAACCAGGACAAGTAGATACTTTAAATGTTTAGTGGCTTGTTTTAAGTGGCAGCACTTTGAAAATGTCATCTAAATGTCTATGTGTGTTTGAACCATCAAAAGTAAAATAAAAAAATAATACTGTACTGAACAGAACCTATTAATCTCAGGTAAAATATGTGAAAAAAAGAAGAAGAAAAAAGAACTAGAAAACAGACAAACAAAGGGCATCAGTTTCATTGCAGTTACACAAAGTGACACTTCTAAAAAAGCACATGCCATTCTTTTCTTTCGTACATTTATAAAGGCCACTTACTTGTCTCCATGGAGAATGTTCCACACAATCTCACTTAACATGTCAAACATTTATTTAATGTGATTTTATGCCTCAAAAATTCATTTAAAAACATACATTTAGTGTGAGCCTGCTTGCCTCTCCACAGATCTTACCTGCACCTTGGCCTGGTGGCATTATCTGCTTGTCTTCATGGAGATGTATACGTTTAATGCCATGCTGTGTAACTTTCCAGGTGAAGCAATAACATCTCCATGGAGAGAAGCAGAACAATGACAGAGTTTAGCTTTAATATTTACTAACTGTCATACGTTCATTATGATCAGATTGGTGGTCAATACTGGATAATGTTGTGTTTTTTTTTAGCTGTTTTATTTTTTATTAGCACTTGGAACAAAAACAACAAAGCAACAATACAACAACAGAAAAAACCAAAACAATTGATAAACATTTTTGATCATTATCTGAAGTGTACGCATTTGTTTATAAAGACTAAACGTGATGTCGAGTTTGCACATACGTTTCGCGCATGACGGGACGGTACCGTAAATGTGCTTGCGTCCCGTCCACAGATGACCCTGGAGGAGGTGATGACCACCACGGCGTACCTGGAGCTGTTCCTCAGAAGTGTGTCGGAACCGGCCCTGCTCCAGACCTTCCTCTCCTTCATCCTGCTGCACCGCTACGAGAACGTGCACATCCTGGACACGCTGGTCAGCCGCATCAACACGCCCTTCCAGGTACCGAAACGCCAGCGCCACCGCGGACGCCGGGGTTCAATCGAGTCGCATCGAGTTACGGTTATGGATGTCGAACGTGGATCGCTGGGAAGCTGAAGAAACAAACTAGATTTTTTAAGTTTTTCTGGCTCAAAGGCTTCATTTGACAGGACAGCTGTAGTGTGAAATGTGGGTGAGAGAGAGGGTAGAGACATTCGGCAAACGGTTGAGGCCGGAAAGCGAACCCAGAGCGTTGAGGTGATACCAACCACTTAAGTGTAACACCGGGCGAGCAAAGCGACTAAAGAAATTCTTGACACCGACTAAAGACATTTTCTGTGCATCGATTCATTGACTAAAAGGGGCGTGGCATGACATCATCGACCAATTAATCGACCAAATGACTAAAGGTCTACAGCCCTACTAACATTTGGTGATACATTAAATTAAGTCAAACAGCTTTGTACAAATGTATTATTATTATTATTATTATTATTATTATTATTATCATTATCATTATCATTATCATTATTATTATTATTATTATTATTATTATTATTATTATTATTATTATTATTATTATCATTATTATTATTATTATTATTATTTATGTGTTTTTTTTAAACCCAATTCTCATCACACAAAAATAAACTACGACAATTACTTCAATACTTCAATGTCAGTACAATATCTATTTGGGAAAGTCCATTGTGTTTATGGAAAAGTTAATACCATGGCAACGCTCTGAGACTTCCTTCAGCGAGAAGAGACAAGCGTGTGTTGAACTTATGTTACGACATCGTGTTTATACATTTTTTGCAGACTTTTTTGCAGAGTAACTAGGATGCTCTTTACTTAACTGTGTAAACGACTGGAGGCGGCGCCCCCCAGTGTTTGCCCTCACACACCTACAGCACTTATATAACAAAGAACTAGTCTAAACAGTATAGGCTTTTACATATTGACTTGAGGGCTATAGCTGCAGGCGGAAGACTTAAACATTAGGAGTGATGAGCGGTGAAGATATATATTGTGTAACAGTAATATGTAAAGAGTTTCTGGTCCGTCTACTACTACTACTACTACTACTACTACTAACGATTTTCAGACATTCCTGTGTACTTTATTAAACCGGTCGACAGTATCAACACAACACAACTACATCTCAAAGCCACAAATTTGAAGACGGTGCAGATTTTAAAGTGTGACGGAGGCGAGATAATCCTTCTTTAAACAGAAATGATGGGTTAATGTATAATCTACCTTCCGTGTACAACTGTTTGCTCAAACCTTGGTCGACTGAGCAATGAAGCCAATCGCATACTAATCAGGTGCTTAAAAGCTGTGAGGTGGAGTCGGGTAGAGAACACTTTAGTCAGAACGACATAACAAACGAGGTGAACAGGGTGAAAAAAAGGCAGAGCAGTTTCAGGTTGTAACTCCTCCCTTTAGGGCGGGACTAATCCAGCTCAGGACAGTGTAAATTCGAGCTTCTCAGACCAGTACGTTCAGATTGAAAATGTACAGCAAAAATAAACAGAACAAGGAACAACAACAACAAAAAGACACCGAGACATGTTCAGTCCATTTGCTTCAAAGTCTGTCAAATTTGTCCAAAGGTATCCGTTTGTTGTGTCCATGGCAGGAGTTTTGAGGCCCAAATACATAGTTCTGAAATGAAAAAATGTCAAAAACATTCTGCAGTGCTTTGTTAACTTCAGTCCAGTATTTCTGAGCGACAGGACCGTCCCAGAACACGTGATAGTGGTTTATCTCCAGTTTCTCCAGCACTTTGCATGTCCTTGTGCGTTTCCATGGCACTTTGACACGGTGTTATGAAAAAACGTGATACATTTTTCAGAACAGAACGCCCTCCAAACATGTGATTTTGGGGTCCACCATTGGGTTGGACTGTTTTTGAAACTGTTTCTACCATTTACCAATCCAGGTCGATAATAATAATAAAATATTCTAAAGAAATGAATAAATGAATAATGAAATCTAATAAAAACAACACAATTGTACATTTCCAGAATCGTTTTTTGTATGACCTTCCTGCTCTATGTCCGAACTAGTAAGACCACATCATTTTAGTTATATTAAACACACAAGTATTCTTTTGTGTAAAAAAAACAATACATTCTATTAGCTAGCTAAAATAATAGTTTGATTTTTTTTTTTTAATGATCACTTTGGTATTGAAATCAAGTTTGACATATTAGTATCGTGCCAACAATAATACCACACAACAATAATAACCTGAAAACATGTTAAAAAAACCCAAAAATACAATCATCACCAAGAGTTTATGTGTGTAACGACGACAAAGAAGGATAAACCTATAACACTTTCTTTCATTCGTTCACTCGTGTGTCACCTGCTCTGGTCGAAGCTGGAATCAAACCGTTGACCCGCAGGTCGATGGGCGAAGGCGCTTAACACTGAGCCGCTCGGGTGCTCATGCCCGCGTCTTCCCTCTCTCCACAGCTGGGCACAGTGTCGCTGGCACTTTTCCGCCGCTCACGCTCATCGGCCTGTACTGCGAGGACGTCATGCTGCAGCTCGTGTTGAGGTGAGCCCGCTACCTCCGCGGACCACCTGAGAGGATCTCGACAGGTTCCTCTCATGGCATCACACGGCCCTACGTCTGTGTGCTACCGGCTGTTTTACCATCTGCCCCTGCCCCCCCCCCCCCCACCGTTCACTGCCACCTAACAGGACGTCCCGCCTCTTTTGTCCTGGCAGGTACCTGATTCCCTGTAATCACATGATGTTGAGTCAGAGGCGCGTGGTGAGGGAGAGGGACTGCTACTCGGTGTCCGCGGCCAAGATCTTAGCGCTGACGCCGTCCTGCTGCTCCCCGGACCGCAGCCCGCCGCCTTTGAGACAGCTGGAGTCCATCCTGTTCTCCAAGGGGGGCTCAGAGACAGCAGGTAGTGCTTAAAGGGAATGGACTTACAGAATAACCTGTTTCATACACGTTTCAGCGCTCTACTTCAGACATATTCATTTTACAGCCCAGATTAGGCCCTTCATTCCTTATTTTTGTTTCTTTCTTTGTTTATTGCTTTAGTACGGTTTAGACCTGGTTTAGTTCTGCTTTAGACTTGGTTTGGGCCTGGTTTAGACCTGGTTTAGACCTGGTTTAATTCTACTTTAGACTTGGTTTGGGCCTGGTTTAGTTCTTCTTTAGACTTGGTTTGGGCCTGTTTAGTTCTTCTTTGGACTGGGTTTGGGCCTGTTTAGACCTGGTTTAGTTCTGGGATAGCCACAGTTCAGACCCGGTTAGTACTAGACTAGTTCTAGTTCCTTAATTCTGGTTCAGTTCTGGTTAAAACCACTTAAACTGTCATTTTTAAAGGTATTTTGGTCTATTAAATGTACAATACCAGAATTGCTTTTTACATTGGTTTCCAGAGCAGACTTTTGTTTGGTCCGGGTTTAGTTCCGGTCTAGTTCTGGCTTAGTCCAAGATTTGTTGCGGTGTGTATAAAACTAATTGCAGCTTTTATAAGGACATGTTTTGGCATAAGATGACGAATTCCATATTTTTTCCTCTACACACTGAACCAGAACAAAAGAATTCCAGGAAAAGTTCTAGTTCATAAACACCACAACCCAACCTATAGAAGACCATGATGCCCTATAGAAGACCATGATGCCCTATAGAAGACCATGATGCCCCATAGAAGACCATGATGCCCCATAGAAGACCATGATGCCCTATAGAAGACCATGATGCCCTATAGAAGACCATGATGCCCTATAGAAGACCATGATGCCCCATGATGCCCTATAGAAGAAGACCATGATGCCCTATAGAAGACCATGATGCCCTATAGAAGACCATGATGCCCTGCGACTATGTCAATCACTTCAGTAGAGAGCCAACAAACGTATTAATTAATGTTCTTCTCCTCAGACAAAACGGAGAGCTTCTCAGATGACGACGACGGTTTGGGGAACTCCTGCACCATCGGCTCAGAGATCTACCTGGACGTGAGCTACCTCCACTACCTCTACGACGCGCGCCTCAGCGTCAGCAGCTGCCTGCGCGCGTGCCGGGTCTGGTCCGCCCCCTACGACGGCCAAGACCCGCCTCCGGATAAGTTCCAACCCGGAGTACTTGAAGAACCGTTACTCAAAGCCAGGCAAATGAACGTGAAGAGCATCCAACAGCCCATCGTGCCCAGGAAGCCGCCTCCCGCTTCAACCGGTGACGCCGCGGCCCCCGTTTTGGAGCTCGAATGGGACGATAGCTACGACGCGTGTCCGGTGCAAGGCCCGGAGGCGAGTACGGAGGCGAAAACCGTCGCGCCACAAGTCGAGCCGCAAGTCGAGCCGCAAGTCGAGCCGCCGAAACACATCCAGGAAATGCGCCGAACGGCAACGATGCTGGTCAAAGATTCATACATAGAAGAATCGGAGTTCCAAGACGACGTTTTGGTCTACAATTTGGTTGCCAAGAAGGACAGCCAAGGCACAGAAAGAACTAAACGCAAAATATCGGCGGCGGAAGATTCTGGAGCGGTGGAGGTGAAAAACGGGCCGACGGACGTGGCGACGGGCGGCGACGCGAAGATGGATTGTAATTCAAATCATAAGAACTCCACGTCGGAAATGGCCGAGGATCTGCTGGCCCAGTACGAGGAGTTGATCCGGACTCTGGACCCGGAAGCGGGGGGGAAGGCGGGGAGAGCGGAGGGAGAGCGGGAGAGGAAGGTCTCATCGCTGGAAGAGGAGGAAGAGGAGGAGGAGGAGGAGGAGGAGGAGGAGATGGATTTCAGTACATTCACGGCAGAAACGCCCGAGTCTGACAAACTGCAGTTTCCGTTCGGGTCGAAGCCGAGGAGTGGGAGCACGAGTAGAAGTCATTCAGTGCCTTTCACTGGTGAGTAAGTGGTGAAAGGGTCTTGGTGGTAAAGAGCCCCTTTCCCTGATTGAATCCTGCCTGTATTATCTTGAAAGGCACTACATAAAGCAACAGCATTTACAACAGTAAATACAGTATTTCCATTTATATTGAACTATATTTGAACTTTTAGTATACGTTATCTGCCTTTCATTTGATCTTTTATTTTAATGCCTTGATTCCGTAACCTACATTTCAGTTAATATGTGTGTTATGATATAGATCAGTGTCCTGCACACCAGGGGCACAGATTATTCTCACGCTGAACATTTGCTATTGACTGAAAATGTCGTGTTCACAAATACAAAAAGAAGCACAACAATGTTTTATTTCATGATATTTTTTAAACTGACAAGAATCCACAAAGTTTAGTTTAGAATCACGGTTTGAATAATAGTCGTACACAAAGTAATTCAGTGTGTGTGTAACGTGTGTGTGTGTGTGTAACGTGTATGTAACGTGTGCACGTAACGTGTGTGTAACGTGCGCGTGTAACGTGCGTGTAACGTGCGTGTGTAACGTGTGTGTGTGTAACGTGTATGTGTAACGTGCATGTGTAACATGCGTGTGTAACGTGCGTGTAACATGTGTGTGTATCGTGTGTGCGTGTGTGTAACGTGTGTGTAACGTGTGTGTGTAACATGCGTGTAATGTGTGCGTGTAACGTGCGTGTAATGTGTGTGTAACGTGTGGTGTAACATGTGTGTAACGTGTGTGTGTAACGTGCGTGTAACGTGTGTGTAACGTGCGTGTATCGTGCGTGTGTAACATGCGAGTGTAACATGCGTGTGTAATGCGTGTGTACATGTGTGTGTAACATGTGTGTGTAACGTGCGTGTGTAACATGTGCGTGTAACATGTGTGTGTAACATGTGCGTGTATCGTGCGTGTGTAACATGCGTGTGTAACATGTGTGTGTAACGTGTGTGTGTAACATGTGTGTGTAACATGCGTGTGTAATGCTGTGTAATGCGTGTGTGTAACGTGTGTGTAACGTGTGTGTGTAACGTGCGTGTAACATGCGTGTGTAACATGTGTGTGTATCGTGTGCGTGTATCGTGCGTGTCCAGGCCCCTTCATCAGCGTGCTCCTGTCCCGTCTGGAGAACATGCTGTCCAACTCTCTCCACGTGAACCTGCTCCTGACGGGGATCGTGGCCCAGCTGGCGGCCTACCCTCAGCCTCTGCTGCGCTCGTTCCTCCTCAACACAAACCTGGTGTTCCAGCCCTCGGTGCGCTCGCTCTACCAGGTAACACGCTTTGAGTGTTTTTGATCACATTCTACCATTCTTACCATTTCCAACCATTCAACAGTAAGCACATTGAACCAAATTGTTTATTTTGATGATTTAATGTTTGAATTGTTGACTGCAAACTTAAAAACATTGATTACACTCACTGTCCAAACTTTGAAAAAACATAAAAAGCATTGCATTTTTCAACCCTAGTTCAAATTGGGTTTCACATAATATCAGACAATTCTTTTAATACAACTTACCACCAGTAGAGGGCGACACAGGCATGTGAGTTGTAAGAACTAGATGCTGAGGAATCGTGTCGAAGTGAAATAATAGTTTGTGTGCAGGCGGTCACAGCTGAGGTAAACAGAAAACACTTCAAATGACTGTTTTTCCTCCAGGTTTTGGCCATCGTGAAGAACCAGATCGAGGAGCTCACCGGGACCAGGAAGGACTTCACCGAGATGATCACCACAGCCCAGCACTGGCTCCTGGCCCGCGAGACCACGTTCAGAGCCACAGGTAGCCCCCTAACTTTTGGAATTTCTCACAACAAAAGGTCTTAATGAGTATTATTATTATTATTATTATTATACTATTATGTTTTACAGTTGAATGGAGAAGCCTCACTCTCTCTTTCCATAACCTTCTCTCTTATGTTCAAATATTCAGACATTCCCTGCAGTTCAGCCACGTTTGGGTCGCTTAATCAAAGTCAGTATATAAAGATACGCGGCTGCTCTGATCCCCGGAGGTTAACACATGTTTTTGCTCGTTTCACAAACTACAAAGTCTTTAGAAGTTATTTGGAAAATGATAGAAACTCATTTTATTCTAAGACGACTTGGTTTAAAAGGAATATTTAGTTAGCTCATTTGGAGTGCTTTTAAAATGCTGTGTGAAGAAGTTGGATGTGGATAAAACTTCCACACGGATGAGAAGGCTCGCAAGATGTTGTTGTTTTGCTTGAGATGTTCCAACGTATGGCATTAATCTCTTCTTGCGTTTGTTTAATTAAAGGTTATTTTATTGCAAAAAGAGAAAAGAAAAGGATTCTTACTGTGAGCAGCCTCCACAAATCCTCGTGGCGTCACAGAGTAGATAGTGGGATAAGTTCAGTGCCATACTGCGGAACGTTCCTGGCAACGCAACGTCATCTCCATGGAGACAAGCAGGCGAAGTAATGGCCACAATAATAATAAATCTGTTTTTGTCTCTGCTCCTACATTGAAATAGGCCTACGCGCAATTTTCATCTAAGAAAAACAACCGTACGAATACAATTACTGCTCTGTTCGGTTCATTAAAGGTGCAGTACCAGATTTCCACCTTCTGAAAATAAAACAACAACAACAACAACAACAACAACAACAACAACACAACTCGATCATTTGGTACCGTTTGCTGTGGTTCAGACTCGCTGCTCACTTTATGCCTTCATCAGCGCTTTTCACAGCGTTCCGAGGCCTGGCTAACAGCGCTAACAAACATTAGCATGCTAACTGCGCACTTCCTGCTTCGCGGAGAATAAAACGCTCTGCAATTAGATGCGTGCAGCACAACAGCGGTATTATTCTCATCCCAACGGTGCGTCCAGACCGAAGGCGTCGGTGGTTACGGGCTGCTTTTACAATACATCCGCCCGCGCACAGTCCCTTTTAACATAATGAGAACTATAATGTTTTTCAGAAAACAGAAGCGGTGGCGGCGGCGGCGGCGGCGGCTCCGGCTCCGGCTCCACTCCGGGTGAACCAGGCCGGCTCCTCCAGAACTCTCCCCCTCCCAAGCCCAAAGCCATCTCTCTGGACCGCACCGAGGTCTTCGCTACCGTCCTGTTCTCGGAGTTCCTCAAAGAGCTGGCGTCCATCGCTCAGGAGCACTCCATCCTGTCCTTCATCCCCGCGGAGGAGTGAGCACGTCCACGAATGGCCCCCGTCGCGCCTGTAAAACGACTTTTGACGTCTGACGACTCCTCTTTTTCAGTTACAGAGTATTTATTTTTCCAGTCCAGAGAATCACATCAATATTTTTTACGTACTGTTCTATTTTTGAGCGAAACATATCGGGCGGTTCAACAATCTCCTTTGCAGGCCTGGAACCAAAGAACTTCAGGTTTGAAGGTTTGTGCAATAGGCTCTTAGTCATCAATAAACAAGACTTTTATCGATTTTTATAGTTGAAGAGTCACAATATTAAACGCGTTACAGTCAATGTCCAGCAGAGGAAAGCGTTATAGAGCTAAACACGGATCAGGATTATTACGTGTCCCGGTTACTTTTCTCTCCAAAATGGGACAACGGCATCAAACTAACTGTCAGAAACAACTGGTAATTGTGTCTTAACGATCTGTTCAAATAGAATCACCGACGGCGACGCACGCAATCATGAATAATGGCGACGTTTCTCGTCACACAAAGAGCTGAAATGCCTTTATGTACCGTCTTCACCTCAGCATAAGCGGCCTTGGATGTAACGAACATCCCACAAAACAAAGTGTCTTGGTACGACTGACAAACCCTGCGTTGAACCTTAGCCACGCCCGTTAGCCACGCCTTACTGTGCTGTACGTTTCTATGATACGACTATGCAAATCAATAGTGGGACATTATGCCTAAAATGTGCGTATTTTCTGAACGGGAACGGGGTATTTAATGACTTTCTATTGCCGCGATTTTCAAACGATTGTGTCTGTTGTGTTACGTTTGTTGTAAATAATGTGGAAATCACTTTATCTTATTCCATAGAGATATATTTTGTGATAAAGCTTTTCAATATAGCAGTAGCAGAAGTAGTTGGTGCCTTGATCTTTTCAATTAATTACAGATTTCAAAGGGCAATAACAGAATGAACGTTGGCTACGGGGTTAAGGTTCCATTAAGTTGTTGGGTTTCTTGCTCCAATTGACATTTATACAGTTTTATAGTAAAGAAAAAACAAACAAATCCTCCAGCCCTAAGTCTGTAAAAAAAGAATGCACTTTGTAGGAGCAAATAAGTTATTTTCATGGGGAAATGGGGTAAACGTCGTCTCATCGCATCTGTTCTGTCATCTTATTCTGTCTTATATGTTTGTTCTTGTTTTTCTAAATGGCATTGGTTAGATTAGGCAAACGTTGGTTCCATGTTCTGCTCGTTTGAGAAGCACCGGCGTGTTTCTTTGAATAAACGCCACCTTGTGTTCAGAAAGGCTGCATGTGGTCGGTGTTTTTTTTCTGTCGCCGTGGCGGTTGGAGACGTCAAAATATAAGTCAAATAAGAAGTAATAGTTGGCAAATAAAGCCACTCAGCAGCTCCGGTCGAGGGCTTTTCTCCGTGGTGTTACTGCTTTGTCTGGAATGTTCCGCGGTAAGGCATTAAACCCATCTCCACGGAGACGAGCAGGGCAGGTCAGAGTTCACTTTGGAAAAACCGATATCTCCATCTTTAGAAAAATTGTCAAAAAGTACTTGTATTTGATTTGCCTCTTGCACACATATATATATATATGTGTATATATATACATATACATATATATATACATACATATATATATATATATGTATACACACCACACACACACACACACATATAATATAATTATATATATACACATATATAATATAATATATAATAATATATATAACACACACATAATATATTATATATACAAATATATATAATATATATATACACACACACATACTTTTAAATTTGAGTGTATAATATTTTTGGGATTAATTTGACCTGCCAAAAACACGTGAATAAGACAAAGCGTAAACTGCAAAAACCACCGATTTTAGAACGACACATTCCCGATTAACAACTGTTACTGCAAGACATATGTTTAATGCCCTACTGTGGAACATTTCAAGCAACGCAATATCATCTCAGATAGCGACATCTAGGTGACTGAAAGCTACGAGGTGACAATTTTAAACACCTGACTGAAGCCTTGAATTTGACCAGGTATTTATACATTTATTATATTTATTATTTCTTTAGGGAGATTTATCACTTATTACAGAATCGAGTCGTGGTCAGTTTGGACCTGGTGTAGTCCTCGTTCAGACTTGCTTTAGTATTGGTTTGGACTGGACCTGGTTAAGTCATGGTTTGTACTTGATTAAATATTTTAAAAAGTACATGGTCTGAGGTGGTGAGAAACGTTTGAAAGAGACTGTCATACATTTTGTCCACAAGAGGGAGCTGTCTGTCCACTGAAGTGGCTTGTGAGTGTCAGAATCAGAAAAGGTTTATTGCCATTGTCAATGAACAGAATTCACAAACAGGAACTTGTCTCGGCCTTAAGGTGCAACATAAAACACTGATCAATAATAAAAACAACATACATTCAATCCAAACGGCATGCATTAAGAAAGTTTAAAATTACTATAGAATAAAATATATATTTTTTTAAATAGGCATTACTATGTACACAAGTCACATCCTGCGGGCCTCGAACGTCCCGTAATGACGTCATGACGGAGGTGGCGCTACACGGAGTTAAAACGCACTTAATTGAAGACTCGGCAAATGTGTTTACAAAGATCAATAGCACTCTCTTTGTACAGGAAGTGGTCCACTTTACACGGGACATTAGAGCGATGTTTGATGTTAATCATCGTCCTGAATGTTAATGTCAAAGAGGAACAAATGTGCTGCTTGTGGTGGTCCAGAACGTCATCGTTATCGAGGGGCCGTTGGAGTTTTAAAAGGGAATTTGTGGTTTTACTTGTTTGATAAATGTTGTTACTTTTACATTTTTATTTATGAGTGACAGAAACGTCACCCTGCAACTATGGGCTGTAGGTGGGGCACAGAAAGAGCGCATGTTATTTGCAAAAAAAATAAAAAAAATCTTCATATTTATTGCTATAATTTACCCAAAACAGTACAAGACTTACAGAATATTATCCTCGCACATATATAAGCTTTGCATAAATGTGTGCTGTCACGATATAGATCAAATCCTCTCATTTCCCCCTGAGCAGTTATGTCAATAGAGGTTACGGACTCATTATGAACACATTCATCATTCCAACTGAGCGGCGGCGAGCGGCGGCAGAACACGCTGTTTTGCTGAAATTAACTTTATAAAGTAAACTGCAACGCTGAAAGTTGTTTCTCTGCCGTTGCAAAATCGCGGCTAGCCTGTTAGCTAGCGGCAGGGGGAGATAAAGGACACTTCAACGCGTTCAATCCTCAACACACAAACACAAACCATCGTATATTATCTGGTTCTCGACTGCTGGTTACTTTATTTACTTTGTTTTTACTTTGACATTTTAGATTCTGATGACACTCACTGCTAATATAATACTGTCATCGATGTTGCTCTCAATTAGTAAAAAAAAGTAGCAGTCGTTTTCAAGTTCCCCCGGAGCGTTCACGTTGATATTCTAATTACATCCGCAGTATTTTAATTGAAACTTCCCTTTTAGCTGCGGTACGGTAGTTTTTCCTCACACAGTTCCAGTTCTTTGTTCCAGCACCAGCTCCCAAGTGGCTCTTTTCCACCACGCGCCAAAGCCCTCCCCTCTACCACAGCTCCAGCTCCAGCTCCAGCTCCAGCTCCAGCAGAGGCACACAGGCGGCGGCTGCTCCAAACATGAAAATGAAATGTGCAAACCCCCCCCCCAAAACCCCCAGAGCGCTGTTTCTGTGCGGTCCGTAAATGTGACCGGGTTCATCTGCCGTCTTGTCCTGCAGAATGGCCCGCACCAGAACGGGGTCCGCGCGTCCTTGGTCTCCTTCTGCCTCAAATTAAACCGAATCAGTCTGTGTTAAGCACTTTTTGTTCCCGTTTCGGAAGGCGTTTGGACCTAAACAGCAAGACACATGGGAGGCCTTCATCAAGACGAAGAGGAACGTTTCCAGGCTTTGGAGTTAGAGTATTAAGAGTATTAATAACTCTATACTGCCAAACGCCTTTGTTTAAGCCTAGTTGAAAAAATGTGAATAATTCTTAATAAACTTTTGTTCGTTTAGAATTTAAGTCTTTGTTCATGCTTTGTTAAGGGTAACTCAGGAGTAGTTATAATAATACATCTAGTACAGTTTCATCCATTTTATGTGTCGTCATGAGTAATTTATGCTTTTATTACTGTCTTTTACTCTAAGTAAGTCTGTAAACTTACAAAAGTGTCCACTATCCTCCGGACTCCCTCCCCCGTCTCCTCCTCCGGGTATACATACTCCCTCCTCCCCCGTCTACATCTACTCCTCCCCCCCGACATTTATCCTCCACTTTTATGTGTCGTCTATTGAGTAACTTTATCCTCTCCCTGTCTCCCTGGAGTTTATCCTCCGGACTCCCTCCCCGTCTCACCTCCTCTTTTACCCTCCCCCCCGTCTACCTCCTCCGGGTGGGAGTCCACTATCCTCCGGACTCCCTCCCCCGTCTCACCTCTCGGGTAGTCCGCCTATCCTCCGGACTCCCTCCCCCCTCTCAAAGTGCTATCCTCACTCCCCCTCATCTCCGACTTCCCCCCTCCCCTCACCTCCTCCGGGTGGGACCTTCTCACTCCCTCCCCCCCGTCTCACCTCCTCCGGGAGTCGCTATCCTCGACTACGACCATCGCCTCTCTCCGGACTTCTCCTCCGGGTGAGTACGCTATCTCCGATCCTCACCCGTCTTCCTCTCCGACGGTGGGAGTCACTATCCATCTGGCAGATGCTAGTGTGGCAGTATTCTCCGTGTCACTAACGAGTCCCAGGTCCTTCTCCCGGATGATGACCCGCGCTCTCTTTTCCTGGTGACCTCCACATTCTCCTTGGAACACCTGAGCAGCACCGCCACCGACACACACACACACGAGATTCAGACTCACACACACACCAAATAAAGTGGCTACTACATCATCACCATGGACTCGTAACCTGGGGCTCGTTATGCGGCTTGGGCTGACCTTCTTGGCGACCGAGGATGAGATGTGCTCCCTTTTTCCTGGAGCTCCAGCAGATTCAGCCAGGGCGAGACGGAACAGATCGGGCTGAAAGAATGAACGAAGGGTGTAAGTTGGATTACAGAAGAGGGCGGAAGAACCAGACAATTATTTGTGGGGAAAATGAAAAAGTTGAATGTTTTACGTTAAAACATTTCTAAAATCCCTAAAATGTGTGATTGCGTTACATTTACGTTACAATAAAGTGGATTTAGTCTATGAGGAGCTTTTGAGTGTACTAATCAAATGTAATTGTGACGTCTGCTACGATAGTTTGGCACAGAGCTAGACTCGGATCTAAACTGTAGAGACGATAAATGATGCAGAATACCATTAAAAAATTGTTGTAAAAATGGTCTCAGTACTTGAGTGAGAACAAGGTCTATTTAGAGGAAATGGTCTTACATACAGAACAAAAGCACTTAAACGCAGAAGAAAAGGGGCGGTTTTTGATCACAATCAAAATTCAAACGTTCTGCTGGTTTCCAAAGTCAAAAGCAGCACGATCCACTACAATGATCGCATGAGGATTGGATGGGAAAAGGAGGAATGTGGTGACTTGAGCATGAACATGATTTCATTTACAACATATTTCTCACTTTATGAACCACAGAATTATAAAAACATTTAGCTAAACCGTTTTTAGGAATTTAAATGACTGCCGCATAACTGATTAGCCTTCATCGTGCCTTTAAACTCAACCATTTCCACCGAAAGTTGTAAAGTGAGAAATAAATAAATAATAAAATAATGCACATATTTCTGTTTGATCTTAAAATGTCACTGAATTGGGTTTAGTATTGGGTTTAGTATTGGGTTTAGTACTGGGTTTAGTATTGGGTTTAGTATTGGGTTTAGTATTGGGTTTAGTATTGGGTTTAGTATTGGGTTTAGTATTGGGTTTAGTATTGGGTTTATTACTGGGTTTATTACTGGGTTTATTACTGGGTTTATTACTGGGTTTATTATTGGGGTTATTATTGGGGTTAGCATTGGGTTTAGCATTGGGTTTAGCATTGGGTTTAGCATTGGGTTTAGCATTGGGTTTAGCATTGGGTTTAGCATTGGGTTTATTATTGGGTTTAGTATTGGGTTTAGTATTGGGTTTAGTATTGGGTTTAGTATTGGGTTTAGTATTGGGTTTAGCATTGGGTTTATTATTGGGTTTAGTATTGGGTTTAGTATTGGGTTTAGTATTGGGTTTAGTATTGGGTTTAGCATTGGGTTTATTATTGGGTTTAGTATTGGGTTTAGTATTGGGTTTAGCATTGGGTTTATCATTGGGTTTATCATTGGGTTTAGTATTGGGTTTAGTATTGGGTTTATCATTGGGTTTATCATTGGGTTTAGTATTGGGTTTAGTATTGGGTTTAGCATTGGGTTTAGCATTGGGTTTAGCATTGGGTTTAGCATTGGGTTTAGCATTGGGTTTAGCATTGGGTTTAGCATTGGGCATTGGGTTTATTGGGTATTGGGTTTATCCGTAGACCATACACAGGAATTTGCGTAACTAAGCTTCTGACTTACTTGACAACACTAGAAATGTTTTAGTTTAAAAGGTAGGCAGGTCCAAACGACGGCCCAGGGGCCAAATACGGCCCTCAGACCAATTGTTGTTGGCCCTCCGGCTTCCTGCTAAGTTGGTCCAAACAACAAAAAGCAGTACTTTTTACTGTAAAATTGGAAAATATTAATGTCTTATTAAAGGTGTGGAGGCTCATCAAAACAATGTTAAATGATTCACTTCGTTGTCGGGTGGTCTGTGGCCCTCTGCTCCGTATAAATTTCAAAATGCGGCCCTCGGTGAAAAAAAATGGGACCCCCCTGGCTTAAGGTTTAAGTATAAAGTGTTAGATAAAAGCTCTATATTCATAATAATGCAGTAGTTTTTTTCCAGCAATAATACATGACCAGTTTAACTCCCCGTGTGAGGTTAGAAATACAGCGATTGATACCGTTGGGCTCTCTAGATTTATATGTCTTTGTTTCATCTATTGATCCAATAATGGTCCATTTCATGAGGTTTCAAAGACCACAAGCGTCTGTGATATTTAGCGTCGCTGCGTGGCACAAACTGAAGCAGTGGGGGACGAGCTTTGCCATTTTCTCTGAGGCGCTGGTTAGAAAGAGGTCTTCGGGTTTTTGACGCGTCAGTGTGAGGGCTGCCATGGCAACGTCACTTAACCTCATAAAGTATCAAAACAGTGTTATTAGCATTCTGGAGTGTTTGGAGTGTTTACAAAAAGCTGTGAGCAGGGGAAAAGAAGAGTTCAGCGGGGAGTGATCAAAACAACACATCCGTTTGAAAAGGATCAATTTAACTATGAGTTTTCAAAACAGTTCTGGCAAAAAGAGTACTTCTGTCATCAGCCGGATCAGCCGGATCAGACTGTGTAAAACTGTAAAACTGAGACATAAACTAAATCATTTTGAAATAGCACAATGCAACTTTTCACCATATTTTTACTGATGTAATAGAACAGGGGCCAAAAACATCATGCATAAGAAAAGTATCACATGAAGAAACATACTTAAGTAAAAGTACTGAATTAGATGTTTATAAACAGTATTTCACACGAACGTTGAGAATTGTTAAAGCGTCAAAGGAAATGATCTTGATAAAGAAGATAAAGTGTGACTATTTTCAAAGACTCAAATTGATTCCTTTTTTTGTTTGTTCAAAGAGACTTGAACTCAGACTCTTTGAGCGCCTCATGGTGAATGTGCTCAAAAATCACCCCTCAACTCTTTCAGAGATCGTAGTGGACTAGAGAGTACAGATTACTGCTCTTAAATAGTAAAAGTATTCACTATAAAATGTACTTATGTAAAGTACAGTTACCTAAACGTTTTATTTAAAGGGGACATATTCTCCTTACTTTTAAGAGCTTTTAACCATGTTAAAATTGTATAGTCTTCTCGTTTACAATTGACACTTCCAAGTTGTGACTTGTATACTTTCCCTGGAACACATCTCCAATTCAGAATTCCAACTTGGAACTCACTCAGAAAATGATTTGGTGAAGGATTCATTAGTGACAGTACTAGTGTTATTTGACCTTTTTTGGCCTCTACTGTCGACTCCCTGTGTGTGTGAACCTTGCTCCTGAGCAGCTTCTGCAGTTATAATTACACAATCATGCTAATCATGCTAATCATGCTAATGTCACTAACGTCTACACAGAGCTAACGTAAACAAAAGCAAGAATTCACCCTCAAGCATCGTTTTATGAACTGGAAATGTAATAACAAAGTCCGGGTCAATAAATGACCTTGATTGAGTCGTTACTGTGACATACTGGAACTCAGAGACTCGTCACTCCGACCTCCGAGGACGACACGGGCATTGCCATTACATTTCCAGTTTCTACGTACTTAAATCTTGCAGAACTTGGCCAACCCGAGTGCCACATAAGAAGTGCTGCTACTGTGCCACGACAGGGAAAAAATCTGCTGACAGTTGGAATGTGGCAAGTCTTGAGCTTCCAGACGTACAACAATCCATCTAATATGGCTCCCGCACACATTTTGCTCTGCACTAAAGTTGCGATCATTGGAGCTGGGATTTGTTGAAACTCTGAGGAGAATCCCCCCCTCTTCCCTGTGCCGAGTGATACTGGCCTGGCTTTAAAGGGACCCTGTGTGTGCTAAGGAAAATGTATACAGAATTTCCTTAGAATGTAAATAACTAAACCTGTCATGGATCTATTAAAATATCTGCATGGGTTTTGTTAGCTTAAACCTGTCGTGAGTTGTACTAGTGGCTAAATTGGTGATGCGCGCCCAAAACAGCAGCCGTGTTTGGTGGCCGGAGCTTGGTACTTGCCCTCCGTGGTCCTGGCCAACCTGTATGAAAAATAGGGATTCTAGGAGCCTGTGCTGGCTGGTGTGGTGGTACAGAATCTGCCCCGGGATCAGCAGATCACTGTTGTGGCAGAAAATCACCAGATCTGATGTCACCATGCAAAACGACCCCCAACGCTCCCCTCCACACGAATGCTAAATCCATCAGGAGCCCTGGTAGTGCTGCTCAGACTGGCTCCTCTCAGGTGTGATCTAACCCCAGGTCCAGGATGGGCCTCTTTGCATATGCCTCGCCTGCCGCTAGGGCATTGTCTTTAACAGAAACCAGACAGCCAAAGTCTGAATGCAATCAACAAAAACCCACCCTGTTCCTGTACTTAGCATCTGGCCCAACGAACCAATGATATTCGAGTATGTACCGTCATGTGATTTGTTCGACCTGTATTGTATAAAAGACACGGGATCCCTTTGTGGGGGCTGAAGTCCTGGAAGGGAGAGACAACTTTGTATCAGGGAGAGATGAATTCAGGATTTACACTGAATTAAACCATTCACTTTGAGACAATACAACTCTGTCCGATCGTTTATTTCATTTCTTGATAACTATTACTGAAGTTTTCCACGACAATCACTGGTTCAAACCTCACAGGAAGGATGTACTTTCTGCGGCAGCTGAGGAAAGCCAAGCTGCCAGCGCAGATGATGGTGCAGTTCTACACGGCCATCATTGAGTCCATCCTCACCTCCTCCATCACCGTGTGGTACGCTGGAGCCACAGCCAGGACAAACAGAGACTACAGCGCCCTCTACTGGAGCCACAGCCAGGGACAAACAGAGACTACAGCGCATTGTGCGCTCTGCTGAGAAGGTGATCGGCTGCAGACTTCCATCTCTGCAGGACTTGTACGTCTCCAGGACTCTGGGACGAGCAGGTCGGATCACAGCTGACCCTTCTCACCCTGGACATGGTCTTTTTGAACCACTCCCCTCAGGCAGGAGGCTACGGTCCATCCGGACCAGAACCTCCCGCCATAAGAATAGTTTCTTTCCCTCTGCCGTTGGACTCATGAACACTTCAAAACACCTGTCACTTTAACTGCAATATTCATCCACTCACTGCACTGTCACTTTCTGCACTACAACTTTAAACATAACTGTAAACTTGTGTACATAGAAATGCCTATTTTAATTTTTATTGTATAGTAATTTTAAATTGTTTCCTAATGCATGCCCTTTTTTGATTGAATATATGTTGTTTTATTATTACTCAGTGTTTTATGTTGCACCTTAAGGCCGAGACAAGTTCCTACGTTTTTGAATTTTGTTCATTGACAATGGCAATAAACTCTTTCTGATTCTGATTCTGATTCTGAAACAGCGGAGCCACTGGAGATTAAAATGAATGAAAATAGTGGAGTCCCTAAAGAAAGTCACCCTGTTAAACTGGTCAAACATGATGGCATCGGACCGCTCCTCATCCAGTCATCAGTTTGTGTTGCACTATTCAATCACGTTGGTGTATAACAATAATAATGTATTCTAATATTAGTGTACCAACTATATATATGACGTCCTAATATTAGTGTACCAATTATCCTGCGATCTACAGAAGGAGGCATGATTTTAGAAGGGACACCGTGGTATGGGTGGATCCATCATTATCATCAAAGAAAATCAGTGGCCCCTTGTGGTGATGTAGAAAAGTGTTCAAAGTTGTTTTTTGTTGTCATTTTTTGCACAATTCGCCTTTAATTCAAATAACTGCAATGTAGACACCTTTAATGCCATACTGTGGAACATTCCAGGCTATGCAATGGTGTACCCATGGAGGCAAGCATAGTTTTGACAAAAAATAAAATGTATACGTAAAAGTTCGACAGTGTCAGTTCACAAATGATAAAATTATAATTCAGGATTTTAATTGAATACATTTTCAATCGCAGAATACTTTAACACTATCACTTTAAAGCTAAAAAAACAAAACACTTTCAATTAGAGCAGCCCCACTCATCAATATCCCCTCAAAGTCTGTTCCTGTTGTCAACGTATTATCTTTTTTATAGTTTGTTTGTCTCTTGCTTGGGCTCGTTTGGCGGTGAAAATAAAGTGCAGCGTTTCGTGACCAAGAGTAATGGGTGCGTTTTACCGTAAACTCTCTCTTTGAAGGGAACGGCTTCACGGTAAAAACTTTAAATTACAGCTCAGCCAGTTTAAAGCTGAATGTACAGAAGTGCATTAACGTAAAAAGAGACTCCACAGGGCATTGTCAGATAATAGCATTGAAATCATCTGTTGCAGCGTAGCTATAGCAGTTAGCACTTAATAGTGACATAAATTCAGAACTATATAAAAATAATAACACGAGTGATGGCAGATATTTAATGGTTTAACAATTATACGCATGCATGATATTTATTGTCAACTAAAACAGTGTTTGCCGACCAGGGGCACTCGAGACTAAAAAACAACAACACTGAACTAAAAAACGAATTGGAAAGAAAATAAAAAACAAATTAATGAAGCCACAAGTCGTTCTACAAATGTTTTGAGGGGTAAAAATCAAGTTTTTAAATCAAGTTCCATCATCATTTTTAAGATTTGAGCAATAATTCAATGCAGTTTCCACAAAATTAGACCCCCCGAGTTGGGTTTTGATTCGTTCATGTTTGATAAATCCTGCGTCTTTAGTCCATCTCCCGCGCTCCAGAGCTCAAAACGGTCTGCCACACCTTGTGATGTCATTAGGTGGCGTTCCTGAAAGTGTTCCTCTGTTTTCTGGTCATTTCAGAGCTCGCATAACCTACATTAAGATGCATCTCAGCACTGACGCTAGCTGCTATTGGGTTTAGCCCAAATTGAACTGCTTCACTCCTCTGTGCATCAGCAGAAATTCAAGCTTGAATTACTTTTAACTTACTTTTTTTCCCTCCACTTTATTACTACCACTTTTTACTATTTACTACTAGATACTATTTTTTTTTTATTGCAATTAAAGGCAGCAGAAGAGACAGGTTTAATGCCACACTGTGTAACATTCCAGGCAGTGCAATAAAATCTCACTCAAATTGCACATTGAAGCGTAGATGTGACCAAAATCTACAACTAATCTACAATGTAAATCAAAGAGAAATTTGTTCTACCTCAGTTCAGATATTTAAAAAAAAGGGGGGCATGCTCTTAAGGTCAAAATGAGACCGCTGTGTGCTGTCTGCATGTCATTATAGAGCGTTTAAAACTGTTTTTGAGCGTTAACATGACGGCAAACTCCACTCTGGCCTCCGAAAGCGCTTCATAAACTCACGCCAGCGAATAATTTGGAACGCTCAGAAGGCATCAAGCGAGCGACAAATCACCGTGACCACTGCGAACGGTTTGAAAAGAACTCTGCTTTCCACGTTTCAAGAAGTACTTCCGTGCCGTATTAAAACTGTAATAAAACATGTAGCTACACGTGGGCATGTAGCTGGAGCGGCGCGTGCTCTGGCCTCACCTCTGGCTCAGGCTCTGGTCCTGCTGCTTGAGCTGACCCAGCAGCTCGTTCGTCACCCAGCCGACCACCTTCCTCGCGTTCATGTTGGTCTGCCTCATCACCGCCTCGAAATACTCCACCAGGCCGTCCTCGTTCTGCACAACAACAACAACAACAACAACAACAACAACAACAGAAACAACAACAAGAAGGTCTAATTGGGATCATAACCGCACAGAGGAGCCCGTTATGTAGCTTGTGACGGCCCATTCTTCTTCGGACCACTTATTCTGCTGCTTTATGACGGTAATTAAAAAACGTGGAGCATGGAATCAGAAAGGGCAGAGAACTTGACGTTTTAAAATAGCGTGTCTAATAGCAATTCTTCAAAAAGTATTCCAGAACGTTTTGAGCTACTTCAGGAAACCCGGGTCACATAATGAAGAGATGTAAGCGTTGATATACGTTTGGTGGGAGTAACAATTAAACATATTTATTGTTCTGTCTATAAATGATTTACTTGCGGAACAGTTGTAAGGTCAGCACTGCTAAAAATGATCATGGTTACGCATCTATATCGAAACGAGATGCTAATTTGAAGTATCGATGCTAATAATAAATGAATAGAACAGAATTGGACCTTTTGAATAGTTTTTTAAAGTACGTTTATACAAATGTTATGTAGTAGAGTTTAAATTACACTCTACTGCATATGAACTGTTCCTAAAAGTCTGACACACGTTTGCCCCGCCTACTCAAAGGATCGAACCGCCCCCCCCCGCCCGGTGCAGGTGGGAATGTGGCCGCGCCCGTCGAAACTCACCACTAACATAAAACTGTGCTCCGGCAGGATGCTGTGGGCCCGCACCAGCCGGTCCCGGGTCACGTTGGGCAGCTCGGGCAGTGCGTCTTTTAGCTGCTGCACCACCACGGCCTGGCACGGGTCCAGGCCGGGGGGCAGCGAGGCCTGGTCCTCGTAAACCATGAGGGGGGGCAGGTTGGGCTCCGGCATGAACCTGGGACAGGGAGAAGGGGCTTTAGAAACGAGCAGTAAACGAGCTCAGTCTCATGGCTAACACTCAAACACACACTCAAACACACACTCAAACACACACTCAAACACACACTCAAACACACACTCAAACACACAGCGCACCCAAAGTTAAATTCAACCGCAATTTCCACTACTAAACAACGGCAACTTACTACTAAACACTGCAAGCGAAAAATTAATAAAATATAAATACAGTGTTATTGATTTCTTGAAACAATCCCATGATCTACAGCTCAGTTTTTCCAACTTTAGTATGATTAAGTAAGTAAATAAGTATTATTGTCAACTTGTTATATTTGCTTATTTGCGTGACCTATAAAAAAGTAATATAAGTGTGTCTGAGTTGCGGACCCGAGTGAAATGTTCATTGCCCTTGATCTGTTTTCACCCCTCAGGGTCGTGGGTGAGGTCCCAGAGCCTGCTCCGGTATCGTGTGTCAAGAGTGTCAGAACGCGGCGCTGTACCTGTAATCCTGAAGACCCTCCTTGTCTCTCATGGCGATGGTCTCACTGAAGGACAAGCGCAGGATAATGATGAAGATGTCACACAAACACACACACAAACACACACACATAAGGCAGGTTATTAGAGGTGATACACGCACCGAAATCATGTAAAAAAAACCTCCTGAATCCGTAGGTTAGCTTTGGCACATTTTAGTTTGACTGTGCTGGACACGGAGGAGCCTTTTGTCCTGCGCTTTCATGTTTTATTCAGCTTTTATTGACAGTGTCTTAACTTGGCATTTGTCGTTATCGCCAAGGAAAAACAGGCTCCTGAGCAGAACCGCGACCGTCGCCGGGAAAGCTGTTAGGCGTAAGCTTGTCGAGCGGTGTTCTGTCCCGCTCGATAACTCCTTTAACCCTGCTGCCGTTTGAGGACAGCGGTCTCTTTCATCGCTCACGCTGTTAGACCGTTAAAGTGCCCCCTACAGGTCGGACGACTCATTGAACTAAGATACAGTTAAGATAAATACATTTTGAATTTTGATAAAAAAGTATAAAAATGTTATCACAGAATAGCAATTTCTCTTCCTGTTTGTAATTGATGACATCACACAAGGAAATTACTAAACAAACACTGGGCAAAAACTCATTTAATGTAACAATTCTTTTTATTTGACAAATAAAAATAAATAAAAATTGTTTCTTTGACTTTGACTGGAATGAGTGTCCCTAGTGTGATGTCACTTCCTGTCATTTTCTAAAGATTTTTCAACATTTTCTCCACAAATACCGGCTCGATTGGTGTAAAACTATCATTTATATGTACGACAGGCGTAAATACACCAAACACAGTGAAAATTTGAAACTCGTAAAAAACCTGTCATACGTCACTTTAAGCACTCGGAGCACCATGGTGCCCCCTGTTGTGAACTGTTGTACGTGCGTCGTGTCTTGTGTGATCGAGATTTTGTTTTGTTCGAGGTGACGTTGCCAATAAAGCCCCTTTCCTCAAACTCCCCTGACACGACCCGCTGACCCTTTCACCCGGCGAATCCTCCAACCGAAACATCTGACTGAGGCACAAAGGCGACTGGCAGTGAAAAGGTCTATACGTCCATCTACTAGTGCACCTTTCAAACGCACCTTCGTCGTCAAATTCATATCTGAACACAACGATTGAATAAAGATAGAACATTTTTAACAGTAAGCAGCAGCAGCATCATCATCATCAAGTTCACTCACAGTCACTGTCACTGGTATAAATTAGCACATATTGTCTTCCAGCTGAATACGAGGCCTCAGCTGTGTGAGAGCAGCCCACACACGTCTAACACCTGATGACAGCCGCCTCCAAATAGCTCCATCCATCATTGTTACTTTGGTAGCTGCTCCCCGTGCCCGCACCCCGACTAATGAACCGAGCGCTGATCCCACTCCCGAGGAAGACACGGCCGCGCGTCTTACCCGGCTTTGGAGTCGTACGCTCGGGTTTCATTCTGCACCGTCCCGCCGCTCTCCAGCGCTTGGATCTGCCTCTGGATTTCATAGTCTGTTGAAAACACAGCGACACAGACAGAGACTATTACGTCCAATCGAAAAAAAGCACAAACAAATCTCATGTGTTGGACGTGCCAAACATCTGCTGCTGTTCGCTGGCAATGCTCACTTTGTGCTGTAACAGAAACCGATGCTTTTTTATGCGTGACTTTTAAATACCAACTCGGCGGCGCAGCAAATAACACCGTATTGACAAAAGTGAGGCCTCGCCGGGCGCCAAACTCCACAAAAAGAACATTAAAATGTAAGCGTTCCCTCAACTTTTTATGCTAAAGGCATTAAGCGCAGCCGCGGAGCATAAAGTGTGTGACTTTTGAGCAGCTGGAGGAGTAAATTACCAATCAGTCACCGCAAACACCAGGCCAATTGTTTACATACGGCTCCTGTTCTATACGAGATCAGAACTGTAGAGGTTTACAAACTTAAAGTGCTAATTTAATGACAAACTACAGTACTGTACAATGACAAACTACAGTACAGTACAACGCCAAACTACAGTACAACGCCAAACTACAGTACAGTACAACGCCAAACTACAGTACAGTACAACGCCAAACTACAGTACTGTACAACGCCAAACTACAGTACAGTACAACGCCAAACTACAGTACTGTACAACGCCAAACTACAGTACTGTATAGAGCCAAACTACAGTACTGTACAATGACAAACTATAGTACTGTACGCCAAACTACAGTACTGTACAGCGCTAAACTACAGTACAGTACAACGCCAAACTACAGTACTGTACAACGCCAAACTACAGTACTGTACAACGCCAAACTACAGTACTGTACAACGCCAAACTATAGTACTGCACGATGACAAACTATAGTACTGCATAACGCCAAACTATAGTACTGCACAACGCCAAACTATAGTACTGCACAACGCCAAACTATAGTACTGTACAACGCCAAACTATAGTACTGTACAACGCCAAACTATAGTACTGAACGCCAAACTATAATAGTACTGTACGCCAAACTATAGTACTGTACAACTACAAACTATAGTACTGTACAACTACAGACTATAGTACTGTACAACTACAAACTATAGTACTGTACAACTACAAACTATAGTACTGTACAATGACAAACTACAGTACAACGCCAAACTACAGTACTGCACAACGCCAAACTACAGTAATTTACAACGCCAAACTACAGTATTGTACAACGCCAAACTATAGTACTGCACAACGCCAAACTATAGTACTGCACAACGCCAAACTATAGTACTGCACAACGCCAAACTACAGTAATTTTACAACGCCAAACTATAGTGCTGCACAACGCCAAACTACAGTAATTTACAACGCCAAACTACAAGTAATTTACAACGCCAAACTATAGTACTGCACAACGCCAAACTATAGTACTGCACAACGCCAAACTACAGTATTTTACAACGCCAAACTATAGTACTGCACAACGCCAAACTATAGTACTGCACAACGCCAAACTACAGTATTTTACAACGCCAAACTACAGTACTGTACAACGCCAAACTATAGTACTGCACAACAACTAACTATAGTACATAACTATATACTGCCAACGCCAAACTATAGTACTGCACAACGCCAAACTATAGTCCTGCACAACGCCAAACTATAGTACTGCAAAGCGCCAAACTATAGTACTGCAAAGCGCCAAACTACAGTACTGTACAACGCCAAACTATAGTACTATGTTGTCATCACATTCCCCTACTATAACTAACTTTTTATAGTAACAGTATAATGAACAGTATTTAAATGGAATCCTGTGAGCCAAAGTAATTCAACTTTCTAATTTGAAAATGATATATACACGGTACATTTATACAGTTTTCTTCTTGTTTTTCTTATCTCTCATCATGTCTGCTCCCACGTAGAAATATCAGGTCCTAATAAATACGGATAAAACCAATGGATTCGACCACAGTTTAATGCTTAAATTTATAGTTTTTTTCATACGAGATTCTATATATACACACACACACATACACACACACACACACACCGGTACATTTTTCTTTCCAAAAACATCACGTTCAGTACTGCCTGCTACAAATATTATAAAATAGTAAATGGATTAGGGTTCTCAGAAGTATTAAAAATCAGATATACACTAGCACTAAGGTCGTATCGAAATTAAACACTTTAAAAATATGATCTTGAGCTTTATCAGAACGCTGAGGATACGACCACGATGTTTAACAAAGAAAGTGCAATTATTGTGTGTTTAAAATGTCAGTTTATTGTCTAAAACCTAAAAAAAAAAAAAAAAGCATTCTGAATGATCATTGCAGTATTGAGAATCGGTTTAGAGAATCGAGTATATTCTTTAGTATCGAAATCGAGTTTGAAATTGTAGTATCGTGACCACAATAAGATAAAGTACACAGCCCATAGGTGTCTAACCCAAAGACACAAAAAAAGGGAGGGGGAAATGTGAAAAGCGAAGTGGAACGCAAAAATGACTAGTCACCAGCAGCTACCGACATCTAAAGATACATTTGAGCCTTTTCACGAATCCCTCTGTCTTCTTCTTGCCTCTTACCGATGGCCCGAGCAAGGTATCGAGCACTGTTGATGTTCTTCACCTCAGTCCTGACGCCAAAGGGCTCTCCAGGTCGGTGCACAGACACGTTGGCGTCCACTCTGAGCTGGCCCTCTGCGCACAAACACAAAGTAAGAGCACCGCCAGAGGGAACGGAGCCTGGATTTCAGAGAGAGAGAGAGAGAAACAGTGTAGCGGAAGGGGGAGAGAGAGGTGAGACTCCGTCCGTACCAGACATGTTCCCCTCGCAGGTGCCCAGAGCCTGAAGGATGAGCTGCAGCTCTCGGACCGCCGCAGAAGCCTCCTCCCCGCAGCTCATGTCCGGCTCCATCACCAGCTCCATCAGACCTACACCTGGGACAACAAAACAACTTTATATATACACACACACACACACAAAAACACACTTGTAAATATGAGCACTGCAAAACTTATAAAGCAGTGGGGGGGCCGCAAATAAACTGTCATCGAGGTCCAGTTTGAGAAAATATCCAAAAGACAATGCAAAACTTCACGAGGTCTCTTTAATGCCAAATTTATCCTACAGCCTACAAATACGGAAAGACCTTTCATTTATTATTATTATTATTATACTTTTTAATGTATGTTTTTGTTGTTTTATGTTAAAAAATCAAACTAAAAAAAAAATAAAGACAAAAAAAATTAATGAGACAATTAGTAATGCGTCCCATTGTCATAATAGACAAGCCTAACGAGTCCCCACAATGTGATTTTCCCCCAAAGCATAACATCAGCTGGCCTCGTTCCACCGCTCCACTTTATAGCGCGCCGGCGACATGAAAGTCCTTGCGCCTTCTGAATATTATAAAGCTTTGTGTTCACAGAAGTACGAAAAAGGTCATTTGAACAGCCAGTATAATTGACTTTTTCTTTAGTTATTCCATTTTTTAAAAGAAAACTCTCGAGCTGCTTGATGTGCTGTACATAAACATAAAGCTGTAACCCTCTCCTTTTCCAGTCAAATCAAACATTCTGGGAAACATCAGGGTCAGATTGTACTCCAAACCCACAAGTAAAAAATTACCCTAAAATAAAATAAGACTTTTATATGGATTCTGCCAGGACATTTTTGCTCTATTACAAGTTCCTAAAACTCATTTTTAGTGAATTTACCTTCAGCTTTAAAAGAGAATTGTTAAAACCCCAATTGTTTGTGCTCCAGAGGGTTCAAGAACAGCTCCAGTTTTAATTTTTCAGGGCGTTTTTGGAAAAATAGGCCCTAATCTTAAATTACCCAGTTTAGTAGTCCCTTCTCTCTCCCCGATGTCGAACCATGCCAGAGAAACCACTGTCTGCGGTGGTCACCGGCCGTTATTTCCACATAGTTTGTTAATTAAAGCCACACCTGCTCTGTTGAGGTCTATCAGTGTCTGGCTCCGCAGGTCGTCATGGAGACTCTTGCCGCTGTCCTGCTCCAGCTGAATCTGTTTGATGCGGACGCTTTTCCTGACCACCTGGTTGTTCTTCTTCTTCCCTCCCATCAGGCTGTAGTTCAACACACCGTCCACCGCGATGGGCCGCCGCTGCTGCGTGATCTGATATCCCGCCTGAAACACAGAGGAAGTCATATTTTTGGACTCACTTCTAAAATCCTCAGTTTGCCGTTTAGCGGGCTGCGGAGAGGGTGAAAAAACCAAATTCCCAGAGTGCAATCGCAGGACACATCAATAAAGCCTGTATTACAAATATTTAGCTCACCGTGAAATTGGGAATTAAAAGTAGTGCGTTTAATAATCTCCTGGAAATCCTCTAAGCCAACATTTAAGCAGGATTACACGCCGGGTGACGGAGCAGAGTTGGAATAACAGACTAAACATTCACTCAAATAAAGTTCCTGTTTGAAGGAGTTGTTTTTAAGGTCACAGAATAACTGCTGATTTAAATGAGAGGTGATGGGAAATTATCCAGAGACTGTCGGTGGTCAATTTCCATTTCTTCAAGGAGAACGAAGAGAGTGTGTGTGTGTGGCGCTGGTGGCTTTCCCTCTCTTTATCTGTATAACGTAAAACACATACTTTGAAGACGTACAACTACAGTAGGTGGCGGTAATGTAGCACTTTATGGATACCAACCGCCATGGAACGCCAAAGAAGACGAAGAAGTTAGACGTACAACTACAGTAGGTGGCGGTAATGTAGCACTTTATGGATACCAACCGCCATGGAACGCCAAAGAAGAAGAAGAAGTTAGACGTACAACTACAGTAGGTGGCGGTAATGTAGTACTTTATGGATACCAACCGCCATGGAACGCCAAGAGAAGAAGAAGAAGTTAGACGTACAACTACAGTAGGTGGCGGTAATGTAGCCTTTATGGATACCAACCCGCCATGGAACACCAAAGAAGAAACGAAGAAGTTAGACGTACAACTACAGTAGGTGGCGGTAATGTAGTACTTTATGGATCCGAACCGCCATGGAACGCCAAAGAAGAAGAAAGAAGTTAAGACGTACAACTACAGTAGGTGGCGGTAATGTAGTACTTTATGGATACCAAACCGCCATGGAACGACCAAAGAAGAAGAAGAAGTTAGACGTACAACTACAGTAGGTGGGCGGTAATGTAGTACTTTATGGATACCAACCGCCATGGAACGCCAAAGAAGAAGAAGAAGTTAGACGTACAACTACAGTAGGCGGCGGTAATGTAGTACTTTATGGATACCAACCGCCATGGAACAAAAGAAGAAGTAGTAGTTAGACGTACAACTACAGTAGGTGGCGGTAAACACACCTTTTCAGCTGCCAACCGCCATTAAAAGTAACAGAAGAAGAAGTAGTAGTAAGAATGCGATCGTGTACCTTTTTTCCGATTTACCCCTTCGTTGTTCTTCATCTCCTCGTGTGTGTGTTGGAAGTCTCTACTGGTTACAAAATGCACACCAGTTGATTTGTGGTTCCACGTCAGCGCCTCATTTTTACTGGAAGCATCGCGCAGCCCCTAATATAATTTATGCTAGCCATTTAGGCATTTCTCAATCATTGTCATTTATGGGTCAGCACGGCTCACATTGTTACGATTGAATACTGTTTTATTACCCGTCGCCAGCGAGACATTGGAACAGCAATAATCACTTAAAACGACGGACGCGGCGAGGCTTTTATGTGGCAACATTCGACAGGCCGATTCTGCCGATCCCATTAGACTGCACGGGAATTGTGGGTACTTTTGCTCAAGGTTGCTCCACACAAAAAACCCTTTAGAATAAATATTTCACCCTTTATACTCCGGCAAAATCTGCTGCAGCGCGAATGTCTGTGGTTACTACGGCAACTGCATCAAAAGGAACAAAACATTAATCATACTTACGGGTGTGAGATCGAAAGAGAGGGGGGGGTTGGTTGGGGAGGAGGAGGATACGAGGATGAAAAATACACTTAAGGGATTTTAGTTTTCAAATTTTCCTTCCCCTCAGCCGAGCTCATGTTGAAATCTGCAGGATGTTGGGGAAAAGCGGGTGCAGCTTACGGGAAATCCTCTATTCCAGACTCAATTTTATACACAAAAGTAAAATACCGTTTACGCTGGTTAAAAGGATGTAAGTAAACATGGCGATTTGCATAAATATGTTGAATAAAAAAGTAGTAGACAAGCAAGCGTCCTAAAAACACGTGTAGCTTTCATTAGTTTTTTCAGGTTTATTTTTAGTATGCACTCCTGGATCAATATGATAACATGCAGGAGTCAACTTCTGAGTAGGGATGTCAGGAGGATTGACCGGTTAATCAATAATCCTGTATATACACCATATAGGCCTATATAGTGCCCAATAATATTCCACTCACGCTGTTGGGGCTCCATGTGCAGACTGGTCGCCTCAGCGTGTGCATCTACTGTTTCTTAGCGCCAGACAATAAACTTTGCTTTGGTATCGACTCAGAATAGCCACTTCCTCGAGAGATCGACTGATAGATCGCGATCGACGCAAACGGTCCCCCCCCCCCAGCCCGTCCCACCATCTCGGCATGACATTTGTAGGCTGATAAGTGATAAAAACACTAAGACTTGTTTATTTGAAGTAGTATTTCAATGAAGGTGCTACCTGAAATATGGGATGAAGTTGGGGTATAGGGATGGTTTATTCCCCCCCATGTCAAAAATATAATAAATAATTAAACGGTAACATTTGATATCGTGACATCCCTACTTCACGTTTCTAGTACTGTCAAGGTGCTATGAAGACTCGTACATTTTTCGGGAAACAGTGATTGGCTGGGCATAGTGAGTGCTTTTGCTTTTCTCCAATATAAAAGAAGACTTTTACTTTATCGATCTCACACGGTAGAAATTACATTGTCATGGCAACTCTGAGCTCTTTCTGTTGGGCACACGAGATCTTTTGTGCCCAATTCAGTCGAGATTTGTGTCCTCCTTTGTGTTAGTCTTTGTTTACGAGTTCTTTAACGACGGTGCGGCCCCATTATAGACCGAGAAGTATAGACCTGTTATAGACCTGGTTAAGATCTGGTGGTACTAGACCCCCACTGGCCTGATGGGAAAAAAAACAAGTCAATTTTCTCACAACTCTTCTTCTCATACCCCCCGTAGATAACTCCATTCATTTCTTTGCCGTTAGATGATTTTTTCCTCCACTCTTGCACATTTTGCCGCATCATTTCTATCCCTCGTCGAAAAGACCCTCCACTATTTCTCCCGCCCCCAAACTGCCAAATGAGCGACTCACCCAAGTTGCACGCAAATTAAGACCGCACCATCCCCTGCATAATGATCAGCGGTCGCAGTGTGCCTGTAATGAACGCGGGGCCAGGTTTGTGCTTAATCAGACGCCGCTATGGCCGTGTTGAGCTTCCCCAATTACAGCGAGAGCGGCGAGGGCGCTAATGAGCGAGCCCGCCACTTCCTGTGACTTTGCACCTTCTTCGACGCCGTGCTTACCCGGATTACGCACACAAACACAAGCGCCGTCTGTGCTGTGGGAAAATGTGCAGTCATTTTAGCAACAAAGCAAATGCTAAATGTAATTTCTGATGGGAGGATGTTAATAATTTGTTTTGCAGGTAGTTTAATAGAAGCTGCCGGTGCATGTTATTAAATGTGTTTACATATTGAGAGGTGGAATCGGGAGTTGGGTCATCGAACAGGCTTATGTGAGTCATGGGGGAAATCAACACGGGCAAAAGGAATTAGCCTGCATTTATTTGGAAAACTTGAATGCTACTTTAACTACAAATGCTTCAAATTAATAACTTGGGAGACGAGGATTTGAGCCACTGACAATGCAGTTTTGTCTTTGTGTGAACTTCTGGGACGTGCTGGAGAACATTAGCAAATGTCTCCAAATGTTCTCAGGATGCGCAATATGGAAAAATGAGTAAGTTACTTCATAAACACAGTATAATATTCAATTGACATCAGATCCTGTAGGAAGCAGTGTCTTCACTCGTCCAGGAGTGGTCAATAAGGTGAGTATTATTGACAAAAATTAATATTGTACTATAATGAATAGTGTATAATGAATATGAATAATAATAATGAATAATATCCCCATATCATGTCACTATGTTAATGCAACTTATATTTGTAAAAACGTGTCTTTAAAAGCATTAGTTGAGGTTTAATTATAAACAATAAAATCAAAAGGTGGTCATTTGGAACGTTTAGAAAAAATGTGAATGCTTCGGTTGCCATCCGGAAGTCATTTTCAATCTGAAGGGACTGGACTGACAAGGTAGAAATGTATATGTGTATACTGCTCTGAGTTAAATTAGGCTTGCCCTGAGGAAGAAGTTCTAGCCTGAAACTGTCCTGTCTTTGTTCTTCTCACCCATGTCTGCTGATCTCTCCCATGGCCTCCCAAGAACATTATTGTAAACAGTAGGTAGATTATACATTAATCCGACATTTCTGTTTAAAGAGTGATCAAAAAATTGCCTCCTTCAAACCTCTTTCAAAACGTTCCTTTTCCCTGCTTCTTTGAACCCTTTTCTACCATCAAACCCCGTAATAATCTTCCAATTAAAATGATAGCGACACTAGTATTCACTCCTCTAATTGGTCATGACAGGTGTA
This sequence comes from Chaenogobius annularis, assembly GCA_015082035.1. Taxonomy (NCBI): domain Eukaryota; kingdom Metazoa; phylum Chordata; class Actinopteri; order Gobiiformes; family Gobiidae; genus Chaenogobius; species Chaenogobius annularis. The sequence goes on along the minus strand of BJKM01000350.1, from coordinate 36,203 downwards.
TTCAACCAATCGACGTGAAGTGCGAACTCTCAAAAGAGGCAGAGAGAAGTGACAAAACTGTGAAAATCAATACTTCTGTTATTTTATCCTGACTTGCAGTGGAAATGTTATCATGGCTGAATCTGTTTTACTTCAAATGTATTTACCCAATCCCTTTAAACAATAAAGCATACTGGTAGAATAACTAAAACAAAACATATACAGACACAAAAACATTAATTAAAGACTATACAATTAGAGCCTGTCATGACTTAAGCAGTATTCAAAGAAGTTCATTTGGGCTCATTTGGGCTCTTTATGCGCTCTGCCGGTCATTTGTCACCCGTCCTCATGCGCCCCTCTCATGTTCTGCCTCTAATCCAATTCTGAAGAAGGAACACTAGTCAGACAACCCCATTAATCATTTAATGAGCAACTGTGGTGTTTTACAAAACGCAATCAGGGCTTTTGTGGACCATATCAATAATGTACGAGGCAATTTACAACTGTATTTTTCAAAACAGCGCGATCATTTCCTCCCCGAGTCACGGTCTTTGCTTTACAACTACTGATTGCGCTAAAAGTTGAATTAATAAATTAAAAGTAAAATGACCCATGCGTAATTAAGCATGTTCAACGCACTAATTAGAGAGAGATTATTAGGGAATGCTTTCAATTTCCTGGCCTTGTTTTCTCCAGCCTCATCAGTTCAGCAGTTTTTCAAAGAGTCAAAGTTTTTTTCCTCTTTGTACAGACCAAAAGGATGACAATGTTTGTGATTTTTTATTTTATTTATTTTTTGTTCTGTTTTGGAAATCTTTTGAATTTTGAACTAATTCTGAACATTTTATAAATGTATTTTTTTTAAGTTTAAGTTTGAACTGTTGGTATTTTTTACAGCATTATTTTTTACTATTATTCTTATTCATTATCCATCATGGAGAGCAAATATTTCTTAAAAGTACTAAAAGTTGTAGATGATTCTTTGCAGTTGAGAGGACTATAAACTATATGATTGATATGGCAAATGTATGGACCAAACCCTGTGACCCGCTGAGTAAAATCATGAGATAAAACTCTTTAATATCGTGAACTCCACCTACTGGGACTTGTCTGGGAGTAGCAGATGGGGCCAAAGCCAAGTGGTAAACAAAAGAGTGTTTGGAGCCGCCCTGCCTGTGTCGTGGAGTTGTTTGGCGGCAGATAGAAAGTGTAATCTGGCATTATCGTCCGTGCTGCGCGTGTCAACAACTGAGAATGGATCCGATGGAGGTGATGCAATCTTGGGTAAACACGGCTGAGAGCAAGAGGAAACCAGCGGTAATCCTGACACTTCTGGAGGGGATTTTAGGGGGAATTTGGAGATAGTACACACAAGAGGGGAGATTATGTATCCTGATGATAGAAATATACTGCAGTCTCTTTTAAATACATGTTTGGGGGGGGGGAAAACAACAACAACAACAACAACAACAAACATATTTTCCTCTAAATATAACATGGAGGTTTTTCAGACAGGGAATTAGACCACCTGAAAATGTTTAATCCACCCCCTAAAAACAATTGAAATACATACATTTTAATCATAATAATTAAGTTTTATCGGCTGAAATTTAAGACAGCATATCTTTAATATTACTTTATTTTAACAAGATGTGACTTTTAAATATTGCTTTTAACTAAATCGATTAGAATTCCGATAACTATACAATGCTGATTATTCTCATTGTTGGCCATTGAATCCCTTGACTTAATGGTTAAGACAGCAGCACATCTGCCAGGCTCCATGTGCAGCCAGCCCCAGCGCTGAGAGTTTGAGATTCTGAATGTCCTCCTTGTCTCTCATCCCCATTTCACGCTAACGCTGTTCTGTCTTGTAAAACCTACATGGCCTTGGAAATAATAATAGTTTTAAGTAAAAAATGAGTGTCCTGGACAAGAGGCAGCAGCACAATAGCACAACGATAACTCACAGCATTTCAGTTTAGTTTAGCGTTGCTTTTTGAGAACACCATGTATTTTGTAACCAGTTTTAAATGATAAAAAAATAATAATAAGATTTTCGGTTCTGAACCTTTACACTGTGTCCTGTCAGACGGTGTGACGTGAGAGCCCAAAACTGTGCAACTTTTGTTCAAGCACAGTCCGGTCTAGACTCTAGTGCCAAAGGCTTTCAAAGAGGTGGATGAAGAGGGCAGCGCAATGGTGTTTGTCTTCGAGTGATTCTGATCATTTCAAACTTTAAGAGCTGCGGTTCTAGTGCTATGCTGAAGATCTTAGAATATTAAATGAAGTGAGAAACTCATTTTGTACAGTAAAAGGAACTTGACCCAAATGAATATTGTGATGATGACACGTTGGTACATGGGTGGGTTCTTTCCATTTAAAATGCAGCCCTTGAACTAAGTAAAGAAATGTCCCAATTTCCCACTATTCTTCCGCTGAATGCATTGCTCTAAATCCCAAGAGATATTTGAACAAACCCTTGAATGAGATGTCATCTACAAATTCCAAATGTTGAAATTTATATTCTACCCTGCTCCCCAGAAGAACTCAAAAATTGAAAAGAGGCCTCTGTCATTTTAGAGTTCCCTTGACATTTGTCCTTTACATCTGAACCTGAAAATGTCACTCAACAATGGCAGCAAAATTACCTTCGGGCTCCGAGCGAAAGAGGAACTTTGCCTTGTGAGAGCTCAATTACAGTGAAGAGCGGGAACTTCACGTTAGCAGAGCTGCTGAACGGGACCACTTCTGCCAAAAGGTTTGGAAACTCATTCCGTCCCTTCTAATGCCATAAAAATAATGATTTTGTGCATAATGATTTTGTGCATAACATACATACACATACCATATTTTATTTTATTGATTTTAATTTTAGATATTTATCCCCATACGTGTTATTTTATTGTCTTTATGATATATTTGAAATGTTTTATTTATCTGAATTGCATTTATCAATTTATTTGTGTATTTTCTATTTGTTTTTACTTTTAATTGTCATTTGATTTTCAGTTTTTATACTTAAAGTCCATTTATGCATAGATTGTTTTTTTGTTTTTTTTTTTAAATCTTTTTTGTTTAATTATTATAATATTTTTACAATAAATGTCATACGTTTCATGAATTTCAACTTGTAAATTATTATAACTATAGACTGTTTTCGTAGGTTCACATATAAATATTGTATGTAGTAGTATGTGCAGCAGTAGTATGTACAGTAATGGTATGCACAGTACGTTCTCTACTTCAATCTAAACCATTAAAGTCAAAACAAAGACAGAAAATATGGTTCCCAAATACATTACATTCATGGTGGGCAAATTGAAGAAAACATTAATGGGTGAGTATCAAGACTTTTGTTCCGTAAGCGATTGCAGCATTACTTAATTAATCTAAGTTCCCATGTCTTTTATAGCACTGCAGAGGGGATACTTGGTTAGCATTACCCCAGGAAAGAGAAAGCAACAGAGCCATTAGAAAACAACGGCAGGTACTTTAAAGAAATGGCTTGTTGAAGTCTCTAATAGCGCCACATACAGCAAAGATCTCCTTGAGCCGCTGCCTATTGGCGATAATCCATTTAGCAGCTATAGTACCTGGTAAATTGCAGTAGCGCGCTCCGATGTAGGCCAAACGCAGTGAAGACTCAAATGATGATGCGTTCGAAAAGGGTGCCTCTCCAAATGAGCAGCAGAGAGGCAAACGACCGGCGGATAATGTCAAAATAGACGTGCGATGTAGGCAATGAGCTGAGGAAAATATTCGGTCGTTTTCTTTAACAGCTGCCATTCTGTACTTGTAGCGGACAGCATTTCGGCCGCTTCAGCAAGATTCCCCTCGCGTCCTCAATTAGGCCACCGGGGTTCACTAGGGGGGGAACTCGAGGACAAGTCGATGGTTCAGATCAATAGTGCAGGATAATGTACCGGACAAAGGCAGTTTCGCACAGTCGTTTGGGTGCGTACAGTGTGGTTTGGTGCTATACTTACAGGGAGGTCGGCGTAGAAGTAGTGCTTCCGGTCAAACAGGGACTTTTGGTTGATGGAGCAGCCAAGAGCAAGCGCTGTCATGACGGCAGCCTCCACGCATCGCTTGTTGAGGACCTAAAGACACATTGAAAAAACAAAATACAACTTCTTTATTGTATGATGTTATCTCATTATCTCTCATTATCTCAATGTCGCAGTCGCATTATTTCATGATATGGTACAAAAAAAAGATATTGACCTTAATAAACTGGAATTGTGATTTACTATATTATTTTTACTTTGGCTGCTGATGTTTCTGTTTCTCATTTCTACAGCAAACCAGATGTTTACACAAGTTCTATTTCCTGATCTGATTTTGGTGTACAGCTTGTATGCAAAGACAAATAAAGCTGAGTAAAGGCAGCGTCTTACCCACTGCACGACAAACTGTATAATAAACACTGCTAGGCATCAGCCCTCCTGTACGGTGTGGTCTGCTGGAGCAGCAGCATCACACAGAGAGGGAGAAGCTGGACAAAGTCATCAAGAAGTCCAGCTCCGTCCTGGGCTGTGCAGGAGGTGGGGGGGCAGAAGGGTCCTGGCTAAACTCTCATCTATGCTGGACCATGAGTGTCGCCCCCTGCAGGACATGCTTTGGAGAGCAGCTTCAGTGACAGACTGATCCACCCTCGCTGTGTGAAGGAGAGGTTTCACAGGTCTTTCCTTCTGCTGCTGTCAGACTTTACAACAAACACTGTTAGTCCTGAACGTAAACGTCGTTTCAGTCAGACTTTTCATAAATCCATAGTGCAATCACCTGCTAATACTACCTGTGCAATACTGTTACACCTCCTGTACATCACTGTTACACTCCTGTGCAATACTGTGACATTGTCAATCATACCTATGCAATATGTTCTGTCCATATTACAGCTGTAAATAAGAATGTTATTATTATTCAGATTAAGAGTTTTCTTTTTTCTCAGTTATCTGTTTCTATTATCATACTTCTGTCCCTAACCTGTTTCTTTACCTAATCTGTGTTGCAACACTGGAATTTCCCCCATTGTGGGGAAAATAAAGGTGATCTTATTCTTATTCGTCCTGAATGTGTATTCATCATGTGCATTATTGTTACATAGTATGAATCACCACTGGTACCATTTACCTGCAATTTATTCTGTCCATATGCTGCACTGCACATAATCATAGAGACCCACTTATTGAACATAAGAGTTTTGTTGCCTTATACTTATGTTGTACCTGCACAGTCTGTGTCAGAATAAAGTCTATATTTAATAGTTCTTTATCTTGATTGTTGATTGCATGGGTCTGTTCTCCTGCTGTTCTTAAACTGTGCGTTGAAACAGTGGCATTTCCCCAGTGTGTGGGACAAATATTATCTGCTGTTACCTTATCTTAACAACCATGCACCTCGAGTTAAAAAATGTGAACCAATTACCTTCTGGCTGGAAGTCTAATTCTTAACATCATATCTTTTGTAAAATATCTTTATCGAACAGATCGTAAAAAAATTGATTTTCACAAAAAATATTCTCCCTGAAGACGCCTTGTTTGAGTTCACTTACAAACTCAACTTTTGTAATCAAAAACACAAACCGAGTCACAAACACACTTCTCTTACTTCATGGCATGTTTTAGAGTCTGTGTAGTGGCCAAATAACAGTGATTAAAATATTAAATTAGTTTGTGTTTTTTTTCTGCAATTGGTTTCAAGGAAATGGGGGAGAAGAGGAGGGAGGACTTTCAGCAAATTGTCTTGAGCCGGTATTTGACCTCCCAGCGCAAAGTCCAGAGTAAAAGCACAACGTTTGAGGGACGTACAGGTAATGTGCCGGGCAAAGACGCGTCAAAGAACGACACCAGCGAGTTCGGGGGCGAGGAGAAGCGAACGGGTGAGGGGGAGAACAGTTTGGTGTCGGAGCGGATCTGGGCGTGGATCTCTAATCCCACCACGGCCACGAGCGGCTGAAGAGAGCTGCAACACAAGCACACAAAACAGCATTTATCAACAACTTAAAAGAAGAAATCAATGAATCAGACTGAAGCTACAGCACGTGCACAATGGTGGGTTATTCTTACATTACAATACCTGGATGCACATTGTTGTTATACAGAGTTATGCAGAATTAACCTTTTGTTTAGTTTCTCCAAAATGATATTCTAAAAAGCACAATTACGCATTGTTTAACGTTTAAACCTCTATGTCGGAGCAAAGCATCACAACAACGTTGAATGTGACCTTTATAATTTGCAATATATCGATGTTAAATACATCTGAAAGCGTTGTGTTGCTAAGGACACAAGGGGAAATCTCAACTTTGAGCCGGTTGTCGTTACCTTTCCGGCTTCGCTTGTGGCTGCCTGGCGCGTGTTGCCGCTGATATACTTATTCTTCTACATATACACAATGAAATGGGATACAAACGACGCGTGTGTTGATTAAAATGACACAGAAGCGCACTTGCGGCTGCACCGGAGGCCGCCATGTTTCCGTCTGTCGCGCACGTCAATGTTTGGAATGGGAAATGTAGTTTTTGGGAAATGTCCGCGAACACTTGAGCCTAGCGGGCGGTTCGGGAAAGAAAAACTACAAATCCCGAGTCGCAACGGCGGTTAGCTTTCGGCGGAAGTAGCGTCACATCCGGGATTCGTCAACTGGCGGGATAAGTTTGTCGCGAACACGGCTGCGGCAACTTTTACCGAACTAAACCGCGACAACATGATGGCTAGCAACGGTCCAAACTCTCGCAGGCTTAACGGCGAGGGGTTAACGGCAAACGGCGTCGCAGCAGCAGCGGAGCAGCCGTCGTCATCATCTTCTTCTTCCCCGCAGTCCACGCCGCTGCGAAACGGCCAAACGGAGCGGTTTACGTTCAGCCCGGCGCCCACCATGGAGGACGTGCGGCGCATGCAGGCGGAGTTCACCGACGAGCGCGACTGGAACCAGTTTCACCAGCCCCGCAACCTGCTCCTGGCCATGGTGGGCGAGGTGGGCGAGGTGTCGGAGCTGTTCCAGTGGAAGGGCGAGGCGGCGGAGGGGCTGCCGGGCTGGAGCGACGGCGAGCGCGAGCAGCTGGCGCACGAGCTCAGCGACGTGCTCATTTACCTGCTGGAGCTCGCGGAGAAGTGTCGCGTGGACCTGCCTCGCGCCGTGCTCGCGAAAATGGCGCTGAATAGGCTCAAGTACCCCGCGAGTAAAGTGCACGGTTCGGCCAAAAAGTACACAGAGTACGCGGACTGAAAACGGGACGAACGGAAGGACATTGGTTGCAATAACGCGTGCTGCTGCTGGAACGCCAAATACGGACTTTTTATGCGTTTTAAAAACATAGTTTTACAGTCCAAGTCCGCTGCTGTGTTCAGAGTGGAGAATGTTGTTTTTTAATCCTGTTAATTGGCTCCGTTTTAAAGCACATTGACTAAACACTTGGCTCAAACTTTTTAAATCCTGTTTTTAGCCTGATACGTTCATTTTTTCCACTCTTACAGAAGAACACACTGGGCTTGTTGTGCCTTTTGGGGAGAAAAAAAACCCAAACTTTCTTTGTGACTGTGACCCATTTTGACTGGCAGCGCCACTATTGTGTGTCTCGGTGGCACCAGAGAAGTGACAACTGGGTGTTTTGTAATTTGAGTGGGGACAAAAAAAAAGGATGCAATGTTGTATGGGAAGGCTTTCTGTTCTTTTCAGCTAGTGTCATATTTTTGCCTACATAAAAGCTGTCAAACATTTTTCCAAAAGTAAACTTGGTGTATCTCAGTCCTGTGTGCGTGTGTGTGTGTGTGTGTGTGTGTGTGTTGACTCTTTATTTACACTTGGTGAGAAGGAATAATGGCTGTTTTAGGCAGTGTGCTCTGCGTTAAATTTCTCAGCACTAATTTACCAAAAACAAACTACTCATTATAACAAAAAAAACCAAAACCTTATGCAACATTTTTGTTCTTAATTCCCTTCTAACAGTAAAGACCTGGCTGCTCTGGACTCTGTCATGTCCCATTTGAATAGTTCACGTGTCGTAGGACATGCCAACACTTGCATTAGAACAGTACAGTCCACGTCTAAAACTACTAAGTATTAAAATGTCTTTTTAGTTATGTTTGTGTCCTTTAGATGTATAATGAAGGTGACACAAATGACAGTTTATAATACATTCAAAGGAGATTTACTCAATGTTTCTTTAATAACCGGTTACAATCCAATACATTGAACAAGAAAGTGTTTGTCTATATTGTCTTATAAATCCAGAATGATGCAACTGCAATAATGGTTGTACGTTCATGGGGGAAAATGTGTGCCTTTTTAAAATGTGAAATGGTAAATTATTAAACATAAACAGGAAATGATAAAACGTGTTCACCAAGTTGCCAACACGCACAATGCAGTCATATACATTTAAAATATGGTTTTGTAACGCTTGTCATAAATGGAACACAAACTCTAAGATGTATTAATCCCATTTTACAAATATATATGCGACAAACAAATGAGTTTTTCCATTTTAATAACACGAACCGACTTCATGCTCCATCCATCCAGACAGCTTCAAACATCAGCAGTATTTCCACTTATTAAGCCTTATTTGTAGATCTTGCTCTTTGCAGAGTTAAAAGTCACATTCCCATGGCAACCCTATCTGAAGATGCACATGGGGTTTAATTACTTTTGACAAGTCTTGAATCCGAGTTGGCTTCCTGTTTACCGGGCCAGCCATCCAGATATAATCAGGCCGGGTGGTGCGCCTTGACTCCAAACTAATGTTCGACATCTTGTTTTTCTATCTCACAGATAAGCTCTTATACAGACGTTTGCCGGAGTATCTTCTCTTTTTTTTTTTTTTTTTTTTTGACTGAATATCGTATGCCTCGGTTCCCGTCTATCATTTTGTACCATTTCCTCCCTCTTATCGTTATCAGTAGCGCGCACAGACAGAGACGGCGCGGGGGAGCTGTCAGATGTGAGCAGGGGGTTAGAGCAGTGGGGGGTCTGGTCCCACACGCCCAGGCACGCATACAGCACTCAGGCAACGTGTTTAGTGGATCATGGCAGAACGTTTGATATCTTCCTTTTAGAGTGGTAGATTGAGACGCATCTTAAGAGAGATTAAAAGGGTCCTGGCATCACAGCAGTTTTACTACATGAGGTTCAAGTAGAGAATGGTACGCTGGGGATATTATATTCTGCATTTGACCCATCTTTCAAGGCCGACGGGGCAACCGGTCCGGAGCAAAGGGCGACCGCCGTGCAGTTAGGAACCCTTCTCCAGACCTTGTTGCCGTGTGATTACTGCGTATGTTTAGATTTGTTTGAAAACACATCAGAGAATTGAAGCTCTCTTAAGTAGCCGGAGAGCTGAAAGAAGTAGCATGAGTTCTGGCGCAGGAGAAGTTTATTTCTGTCAGTACGGGACCAAGAGTAAATATATATCCTGATCCTGAAGACATGAACCCTAAGACATTGCGACTGTGCATTCCAGTCTAGTCCAATCCAGTCTGACCGTGCTTCTGTTGTAGGGAGTAATGTGTCTCTGGTGACCGAGGCCGATATATCAAGGGCAGAGCTGGCAGTGATTGACTGTCACAAGGAAGAAATGCTCTTTTCTTCAAGAGTAACTAAATACTTCTACCAAAAAATTTTATTAAGAGTAATTTTGAGCAACAGAATTCCGGTACAGTTACGCAATTTCTTTCTTTGGAATTCAGATCAGTTACTTTTCTTAAAATCAAAGGAAAAATATTGGACTGAAAATAACAAATAATACAACTTGACATTGCCATTCCAATCAACTTTAGAAACGATGTACTTGGTGCTCAAAACTCCTGCCATGGACACAATAAACGGATACCTTTGGAGCATACTTTGGGGCCAGGAAAAAGGTGTTTTGCCTAAGAACCTTCAGTTAAAATAGTAACTGCATTTAGCCAAGAATATTCCATAGCTTGGCCACAAACCTATCCGTCTCCGTGCAGACGTGTAGTCGCTGAGGCCCCCAAGTAAAATTACAAGTCAGATCTGTGTCAAACCCGATGTACCCCGATGTATCTGAGGCATTTGTGAACTGCGTCATGTGTTGCTGTTATTGGACCGCTGCGATCCCCTTTGCAAACAAATTTACCCCGCAGGTATTAACAAAGAAACCTTGAACCATCCTCACACCTGAAAAGTTGCACACTGCATCTTTAACTTAACATCACGGCATAAGCAATACAACAGCATAAGTCTATTATAGAATCAATAGAATATCACTTTCTGAGTTAAAAGTAAATGTTATGCTGTTGTTTATGTAGTCAATAGAATTTGTTGGTGTGAAAAGCAACGTTTTACATCATAACACGACATCATTTATCCAACCTTAAGTGGCACAGCACGAAAACGTTCTTTAAAAAGCTGTGTACCCCATAAGGATTAAAGAACTCCCACCGACTAGAACCTATAGAGGCTACAACCCCTCTTCACAAATGAAACATATATATTTGAAAACAGCCAGGACCGCAGCAGCTCCCACCGCGATAAGGAAGGCTGTCCGCTCAGGCGCCCCGAGTGAAATGGATGTGTTACTGAACGGGTGCACGCACAGCGGACTGATTTGGCGCTTAGGCCCTGACCTAATCAATTCACACGAGCAAATACCCAGCTCAGCACACACAGGACGGGGCCGTGACAGTGATGAACTCGCCCACATGGGAGCCAGGGCCGGACTGTTGCCGGGTGGACAGGGTGGAGACCATCGCAAATATGCCGAATTTGATTTGGAGGAGCAGTGGATTCTAACTCGAGTCGCTGATAACCGCACCGTATCCAAACAACCTTTTATAGTAACTGTCATGATTTTATTTTGTTTTTTGACAATTCGTTTTTCCTTCCGAGACCTTTATACTGTGGATATGTTCATGACCTTTCCGATAAACCCTTGTCTCACCAGAAAAAATATGGAATTGTTATGTTTATTTCGATGGGATGGAATTCCGTCAAAATAAATATAACAATTCCATTATTTTTCTGGTTGGAGAAGGGTTCTTTCCTCAGCACCGGCAAATGTAACCGGTGCTGTTTTGTTTGATTTACACGTAGTTAGGGACGTTTGCGTAGGCGCGGTACGGGGCGGGGCGGGGCGGTGAAGTGGTTTAACGCATGACGATTGGACAAGAGAAAACAGAAGAGAACGCGGACTCAAGTGAAAATGGAACGAAACGGCAAAAACAGAAAAAAAAATCAGCCCTCACTAAACGCCGACTTGCTCTGGCGACGAACCGCTGCGTTTCCAGTGGCGGTAGCTTCATTCGTTGAGCTTCATGTTGAGTGCGTGTTGACATCAAGAGTACAAATATAATATTTGCAGTGCATAACGCTTCTACCACATTCCAAATCCGACGCATTACAGAAAGAGACGTAGAGGTTTTGCAGGAAAGGGAAATAAATGCAAAAAAGGTGGCAATAAACCAGAATCTGTGTCTCGCTAACTCTAGCTTTAGCCACATCAAAGCGCCACAAACATGTTTTTTGTGTATCGTCAAAGTTGGCCTCATGAAGATATGATTTAGATTAGATTTGGTTATTGGTTATGTTTGGGTGATGTCAGCGGCTCCCCCTGTCAGCAGACCCCTGCTGTTGGCCTCGGCTTCTCTCCCCACATTGGCAGCGAGGCCTCAGTTTTGGAATACTTGATTACGATGCATTATTTCGAGATGTTTGCTGAGGTGTTGAAAGTGCGTCTTCAAACCTGATAAAAGGACCCTTGAAAACAGTGCCAGTTCTGCACCAACCACCCGATTTGTACCCAAATGAAAAACTTATTTTAAAACACATTATTTACATTTTAATTGTATTATAATTGGTGCACTGAAAAACATTTACCATTTCCTTCAAAAGTCATATCACTCAAGTAAAAGTAAAAAGTAGAAATTATGAGAAATTATGTAAACAGTAAACATAATTTTTTTTTTTTTGAATTTTCAAAAGATGGACTACAAAAATGTTTTATTAAAAGTTAAATGGTAACGTCTAAAGAAGTGGTGCAAAAGACACACATATTCCTGGAGACAAATAGATAGTGGAGCGTCCATCAGAAAAGTTACATAGTGGACACTTGAGTTGTTTGTATCCAGTTTACGAACAGGACCAGTTTACAAACCAAAAGAGATATTTCAAAATCTTCTTCTTAGCTATAAATATATCTAGCACATACTTGTTGACGGGGCGATGACAGAAATGTGGGCAGAAAGCCGTACAAACATATCCCTGGTCCCCTAAAACTGGACTATTCAGCTCTATTTTCCAGAGGGCCGGATTTTTAGGCGGACCAAGGCCCCTGGGCCGGAATTGCACTACACGCCTCCACTGCAACATTTTGTGTCGTACAAAAAATCTCAAACGCTGTTTCAGAAAATTAAGTAGTTAATATCATAAAATAACAACTGCTAGATTAGATTTTTGTGAGAATTAACATATAAAACGCTTTGCCCATCCAGTACTGAACCAGGTCTAGACTAGGACCAACCAGGACTGAACCAGGACTAAACTAGACTCAAAGCAGGTCTAAAGACAAATTAAACGGGGGCTAAACCATGTCTAAACCATGTATAAACGAGTGCTAACCAAGAAATAAACCAGTAAACAATATTTGTAAGTTGGGTTGTGGGCCGGAATAAATGGCTTGGCGGGCATGATTTGGCCCCCGGACCTTATGTTGAACAGCCCTGCCCTAAAACATGGCCCCCGGGGAAAATAGACCCCCCCTCCCTACTGCTCCCCTGCTGTGGAAATGTAAAAGATTGCTTATGATGAATACTGAAGATTCCATGATGCACTTTCCTTTGACACTTAAAGAAACACTGAAAGACCCTCCAAATAGCTACTTTTAAGGACCCTGCCAATCATATAAATCCAAGCGTTTCGCAACTAAGAAATTTGCCTCGCTTTGAAGTGTTAAACCCGCGTGCTGTCATTCATTTAGAGGTGTGATTTCACAAACTTGAGACGTGCGAAACACATAAACGACAACGCTGCGCTATGATGTTTTATGTCTCGATTGCCATTGTCATCCGCGATCAGTCAGGCTCTTCCGTTTGCAGATAAGCCTCCGATTGCGCCATTGTCTTTGCTGCTGGCTGCCTTTATCCCATTGTGGCTCGGTACACAATGTTACAAAACCCGCTGTCATCTCTGCTCTAATTAATCCATGTCTGAAAGTGCCGAATCCTCGGGCTCAAGAACACCGTGTTCATTAATTGTCGCTAACGTTTAGTTTCATCCGCAAAGATAAAGTGAGGACAGAATAACAATGGCGCGCAGGGCCTTGACGGTAGATGTGTTGCTGCTTACGGTACGTTCAGTTGGAGAAGGTTGATGAGGCTTGTGCCGGCGACGTGGCGAGGTTGTCAAGTTGTCCTTCGGGTTTGCGGCGACAGTTAGTTTACTTTGACAGGCTGATGCGGAGGAGGGTGAGTGCGGTAAATGTTCACGTACTGAGCGGCTGTGGAGAAGGATGTGGGCGTGGTCGTTTTGTGACAGGAGCCAGTTGAGTTGAGACACGTTTTGGCCACGATGCGGTCATAAAAAAAAAATCCATTGATTGTTTACACCAGTTGTCCGTGCAGTCTCACCAATTCGAGTAGCTTCTGGGACTCGTGACTCCGCTTGAACACAATCCCCGACGATGACTCGAGACTTTACTCGGACTTGCAAGTTTTTGAGGACTTGGACCAAGGACTCTGAGTTCAAGCCTTGAGACCTTATACTTCTGACCTCTTTCCACCTTATTCCGGATGTTGTCTTGGGCGCCACAAACCGTTGTAATCATCCTACCGCTTGTATTATTTTACACAGAGAAAATAAGTTTCACACAGACACAAAGCCGTTTTCAGGCCGCCCAGAGAATCGGTGCATTGTTGACCATTGTTGAACATTTCACACCAATCAGTCTACTCTATATCATATTTTCGAGGCCAGACATTTCCCCCTCGTTCTCCACTAAAGTGAATGGACTTCCCACTCAACTGGAAATGCCAAAACAATGAGAGAATGTTAGCATGTTGGCGGGACGGAAAAATATGCTCTTTTACAAATCATTTTTAAAATTATGGTTTCAAGTTCAAAGTTTGTTGAATGATGAGAAATCACAGCAGGGCTCATGCAGGGCTGGACTTGTTTGGACTCTTTTAAGATGTATCAACATGGACGCGAACGATGAGGGCTCGGGCTTGGACCCATGAACACTCCTAAACACTTGTTCATAGCCTTGAGTCGCCGGGATGGTGATGAAGCATATTCTGATTCAGCGACCAGGATTTTAGACTCGTACAGTGTGAACTTCTGCATGATTGGACTCGGGAAATGCCACTTGAGTACAACACGTTCAAAAGCACCTGATGAAAATGACTTTGATGTTTTGATGTGTATTCAGAACGCCGATACGTCCACAATGTTCTCTCGAAAAAAGCCTCATGATTCAAACCTGGCTCATGCCGCCATAAGCATCAACAGTAAAGTGCAGAGACCCTGTAGGTGTTGTATTGAAACGGCATATCAAACAGGGCCCGATCAGATATTTCCCCCATTATTTACATCCCCCTCCACATCTTCAAACAGTCGCTGTCTCTCCGCCCTGGATTGCTGCGAGTTGCACACGTGTTGCTACCGCCGCGTCCATCCCCTGCAGACTCCCGGCAACGTGATTTGCAGCAGGCGCTAAATTGTTTAATACGTGTCTGACAGTTCTGAACGATAAAAATGAAAGCGCAGGTGTGATCAAAGCGTCGGGAGCAGGCGCACGTCCGCCCCTCGTAATGGCCGATGGGAGCCAGGAACAACGCCGGAGCGGGGGATGAATGTACTACAGGAAAAGTTGGGCCTCCTTTCGTTCACTTTTTGCATGTGTAACGTACATGGTGTCATTGTGATGTTTCTGGGTCAGACACGTTTGCGATTTGGAATGAGCCGTCGTATCAGATGACACATGTCAACGTGAAAGCGACAGTGACGGCTGTAACGTGTCAAGGAAGCGAGAGAGGCAACCGAGAGTAACGCGCTGACGGCACCCTGGAGGTTTGACCACGGGTAAGTAAAGGTATTGCATGCATTATGTGTTGCCACGTCACGTCGAGAATGCCCGATCCGGTCTGATCTTGTAGGCTGGATGAGAGCGGGGCAGCAGTGACTCAGTGGTTAGAGAATTGTAGACCTTTTAGCTCACCAGTGCTTCAGGTTTGTCCACATCTGTCTATCCGGCAAAAGTTCAGAGCTACTTCTCTGCTACAGTTTTGGTGGCCGTGTTGAGTCAGTGATTGGTGGGGCTGATGGTGCAGATAGACAGGGCTCGAGTGCGGAGAATAATGACTTGTAAAGCATCTTGAAAACCCGCTATATGAAGCCAAGGCTTTATCAATTATACTACTTTTGTATTCCTTTTCACTCATAGAAAATGTATTAGCATGTATCTAATAAAAGTGTAATAATCTCTCTTTTGGTTGCCAGAGTTCCATCTGCTTGTGCACTACGGAGTGAACGGTTTGGACTGAGCTAAGTAGATTAGCAGCACAGTAAAAGCAATTTGAGCTCTGAAATTACTATAATAATGAGACTGATGAAGACGAATCGACTGTAAAAGCACAGAGGAGCGTTGTACAGTAGACCACTGATGACACACACCTATGGAGGGGAGGGAGTGTTTTGAGAGCAGGTATTTTATTGGTTTATAAGAAAAAGAAAAGCCATTTGCGTAACATGGGCCCATCAGAATGTACAGAATTGAAAGAAATTGAGAAAAATACTTGCCAAAAAGGTGCAGAAGTTTTAAATAAAATACGATAAACAAAGAGATTAATGAAAAATAAGAGATGAAGAGGCCGAGGAGGCTGACGGTCCTGCTGCTGCGGTGGAAGGTCGCAGACGGCGCCAAGACCGTCAAACACAAATAACCGTAAAAAGTACTGTAAATTGTAAAAATATATATATATATATTGTATTCTCCCTGTCACACGGATTAAATAAATTAAATTAAATTAAATTAATTAAATAAATTAAATAAATTAAATAAATTAAATAAATTAAATAAATTAAATAAATTAAATAAATTAAATTAAAATTGACATTCTTTGAGCGGTATGACAGATTTTCAACATTATATAATTTTTAATACTGTAAATCGGCAAACTTTTTCCAAATTTGCAGCGCGCCATCTCCTCCCGCTGTGCAAGCGATTTCCCTCCTTCGGCTCCTCTTTAGAGCGCTGTGTGGGAGTGATGGACAGTTAGCAGCGACACCGTGAATCAACCTTGTGCTTAGATCAAAGTACGCCATTGTTGGAGTGAAATTGGACTCGGGCAGACTGCGGCACGCTCAGAAAGGAGGCGAGTATTCCCCTGTCGGTTCTGGTTTTGAGCTCGGGGTTTTGAATGATTCATAATACGCCGTGTGGAAATGGCACTGAGAAAAGTTCAAATGGAGTGACAAAGTCTTGGTGGAGAGGTGTTTTTTATTCAAATACAGATTGGAGACTTTGGATGTTCCACTCAAGGCAGTTTCTGTTCAGAGCTGATATCCCATTCTGGCACTTCACCGCCGGAAACCTATTCACTGCAATATATGACCTTTTTTTTAAAAAAGAATTCCAGCGATGCATCTTTGTCGGCCCGAAATGACATGGAATTCTAGACAGGATTTGATCGGATTAAAAAACGCCTTTTGAAGGAGACGTCGACAGAAAGAAGACAGAAAACTAGTGGCAGTAACAACAAGTGGCTGCAACTTGATTAAGCTCATACTTTTATCATAGGAAAACATTTTTGTGGATTCAGAATGCTGTTTATAAGTTCTTTTCATTTTTTTAATATGCATGAAATCTACAAGAAAACAGTGTCTTATGATATCAGTTAGCCTGTTGTCACTGGGTCTAATAGTAAAAGGTTTTATTGCATTACATATACGCATTGAAAGTAATATTTGGATTTGCCCGGATAAATACTTGGTCTCGATGTGAAGGAATTGTGAATTGTGCAGTTACATTTGAGAGTATAATTAGTATTTCATTTATTGTCATTAAAAACAGCTGATATAAAGCGCATACCACAAATACCAGGTTGTTTTGCACACATGACAGGTTCTCACGTTTGTTTTATTGTTTTTATTATGACTTTGTTTGGTTGGATAGAACCAGTGGTAAGTATTGAGGTACTGAAAGAAAATCTGAAAAATAAATGTGGAAAATTACAGGAAGTACAGCTGAGATCTAAAACAGAATCCCCCTGTCAATCACGTACCAAAACAAAGGTGTTATCAGGTATTATTACTTGTCAAATCTTAAATATTGTGTCATTCCTATTGATTTTTGCCCATTTTTACAGTACTGTTGATAGGTAACAGTCTGTGTAATTACCTTCATGTCACGTCTACTGCTCCAGCCAGGAAGTAACATCATAAACGTCACCAAAATGGTCAAACTGGGAGGAAAAACAGGACCTGAATCTTTCCTTCTCCCATCCCTTTAGTTCCAGGCCAGGTGCCAGATGCCCGATGCGCTGTGAAAGCATCCGAAGGCTGTCTACATTCGAAGAGACCATGTTGCTATGTAGGACTGTTGCTATGAAGGCGTCTTCTCCTCACATTCAGACGGACAGAGGAGGCCTGGCCACTGGGGGGCGCCCTTTGCTCTTCCTCTCCTCTCCCCCCCCACCCTCTCTCTCCCTGTGTGTCTGTGAGATGAGACAACCTGAGGGAGTCCACAGGAGAGACGATCCAAACAGTGAGAGTTCTACGAGCAGCAGGAGACCAAGAAGTGACTGTTACAGAGGGGCTTTATAAGGAAAAGAATATGTTAAAATA
This sequence comes from Chaenogobius annularis, assembly GCA_015082035.1. Taxonomy (NCBI): domain Eukaryota; kingdom Metazoa; phylum Chordata; class Actinopteri; order Gobiiformes; family Gobiidae; genus Chaenogobius; species Chaenogobius annularis. The sequence continues at coordinate 18,413 of BJKM01000350.1, read as the reverse complement.
TGGAAGAACTGTAATTTATGACAATAGTTCGTTAATAGCAATGTATATTTTTGTAAGGCCAATCCAAGTTGTCCTGCCATGGTTTAAGAGATGACCACAGTTTGCTTCCATCCTTTGTTTCCGTGATTGATAATGAGATGTCTTCCCCGCTGCACACATTTACCAGAAGGTGTGTGAAATGGAAGACAGCTAAACCTATACTTTAGTGTGTTTACTGATTATTTGTCAGAAAAAAAAATCGCGAAATCCTAAAGATTGTGGCGAGGACCAAAAACAGATGGTCGGTGATCAAATGCACACTCAATCAAGGCGTATTGTTCATGTGTACAAAAGGCTATATTGTCCTCTAAGACCTATGGGGGGGACCACTATACTATGAACATATAAAGCCTTTTCCTTTGCATGTTTAAGACACAGCGATGCGATGAAGGAACATTATGAATTTACTCACATTTCATTCATTTAAGATTAGATTTTTCCAAGTTTGTCTTCTATTTGAAAATACCAGAATGATGCATTATTTGATGTTTTTGTCTGATGACATTCGATCATAATTCTTAAAAGGAGATGTGTTTTCCCTTGCAAAGTATTTAGAGTGATTCATACATGTTTGATTCATCTTTATTCTCCTGCATTTCTGTCATTGCTTCGAAAATGCACATGCTTCACGGACCCTCCATACACGCTCAGTGCTGTGAACTCACTTAACGACGCTCTCACTTACCATTCTACCCACCTCTGGCTGTGGGGTAGGAACAAAGTAGAAGATACAATCCTGGTTGTGTTTACACCTCAGTCCATTTACCAGTGTCACTTTGCGAGGGAACCAAACCCACCCGCACAAAGACACATCTGAAACCATCCCCTGTCATTACCTGCTATTGTCTCACATCTGGCTGCTCGATAAAAGACAGGATTCAAAATCACAACACCAGACCTGTTGGGGGAATTGAGTGTGTCCGTGTTTGCCTATTTAAGATTTACGTGGCGAAGTGTACACAAAGTTAGCGCGAGCCCCCCGTGGTGTGAGTGTGGATTGGCAATGGCTGGCGGAGCAGCAGCTGTTGCCGACTGCTGCCCATGTGTGCGCCTCTGAACAGGGGCAGAATACAGATGAGCCCCACAAACAAACGCACCATTAAGCCTTCTGGTAAGGTAGTTGTTACCACGGAGACAAAGGCACACCTGCTCGCGCCGGTTCAGGACAATTTAAGAAGATCTATAATGTTGTACTGAGTTTGTGCAAAGATGTTTTTATCTGTAGAGTAGCGATGGCTCTGAGGATTCATTTTTGTAAGATTTTTTGTAAGATTTTTTGAAAGGATTTTTGAAAGATTTTTTGTAAGTTTTTTTGTAAGATTTTTTGTAAGATTTTTTGTAAGATTTTTTGAAAGATTTTTTGAAAGATTTTTTGAAAGATTTTTTGTAAGATTTTTTGTAAGATTTTTTGTAAGATTTTTTGAAAGATTTTTTGAAAGATTTTTTGTAAGATTTTTTGTAAGATTTTTTGTAAGATTTTTTGTAAGATTTTTTGTAAGATTTTTTGAAAGATTTTTTGTAAGATTTTTTGTAAGATTTTTTGTAAGATTTTTTGTAAGATTTTTTTGTAAGATTTTTGTGAACATTTTGGAACATTTTGGAAGATTTTTGGAAGATTGAACACCTTTTCATAACGTATTGTGGCAGTATTACATAATGTGGCTGTAAACGGAGCTGTTACCTGCTTGTCGCTATGGAGATGTAACCGCTTTGCCTGGACTGTTCCACAATTAAACTTATCTACAGTATGCTCCTTTTATTAAATTACATGTGTTTTTATTGAAGAAAAAAAACAAAACAACAACTGTAACTCGGCCTGGAAGTTTAATGCCATACAGTGGAACATTCCAGGCAACGAAGTAACATCACCGTGGAGACAAGCAGGTAGCTGACCCTTCACCCAAAAAGTACATAAGGAACTTTATGCGGCAAATGTGAAAAGATGTTTTGTGAATGTATATTGTAACGTTTCTGTTATTTCATCAGCCAAAACAGACAAAAACATGCTAAAGTATTAGAGCTTCCAGTTTGATATATTTGTTTACGAGTTCTCCAGTTCTTGTGTGGCCCCGTGTCCTTTACCCGCCCCGTAATCCTTTGTGTGTGTCCCCCGTTACTCTGGGACGGCACCCTCTTGTCTGTGCACATTGTTCCTCGCTGTTCCTTCGTCACACTTTTCTTGTCTGACCTTTGCAGATTCTCCCCTCATTGGCCTGTAACGAGGGTCATCAACTCTCAAATCAAAAGTTCCCCCAGAAAGCAAAAAAGAAAAAAGAGACGTACAAGCGTATGTGGTCCTTAAAATAGTCACGGGCGCTCGCTGGAACAGGATTATGCTTTCAGACAATATTGCACTTGGGGAGTTGTGAGGATAAAAGCTCTTTATAACGGGCTCTCTTGTAGTGTCCTCAAAAGTCAAGTAGCAGTGAGATTATGGGCCACCAGAGTGCACGCCTCTGCCAGGGCCGGGTGGGCATGGTTACCGCTGGTTATGTGGGAAAACTTCTGGCCTCTGAGCGTGAACACATCTCCACGGTCTGCTGTGGTGCTCAGCTCTGTTCATACTTCGATTGCCCCACAGAGAGCAGATTTACATAATGTATGTGCTTTATATGTCTAGTTACGTTTGAATTTTCTGGGATGACATGGTGGGATCGCTACCGTGGAATAATCAGCCCCCTTTTGTACATTGCCAGGAGTCAAAGAGATCTCAATGGGACTTCCCTGGTTAGATAAATGAGTACATTTTCAGACCGCACTGTCCGCATCTAATTAAACCTTTGATTTATTGCAAACTTGTAGGAATGAGTTATGGGGGTCTTCACATTGTTTTTTAACAACAAAGTGTCTCTGCTCATATTGACAGAAGAACATTCATGGATGTCATGTTTGTTTTGGTTTGTTTGGGCACTTCGTCTTTGGCTTCTGCCCAAATGCACAATGCACCATACAGTCTACGTCCCGCTGTGGGCGCAAGCATCGAGGAGTTAATCTGGCAGTGCAAGGCAGACGTACACCACCGAAAAACATACTTTTCGAAATATATTACTATATTTATACTATATATTACACACTAAAAACATGATGCAATCAGACACAGTCCATACTTTAAGAATAAATATGGAGTTGCAGAGACTCTTCAGGTGGAAATGAGACGAATGGAGACGATGCCCAAGCCACCTCAACCTGATCCTCTTGATGTGGGAGAGCAGTGTTTCTTCTCACCGTGTGTGGGAGAGCCCAGGCCCCCTGCGGGTGCAGTGGACAGACGCACACTTCCCACTCCCTGTCAGTATATCGTACATGTGAGGTGCACAAACTTCTCCATCCTTCTAGTCTTTACTTTCTGATCCTTCCGCCCACCTCTAGTTTGACCAGCTCTAATTATGAGCCCCAGTGAGCGCTCACATCTGTGTGGGTGGGCACGGCCTTTCACTTCACATAACCACACTGTTCATTTCAGCTGATGCCCCCCACACAGAGATGAACCTGTATCTGTCATTAGAAGACGTCATGCTTACACAGAAAACATTGACACAGCGCCACACAGTCCTCCATGCGTGTTTTCTTTTGTGCCTCAGAAGTGTTGAACGAACTTTGATGAAACTTGCTGCAGAGTTATGGAAGTAATAGTGCGTTTCAAGAACACTTCACATTCTATTGGAAATCCATACTTGTCAAGACCATTATGATGAACGAAGCGACGCCGCGCTGAGAAAAATAGGAAACTTTAAGAGCACAAAATTCTCCATTCCGTGTTGAAGTAATATCTCTTATTCTATGCATTGTTCCACTTTATGTGCGGCTCATCGGAAATGCTTTGATTGACAGGTGTGACAATCACGAAGCAAAACAAACTCAATAAACACATCTGATGGAAAAGTGAATTCAAACAACTTCAGTTTCATATTTGAATATACATTTTAAAGTCAATTGCAAGCTTAATTAGTCATTTACAAATTATAAACGACTCCAACACAAAAGAACTTTACTAAAAGGACGCGACTGCAACTGTTAAAATGTGTTGCCAAACCCATTTCATTCTATTTAGTTTGTATTAAAAGTCTTATTTAATTGAAAATAGCGTATTTGAATTTGATCTCAATTCACATTCATCTTGTGACGCGACTTGACTTCGATGCAACGCACCAACTTGAATCATTTTCCTGAACACAAACTCGCGTGGAGCTGTGGTCTAACAAAAAAAAACAAACCCAACAACAACTGTACAAAAGCATCCACGCTTTTGAAAACGTTCCCTTTCGCCTCTCCACCCGAAAGAAGTGTCGCTGCGGCGGTAAAATGCAGCCGACTTGTCTGATGCTTCGTCTTTCATGTGTGGTCAACCCGCCGAGGACCCCGGCGCTCAGACCTGCAGTAAGCACACACGGCCACTGAAACAGGCTCAACAACAACACGCTCTTTATGCACTACAACTGTGATTCTCGTGTACATATCACTACTATTTTTATTTCATGCTAGAGTCATTTTGTCTCTTAATGCATACTCTTTTGATTTCATACATGTTGTTTTTATTATTGCTCAGTGTTTTATGTTGCACCTTAACGCTTAAGTTCCTATGTTTGTGATTTTTGTTCATAGACAATGGCAATAAACCTTTTTCTGATTCTGATTCTGATTCAACGTGCAGGACGAGACCTCCAGAGTGAGAACAGGACATTCCAACTGTGTTTCCTGCAAAAGAAGGACCGGACCGGAATCACACACTAATTGCATCTGATCTAGTACAAGATGCACTTTCACGGCCGTACATATTTGAGAGATTCCGCTGCATTTCAATTTAAATCTCTTGTATACATGCAGTTTGACAATTAAGATGGTCTTTCTAAAGGTCAAATCACCAGTGAGAAGGTTTTTTATGTTTTCAGTTCGTATCAAGTCATTGGACCAATATTAAAGAAAGAAATGCGTTGGGTTTAGAAGTTTCTGGTTTTGGTAAAAAAAAACCATATACAACATCATCTGCGTAGTTTTATGTTCGATCCAAACACCATTGATTGTTTTTGATTGTTTTATTTTTTTGGGCCAATGCTTCCAAGTACGGAGCGAACAAAAGTAGTCCCAGCTGACGGAATCAAAGGCTTTCCCAGTGTCCAAACTAAGTATTACAGCTGCTTTTGTACAAGGCGGACCAAACTACTGTCAATAATGGAATGGATTCTGTCTCAAACCATTCGACACTGTTGAGAAGTGTGTTTATTTTTATGATATATTTTTCTTTAACCACTGTTCTTGATAACATTTCAAAACCATATTTATTCATGAACACAAGAACCCTCTGGCTCATTAGAGGTTTCTGGTTTGGCTCCGATGTTGAGCCTGGTTCAGTACATCTAATCTGCTTTCATCTCATCACCACACAGATCTTTGAAGTGTCTTTAAAGGATAGAGACTAGCAGCGGATTAGATATAATTTGCAGTTATATGGTCAAAAAATAGACAGAAGTGATTAATTGTTGGAGGGCCCCCAAAAGCTGGATCTTCATAGCATTTCCTGTTACTATTATTTATATACTTCAAGGAATGATAACTTTTATTTCAGTTGGGTGGAAAATATAAAGAAAGAGGCGTTTTTATGGCCTCCCATGAAGCATCAGCTCAGAAACTGGAAATGGACCTGAAATGCAAGACCATTCTCCCCCCTTTGCCTATGGTGTGTGAGTGGGAGAGCTTCAAAGAGGATCTGCCCCTGGGCAACTGTGGCCACAGAAGCACAAAATGAATAATGACTTTGGGCCCTTCCAGGAGTGATGTGTCTCGAACAGCTGCGCACGCAACCTGGTACTTATGTAAACTCTCTATCCCATTCAATTTAATGAGGCAGCAAATAAAAAACGGTGAGTTTGTTTGTGGACAGCACAGACACATGGTTGTTGTTTGTATGTTCATTATATTTGCCAACGAGTAAAACAATCAATATCTAACATCCGCCCAGAGTTTATAAACTTGACTTAATATTACTGTAGAATTTGTGGCCTTCTTTAGATCATATTTTAGCATCGAGACCTTTCCCTCGTTCTCCACTCAAGTGAACACAATTGTTTTGATAGACTCTCACCAGTTCATCCTACCGTTGGGTCTTTGGGGGTGTTGGCCATTTGTTGGTGGAGGTCTGTTCAATACTGGTTTCTGTCAGTCTGCCAAAAAGAATAAAAAAAAAAGTCTGAACCGTTATTTTTATATTTCTGCTAAAAACACTCATGAAGGGTATTTTCATACAACAACACATCATTTCATTTTCAGGCGCACTTAACATGAAATACAGGCTCTACTTTGACAGCTTTCACTTAATTGCTGTCCACACCTCTCGTCGCCTCCATCCATCAGGCTTGTCCTCCCCCGGAGCTCCTGTGGGAGGAGCTGGGCCACAGCACAGTCTGGGCCCCTCGTCTCTGATGGTGAGGGTAAATCTGCCTTTATTCAACAGACACTAAATAACGGCTCTTAATAGACCTGTGCCACTGAGCTAGTTCCACCAGGGGCAGCAGAGAGCCACGCCAAAACACCTCAGAGGAGCATTTGGATGGGGAGAGGAATGTGGGACAGCCCCCGGCCCGGCTCCAGAAGACCAGGGCCCTGCCAACAGTGGAGATGCCAGGCAGAGGGCAGCTTGGAGAGCATGGAGCAATGATTAATTATTCTGCTCACATTAATGACCTCATGTTTTAATGTTCCACTGTCACAATTCTGCTAATCCAAGGCACACAAAGCAGCTTAAATCATACAAAATGGACAGTTTAATTGAAAGTTTCCATGAATATGTTTCCTTAAATGACACAAATTATGGATTATATGTATTGTTACTTTACCTTTAAACATGCTCTTGAGTACCTCTGCTTTGCCATCTCAAGATTTAGAATTTAAAATAATGTATCTTCTGAAAATGCAGAAACAAATTCAGTCATCTGGACATTTCAACTCCATCCAAGAGTCATTCACAATGAGACTCAACAATGGAGTCTCCATCCCTGATGTGTTTCTTTGGAAAAACTACAAAGGATTTTTAGGACGATTTGATTGTATTATATATGTTTTATATATATATATAATAATTTTTTTTTTTATTATGAACCATGAGTCCTATTTATCCATCTATCCATCTATCCATTCATCAATCAATCCATTTATCTTAAAATCTATGGGCTTAAAAACAGTGCAGGAGACCTCTGGATTGCTACCTTTGATGTCACAAAACTGAAAAATTTGAAACGGAGTGTTTGTTGAGGCTCATAGGGAGAGGACTTACTAAACTGGACACATCAAACGAGCGTTAATGAAGCGCAGTACGTTTTTGACTTAGAGACAATGTTCTGACACGGTTACAGGCTCAAAAAGTCCAGTCAAGTGAATGATATGTGTTCTTTAAAAAATGAGAAATATAATTATTGCGGCTCTTGTTTTTATTTATTTTCTCGATCGCCAGTTGCAGTCTGGTATCCGTTGAGTTCGACCAATCACCTTTCAAACCATTGAACGCACTCTCTCTTTCGTCCACCTCACCATTCTGGAACCACTCCACTGCCCTGTCTATAAAAATCGTGTTTGCTTGCTGTCCCTCTTGTCCAGCACCCAAAGGTGAAGGCCCCTCATTCAGCACCCAGCTTGGGTTCCCACCACTCCACACAAACCCAGCCGGGGGGGGGTGGGGCCACCGCGGAGCCTCGAGCGACCGTGCCTCTCAACAACAGGTCCTCCTCAACATAAGGGCCACCACTTCTGCGAGCCTCTCCCTTCTCCTCCTTTGTGTCGCTGCAAAGCTGCTCGGGCCAACATCTAAAGCAGATTAAAAAAAAAGTGGAACTCTTTTAAGGACTACTATAATTACTGCAGTTCCAAAGTCCTGTATCCCCTCAGTTTGTGTATGTCTGTTTGATATTTTGCAGCCTGTCTGGGTTTGGCAGCTAATGGGGCACACATTTTAAAAATGCACTTTATTCTAGCGTGCTGTTCGTGCACTATAGATGAAGTTGAAGTCTGTTGGATTTCGGCTTTATGCAAAACAGAGAGCGAATGAACTTTTCCAATTATGGCAAACGGTCTTCAGTAATTGGGACGTAGCATATTGAAGATTTATCGACACAATCTTAAAGAAGACATATTAAGTTGTTGGCAGTTATATCCATGGGTTTCAGAGTGATGAAACTCTCGCACAGTTGCCATAGCAATTAACAATTAAAAACAAAATCTTATTTTCTTTAATGGGCAAAAGTCCTCAAAATATAACTATGAACGGGAAGCGGGAAACCATGAATCACTATGACACCTGTTGATCATTATCTTATATTTTGTTCATCTGAAATAACTTGAACTGAATCCGCCTGGACCTTTTACGGTCATCGCAAATGTCATGACAACGCGATGCTCTGCCTTACGAGGCTGATGACGGCCCCCTTTTTTTTCCCCCATTTGAGCCCGACTGGCCCAACTGACGCTGCTGTATCAGAGAAAATGCGAAGTGCAGTGGGTGAGGAAATCGGTTCCAAAATGCTCAGAGCTACGTGGGACAGGCGCGATAAACACGGCCCTTGAGTGTTTCCAAAGGTCAAGAGCTTTGGGCCTCATCGACCGCTATTCATTAGTTTCAGCTTCATTTAATTCATATGCAGCATTTTGAGGACTTTTACCATTCAAGACATATTACAGTTTGTTTAGAATTGTTAAGGCAATGGTCCTAATGTCTCATCATTCTGAAACCCAGGGCCGATCGCACATGCCCTCGGTTATACAATGACCTCAGAACAAGGCAATACAAGTTCTCCACAGTCAAACCCGCCGAAACATCTCCTTCATATTTGGCCACCTGAGGTCATTTCGTTGTACCCTTGCAGCTTTGAAGGAAAATCACCACAAAAAGAAGACGCAACACATTTTCCCCTTCCATCACATTCAGCAAATTATTCTGTGACTGGAGTGGGCTTATCTTGAACACTGATGTATGGGCAAACACGCCAGTGCTGCCACATGTGGTCTACAATGTATGTATGTAATAATGCAGCAAAGACTTTTTTATCTTAAAGGCTCCTTTATGTTCCGTTTTCCTACATAAACAGCTCTGTGCGTGTTCCCGTAGCTTCATATACACTTCCAACGTTTCTAATATCAAGGCTGTGTTCTGCAAAATAACCACTAGAGGGTGCTAAAAGTCAGTTCGAGAATTGACTAAAATGCAAAAAAAAGTTCAACTAAAAAAAACAAACATGGAGGCTGGATCACATTTAATGGAAAATAGCCAAGAAAAAAATAAAATAAAAAAAAAATATTGATTTGTTTTGCAGCTTGTTTACTAAAAAGTTACTAGTTGTTCTCGTCGCTTAAAAAGTTGAGCTTCCACTGTTGTGCACATGCTCACAGCAACTGAGCTACACTTCTACATTTTGGCCCACGTCACCCTTGAAAACGTTTCTGTGTCCCAATACGTCCCATTTAAGGATACGCACATGACCCGCTTTTCAGTCAAACAAAAACGTACCTAACCCACAACACAGCTGCTTATTTCTGATATGGGCAAAATCACATCTGTCTTCTCCAGCTTTGAGTGATGTGCGTTTGGGCTTCTGATGTGCGTTTGGGCTTCTGATGTGCGTTTGGGCTTCTGATGTGCATTTGGCCTGAGTAATTTGGATCTGGGAGCTCGGAGCATGCTAAAAGGGTGAGCAGTCCAATTTGCATGCACACTTTGACTAAAACACATCTAAACAAGGTCCTTTTGGTTTGGCCCTGGTTCTTGAATAAACATGAGCTTGTCTGTCACTCCTAAAAGCTAAACGTCAAGAATCTTACAGCCGAGATGAAAGCAGTAGAAAATATGGAATGACAAGAGAGAGAATGAGAAGGGTACGGGCGGACAAGGCCGGTTTTGGAAATGCTGAGGTCTTTCATGTTGATCTAGGCCAGGGTCAGACCTGGTTTAGTTCCTTATTTGATTGTTCTGGTTATGTCCTTGATTGGTTGTGGTTTGGTTTCCTGGATTAGTTCCAGTTTAGTTCTAGTTGGTTGGCAATTCTTTTATCTAAGGTTTTGTCTTTGATTTGTCCTGGTTATAGACCTGGGTTAGTCCTGGTTTAGTTTTGGTTAGTGATCAGAGAAATGCCAAATACTGATATATTGATACTGACAGGGGTTAGGATTAGGTATACAATTATTTCTCAAAAGAAATGCAGTTTTAAATACATTTTTTGGAAAGAAATTGCTCATATTTGTAACACTTTTTAGATCAGTTCAAGCTTGAGTGGAGAGAAAAATCAAAGACTATCCAACTATTGGGCCAAATCGGGCTCAATAAGCACTATGGTCCACCCCCTCATGGTAAAGTGAGGGCCTGGACCTGGAGTTTGTCCTTAGTGTTAGCTATGTTAGCTCTGTTATTCAGTATCACTGTGCTTTACTTTTAACATCAATCAAAGGTTGCAATGCCATTATTTGCCTTATATTTAAGACCTTATAGTCCTGGTTCAGATTTTGTGGTCTAGTCCTGTTCAGAAATGTTGTTTAAGCCTGATGTGACCTACAGTATGTTTAGTCTTGGTTCAGGACCAGGTCTAGTTCCAGATCTGCTGCTATGACCTGCTGGTTGTTCATACCCTGGCTTGGTCTTTGCTTTTGTCCTGTTTTCATTTACTTCAGTGAAACAATAGACTTCTGTTGAACAGGACCAGTACCAATAGTGTTTGAGGATATTGGATATAAATATTAAAACCGTGCAGCTGTTTATTGCAGCCCTCTCTGAAAAATCTGGCCCTGTTTTAGCGTTTAACCCGTCTTCTGGAGGGTGGGGCTCCTCTGGCACGGGATTTGGACATGAATTTAGGTGAACCCCAAATGTGCCAAGTTCTTATGATAAACAATGGTTTCATTTGTGTCTTGGAGAGAAGTAGTCTGCAATCGTAATATCTGATAAAATGATTTGTTGATCTAATATACTCCAGATTACGTGAATTCTCATCTATTTTGTTAACATTTGGAAACCCACCTTACTACAAAATCAATTCTATTCAGGGACCTTTAATTACTGGACTAATGCCTGCAAAAGATCTTGGCAAAAGTACCCAATAGGCCTATTTGAGGAAGCAGGGGGGCACCACCACAAATCTTGCTTAAGAGGCCAAAAGAGCAAGTATTAACTCGTCCATCTCTAGTTCTGGTCTATTCCTACTTTATTTTTCTTTCCTTATCTAGACCTGGTTTTGTTCTGGTCTGTTAGTACCTTTTTCAGGTCAGACATGGTTCTAATTTACTCCGACGAGTTTATTTCTGGCCTCTTCTTCTTCATTTTAGACCAGTCCTAATTCAGACTTTGTTTAATCCTTCCATTCTTAGTACAGAGTAAAAAGTGTCACATTTATGCGTAGTTGTTGTCCTCAGACGTCCCCCGTGTGGAGACCAGTGGGCTGCAGCTACAGAAGTCATTTTCCGGCACAGTGAAGCCAGATATCTGTGCACAAACTTACTTACATGGTGTTCACATAATCCCCAGGAGACAGGAAAGTGGTTTAGCACACCTTTTCAGCTTTTACAAATGCACGTACAATTATTTACGGGGGGAAGAGTCAGGTCAGATGAGAAGGCAGATTTTTGGGATTGTGTTTGAATTGTTTGTTATTATTTTGTATTTGTTTTTGCCATTAGATATGCGTTCCACTGCTCTCAACACACATTCAAGGACACAAAGTATACTACAATAAAAAAAAATTTAAAAAAGCACCGCACCGATGGACTCATAACTTTTCTTAAATATGCACAAGTGTTCTAAAAATATCCGTTGTGTATAAACAAGTTTGTTCTGCCAAAGACACCACAGTCATTGTGATTCAAACTCTACAACACTCTGGGCAGACTCGCATTATTTCACTTTCGCAACTGTGTGGCTCGGCAGTGTTTGTAAACTTTGCATCCAAAATAAGGGGAAACTTATTTTAAAAGTTAAAAATGTTTGGCAGAACAATGGTGTAAGCTTGGAATACCGAGGTGTGCTGCATTTGGGTTGGGTTAGGGTTTGGTTTAGGGTTTGGGTTTACAGGTCAGATTATATGCATACTGTATACGGGGGCGTACCTATGTTCCCCGGTGCCTACCACTATGTTCCCTTTTTTTCTGTGAACAGGGGAACTACGCTAGCATAGGCTACTGGTTCAGGTTCCACATCCACAATAATGTATGGTTTTACAGCACAAACTATAGCAGCATATAACCCTAACCCAAACCTAACCCAGGTCTCGGGAAATAGGTACGGGGACATAGGTACCGGGAACATAGGTACCGGGCGAACATAGGTACCGGGGAACATAGGTACCGGGAAATGTACAGGGGAACATAGGTACAGGGGAACATAGGAACATAGTACGGAAAAGTCGGGGAACATAGGTACGGGGAACATAGGTCATGGGAACACATAGGTACAGGGGAAATAGTACGGGGAACATAGGTACCGGACATAGGTAGGGGAACATAGGTACGGGAACATAGGTACCGGGGACATAGGTACGGGGAACATAGGTACAGGGGAAACATAGGTACGGGAACATAGGTAGCGCGGAACATAGGATACCGGGGAACATAGGTACCGGGAACTAGTACCGGGAACAATAGGTACAGGGAAAATAGGTACGGGGAACATAGGTACCGGGGAAATAGGTAGGAACATAGGTACCGGGGAACATAGGTACCGGGTAAACATAGGTACAGGGGAACATAGGTACCGGGGAACATAGGTACAGGGGAACATAGGTACCGGGAACATAGGTCCTAGGGGAACATAGTACCAGGTACTAGGAGGAAACATAGGTACCATGGGGAAAGGACTAGGTACCGGTAATAATAGGTACCAGGAAATAGGTACGGGTAAATAGGTACAGGGAAATAGTACAGTGGGAACTAGGTACGGACATAGGTACGGGAACATAGGTACCGGGGAAAAATAGGGATGACCCTGAATTTCACACTATAAAACGTGGCACATGTCGTGGGAATATCAGGCGCTCGGCTCAGTGTGGGAAAGTCACTGTGTTGTACCAGTTAGCTGAGGCTAGCGCAACATGCTAGCAGTGGTTTGCATGGTCCTGTTTGGTGTTTCTTTGAGGAGCGTGGGTTTACTGTTGTGACAGAAACACATGCAAGAGGAGGGATCAGTCGCGGCTCGTCTTTGTCCCTGTCTCACTGTGCGACCTTCCTACGACCTACGAGTGTGAGCCACGACAAGATTTTTCCTAAAATGTATTTTTCCAACAAATGTAATCACGTGTGCCTCCATGTTTGTTTTTCTTGTTGCACTTTTTTTTTTTTTTACTTGACTTTAAGAGCCCTCTGGTGGTTATTTAACAGAGTCCTTGCCATTAGAAACGGCTGGAAGTATACAGTAAATGTAGCTATGGTAACCACGATACGACAGAGCTGTTGAAAATGGAACATGGGTCGCCACAGATCTGTCCTGGCCTGACGCCATCACCTGGCTGTTTCCATGGTAACTTATTGTCGTACAACACACAGAAATCACATCTCCATGGAGACAAGCAGAAAAGTGACATAGTGCTCCTTTATCGATATGCGAGGCTCCGGTTTGTTTCCCCCGTCAGTCTTTATTTCAGATGTTTTACAGCAGGTCAACCAATAATCAGCCTTTTACCCACACTCGCTCGGGCTGTGTGGTCCAGAACATGCATTTAGCAGACGAGAGGGTCGTCTGCCCTCTGGGGTCTGTGATGAGGGGTCAAAGGTCAGCCATTGAGAGAGATTGGGCTTGTCTGATGCCACGCTGGGACTTAAGGCTCTGTCTGATACAACTGAGATTTGGTACCAGCAGGAGATCACACATGGACTGCTTTGGTCTGTGACCAGGCATGGACTGAATTTTACTGTGAAAATGTTGAAATATGTATTTTCAATTTGAGAAGGCAGCAGATGAGCCAACGCGATCACAGCCCAGCTTTAACATGTTTGAATATGTATTTAATTTAACTTAATGAATTTAGTATTCCTAAAACAAAAGATCTGAGAAGGAGGGTCTAAGGACAGAAGATGCTCCACGACAGTTCTCCATTTGCTTATTTCCAGAATGTTCGTTAATCTGCTTGTCTTTATTGAACAATGACTGTTTCATTCTTTGACTGTCTAACGTTCGCTTGGTGAAAAGAACAATTCAGTGAAGCCCTACAAGGTGATTATAGTTTTTATTCTGACTCAAAAAAACACAAACCTAAATGGAATTGAAAGAATAATAATAATGATAAAAATAAAAAAAAAAAGACTAAAATCACCTAGTATTGTTATGGCCTTGCAAAGACATTTCACTTACGCTTCGGCAACAGCGGTTCAGTGGTAGAGCTTTTGCCTGTTATCTGGCACAAAGGTTGGCAGTTTTATCCTCACTCCCGCCTTTGCTTGCGATTGTTGCGTCCTTGGGCAAGACGCTTGCCCGACTTCACCTCGCGTATCTGCACATGAACGTGTGTTGATGGTTTTTTTCTCCCCTCTCTTTGTAAATCTCATTGTTACGGAAACGCAGAACTGTCAGTCTGGTATTTAAAGCCTTTTGTTGTTGTTGTTGTTGTTGTTGCTGTTAAAACGAGAACATTTTCATTACATTTTCTCGTTTTAGCACGCAAACCTTTTCCACCCTGCAGATTGTGAACAGATCGCTCTCCTGCCTTTGTGACGTTCTCTTTTCAACAACATACGAGCAAAATACAGTCGTTACATGTGAAGATGAAGCCGTTTTAACGTGAAAATATTCTTGTTTTAACGTAATACTTTTTACGCCTCACCGTCCAATGTCGATGGTTTTTTTCTTGAGGTGATTCATTTCTTCAATACGAGAAGATGTACCGCTTTCCATACTTACTTTAATAACCCACTGGCCTTTAGTGAAGTAGCATGATAATCAGCGCCATCTGGGTCATTTCTTGTTAGTCTGTCGTAAATGGCCTCGTCTCCGCACACATTTTAAAGTCATTATGTGGGCCAACCAGCGCGCCGTTGTTCTCCATTATAACTCCTTGTGTCTCTTCAATAATTGGTGGAGAATTGGAGCAAACTGCCTCTACTGTGTCTCCACGGTCGCCCGTGTGTCCAAAACCGTGATTAGCCCCGAACCGATGCTGGCGCCGGCCCGCACGAGCGCGTCGTATTGTGGAGCTCTTGAACAGTCACCATATGGCACGGGCCCTTCAGGAATGCACTGATCCTGGCGCCGCGCACTCCGCCCTCTTCCAACCCACTCTGCATATTCAGCCAGGCATGTAGTAGTAGACAAGACTTTAGCCGGTCATGTGGGATTGCTGTTTATTCTAATGATTAGGAAAAACAAAATACACTTCAAGAGTGAGAAGAGTGTGGTTTTGGCCGGTTTTTACGCTAATTACAGCGATGAAATGAACCAAGGTGGCGCTGCAGACGGAGGCCCTGGTGTTTCGGTGCTTTAACTGTAAATTTTGTGTACATACTAAGTCTAATTTTATCTTCGAAATTCGTTTTTATTTTCTTATAATGCATGCCTTCTTTGACTTGATATATCTTGCTTTTATTATTGTTCATTGTTGTATGTCGCACCGACTCACCAGAGCAAGTTCCTAACCTGAGAATTTTGTTCACTGATTCTGATTCTAGAGAAATGTGGTGAAGTATGCAATGATGGAACGCATCAAGCAACTCCCTGATTTTTAGTAGCCCGCAGGACCATTCACCGTGAGGATCTTATAAGCGCCGAGTTTTTTGCCAACTCGGGTAAAGCTAACAAACATTAGCATGCTACTGGCGCTGCTTCACGGCGAATAATACACTTTATATTTCGACAGAGAAAGCACTGTACTGGAGCAAAACAGATTTTACTTTCGCGCATGCAAAAATATCCGGTGCATGAACCAGTTCTGTTTTCTGCACATTTCAAAACTGAAACTGAAAAAACTTCTCTCTGCATTTGACACAAGTATATTTTCATCATTGTTTATATTTTGTTCCCACAGTGTGCTATATTTTGCTCTTAGAGTTTAGAGTTTATCTTAAAGCATAAATAACAATACATCTTAGCGCTAAACAGATTAAACATTACCGACCGTTATCTGGCACGGGTATCTGGCACCCCTTCCCTTGTATTAGTTAACACAGGGCTCATATTTTAGTGGCGAGACTTTTGAATTATTTGTACATTGCTGTGTGACGTCATCTCCCAGGTGCTCCATAAATAAAAACCAACCACTTCATCGATACCCCCAATCTATACCGGTAGGAATTATGCAACTCTACATAATGACATGCTAATGAAGATATTCCCAGGCTTGTTGCATTGTAAACGAGCATGTCATTATGGCGCTGGTAGAAAATACACACATTCATTCATTCTGACCCTGTGTTTTGTTCCAGCACTTGGCCTCGGCGGTGAGGGAATGCTAATGAGCGGCTCGGGCCCTGGAGGAAGCCGGTGTGACATATGGAGCTGCCCGGGGAGTGGCACTTACCCTCCCTCCCCACGCACCTGACTCCGCGCTACACATGTGTGCAAACCGGATGGCCTAGTCCTATTTAAATGGACTGTCCAAAGTGCGTACAAACCCGGGCACGTGGACTGAGGTAGTAGGTTCGATGCAGTATTCAGACGTCATGTGAACGATCAATCGGACTGAAGCTGGACAAACTAGCTGCGCGCGTCGTGCTCACGGGTGTAATAACGAGGACAAACATATGCCTGAACTTCAGAACAGCCCTACATGAGCCCAAAGAAACAGCACTGAGGCGTTATCGTGCTTCTACTCGTGCCCAAACGGAGCGCAGTGGTGGTGTGTCAGCTCACCAGAAATAGCAGGTCCAGAGTTGCAGTTTATATCCCCCCCGAAACACTTGCGTCTGCATGTTGCGCCGCCTGTCCACATCCAGTCACAGCTTGCAGCGTCCGCATAACGCTGAAGCCAGTCCTTGTAAACGTTCACTAAAACCTATTTTAAAACATATGCGTATCACGTCTGTTCAGTTAGTCAAAACGAACGCGCAAACAAATGAAGCTGAGCCGTTCCAACATGCGCTTCAGAGACAAGTTTAGCTTTTAATAAACGTTTAGCATCATCATATTATGTTATATCCTTTGTGACAAATCTGCGTAACTCTTGCCTAACTGTTTGAATCGATTCTCTCTGGCATGTAAACCAGAACTGGTCTGACCGTTTTTGTAACACAGGATCCTCAAGGTCAAGTCATATCGCGTTTATTAAGAGTTGCCTTGAAGCTACGGACAAATATTGTGTGCTAAATAACAACTAGAGCATTAGTATATGCTAGAATGTTTTTTTTTAATTATTTATTATTATTATTATTATTATTATTATTATTATTATTATTATTATTATTATTATTATTATTTTTATCTTTTTTATTTTTATCATCATTATTATTTTTATTATAGAAAAGCGTGTTGTGGGTTCAATTCCTGACCTTGACCATTTGCTGCTGACCCTAAGAACCAGCAGCCTCCTGATGACCTTTTTGCATGCCAATGTAAAAACACAGTGGTCCAGTGTAGTTTCATAAATGTGCCATTATATTGATAAGGGTGCCATGATTTAGTCCTGTTTTGAGCCCAGTTTAGTCTTGACATAGACTTGGTTTGGTCCTTTTCTAGTCCTGGTTCATCCCTGGTTTAGTCCTGGTTTTGTTCCATATTTCATCCCGGTTTAGTCCCAGTTTTGGTGTGGTCCATGTATCAACAAACTCTAAATCTCAATAAAAATGCGCAGAAACAGAAAAAAAAATTCAAATCAAATTGCAGCCTTCTGATTGTCACTTCTTTCTTTGCTATGAATGGAATAACTTCTAAAACGACTTGGTAGCAGCCATTTACAGTAGTTTTCTTGAAAGATAAGCATTATGAAAGTAAAACAGCTATTAAACGTCTTATCAAGTACTCCAATATTATCTGAGAAATGGGATTTGCTCGGCGAATGAACCCAGTTGCAAAGTAGGGTTTAGTCAGGACCAAGCCCATGCTAATGCTAATGCTAATGTAATCAGCGGCAGAGAGGTTGGATCGTTAGGAAGCACTGGGGCAGTAATCATGCATTCACTCAGATGTAACAGGTTTGTGAGGGCTGGGGAATACTGTACCCGCACAGCTCTGCAAGTCAAATTCACACAAAATATGCTAAACTCCGAGAGGGAGGCTGGCGTCCCCCTCCGAGAGTCACTAATTAATTCTCACTTTTGCATTTTAGGTTTGATGCTGGAATATTTTGTCAAAGCAACAAAGCGTTTATGAACTTCCCCAACAAAACAATGATTGTATTCAGCAGAAGTGGGTTTTTTTGTAGATGAATACGGTATTTCCTTGTCTGACAATCGTAGCCTTCCCCTTTGGTCAAAGAACTGACCTTATTAAA